>JARHVA010000503.1:995000-1047500 GCA_037957365.1 Torreya grandis | reverse complement strand
TGACATTGACCACATCTCAAATTTTGTATAACCAGGTACAATTTATTTATAATTTAAATGTAGCCTTAGTTCTATTAGTGATATCTTTATTTTTTCTTAATGTTATTACAAATTGATTATACTTTAAATTTAGGGCATGTTTTTACAGTCATTGCGCCTGAGGATAATGATGAGAGAATGTACTACTTGTGTCGTTGTGTAGAGGCAAAAAAAATTAACCATAAATGTCATGGATGGAGAAGACCTAGTTTATCCCACTAGATCTATAGTGGTTATAAGAACTTGGATTCATAGGTATTATCATAAAAAAATAAAACAAGTTTTATTTGAAGACTTTGAAAAAAATAGGGTGGGATTCATTATTCAAATATGATTATTGCTATGAATATTCAAATGAACAAATATCATAGAAATCCTAACAATAAAATTTTGTGGAAAGTTCATGAATCAGAGCATGGAGCGATTCTTGGAACACTCAAAAAATAGAGCTGATCCCAAAGGTTCATTGGATTGACTTGGTAAGGTTAGTATGAATAATTCATCTTGTATTTCTAATTAATATAGTTAACTTATTTGATTTACTATATTTTAATTTTAAATTATTTTATCATTTAATGCTTATTTCTATTTAAATTTTTTACTCACAATTTTTATGTAAGTTAGTGGCACTAGATGAGGTTCCAACTTCACATGATTGGTGCCATGAGTAGAGAAGATTATATTCTTAAAACAAATAAAATAAAATAAAATAAAATAATACACTCATCTTTGTGATCTAGTTATTACTCATCTAATTTAAAAAACACACTGGAAAAACTTCTTGTATTCTTTTTGAGGTTATGTAACTCAAGTAGTATGTTTCACACTCTTCTCTAAGTATGTTTCTTTCAAAAAGACATAAACACTACTTCTAGACCTTGTGCTCATGATCTGTCACATTAATTTAGTGAATATTTCACACAAAACTTAAAAATTTTATGCCTTATAAAGGTTATTGATCTTCTACTAGTGTTGTCTCATTCAACAAACAAGTTGGTACCTTTCTTTATGATTAATTTTTACAAAAAGTCAAAAAAATTGTGTTTTAGCTATTGTTCTTGTATAACTTATATTTCTAATGCAAAACTATTAGAAATATTTTTATACTTCATGGAAACCTACAAGAAGTCTTGAAACTCATTTGGAACTATTATCAAGGTCTGACTTATGTTATTTTACCCTGTAAACCAATAACTATCAAAACATGCTTTATTATTAGTCATAACCCTACAAACTTGCTTAGAAACAAATGGGAAAATGCCTACAAGATTAAAACTAGGCCATTACTCTTGTTTTATGATTGAAGAAGGTATTAAAATATTTTCATGTCCATGTTTTACTGATATGCAAATGTTTTTGACATGACACTTTTAGATGTAAGGAGCAAATATCTTGAGAAACCATTATGAAATCAATTCATGGTTTCAGGGCCCAACATTCCATCCAGTCAACTATAAATTCTTAGTCATTCTATCCAGTAAACTACAACATTCCATCTTGGGGCCCTATCGAGATCAAACAAGTGTTTTTATAACCTTAAAACACCCATTCATATGTGTCCACAAAGAGTTCATCTATTGGGATAACAAGCCAGAAGCTATGCCCCACACTGCCAAGATTTTGGACCTTTAAGAGAGATTTGGATACAAGATAAAAATCATTGCCATGTATTTCATGTGTTGAGTGATAGGGAATCCTCTTAGGGTTACTTAAAAGACTCGCCCATGCAAGTGTAGGAGCTAACAAGTCATATCTATACCTCATGGTTCTATTGTAATGTGTGACATAAGTTTGTGAAAATTTCTCACTTTGGGATGATGATATTATCTTAAGGGATGAATTTGGTCAACTAAAACATTCCATCTAGTGGTCATACCAAGACTTGGAAAACATTGTTCTAAACTTAAAATACCCATATAAACATGTGTATAAAGATGATTTGTTGATTGGGATAACGAGCCAGAAATTATGCCCCCCACTAACAAGATTTTATCCCTTTAAGAGAGATTTAACTATAAGAAAAAAATCCTTGCCATGTCTCACCCATGTTGAGTGAGATATAATACTCATTTAGTTTCTTAGAGGGCTTGCCCATGAAAGTGTGGTAGTTAACGGTTCATTTGTATCCCTCACAGTTCTCCTAAAACTTATAATGGATTTATGCTTAGTTTTCTCACTTTAAAATAGGGATATTCTCTTAAAGGATGCATCCGATCAAATATAACATTCTATCCCTAGGCCCTATCAAGACCAAAAAAACATTGCTCTAACCTTAGAACATCCATCCAGATGTGTTTATGAATTCTGTTCATCTATTGGGACAATAAGCCAGAAGCTATGCCCCCCATTGACAAGTTTTTGGCCCTTTAAGAGAGATTTAGCTATGAGAGAAAACTCATTTCCATGTCTCATTAATGTCGAGTGAGATGGAATCCTCTTGGGGATGATTAAAATACTTATCCATGAAAATGTGGGAGTTGATGGTTCATCTTTAACCCTCATGGTTCTCTTGCATAGCTAATGAATGTTTGCTCAGTTTTCTTAATTTAGGATGAGGAGATTATCTTAAGGGATGCATCTAGTCAACTAAAAAATTCTATCTTAAATACCTAATAAGATTGAAAAAGTGTTATTCTAGCCTTAAAATGGCCATTTGGATGTGTTTGTGAAGATGGTTTGTTGATTGGGATAACAAATCAGAAGCTATTCCCCTAATGGCAAGTTTTTGGCCCTTTAAGAGAGATTTAGATATGAGATAAAAATACTTACCATTTTTCACCCAATTAAGAGAGAATCCTCATGGTATTGATTATAGGACTTATCCATGCAAGTGTGGGAGTTGACAGTTCATCTCTAGCCCTCATGGTTATCCTACAACTTGTGGTAAAATTTTGCTCAATTTATCACTTTGGGACGAGGAGATTATCTTAAGGGATGCATATGGTCAACTAAAAAATTCCATCTTAGGGCCCTAATAATACTGGAAAAACATTTTTCTAGCCTTAAAATGCCAATCTAAATGTGTTTGTGAAATGGTTTGTCAATTAGGTTAATGATCCAAAAGTTATGCCCCCCACTTACAAGCTTTTTGCCCTCCAAGAGAGATTTAGCTACGAGAGAAAAATCCTTACCATGTATCATAAATTTTGAGTGAGATAAAATACTCATAGGGTTATTGAGAGGACTCATCCATGTAAGTTTCGGTGTTGACAGTTCCTCTTTATCCCTCACTATTATTTTACAATACATGACAAAAGTTTGCTCAATTTTCACACTCAGGGATGAGAAGATTATCTTAAGGGATGCATCTAGTCAACTATAACTTACCCTCTTGAGGATTGATAGAGATCAGATAAGGGGTGTTATAGCCTTAAAGCACACATTTAGACATGTCTATATAGATAGTTTGTCGATTGAGCTGATGATCCAAAAGACATGTCCTCCACTGGCCAAATTTTGGTCTATTCTAAGATATTTAGCTATAAAAATTACCATCCAAATGTGTTTACATAGATGGTTTATCTATTGGGCTAATGAGGCATAGGATATGCCCCCATTGACTAACTTTTGGCCCTTTAAGAGAGATTTGGCTACAAGAGACAACTCATTGCCATATCTCTTTCATGTCGAGTTAGAGATAATCCTCTAGGGTGTTATCAAAGGAATTATCCATGCAAGTTTAGGAGCTAAAAACTCATCTCTAACCCTCGTTATTCTCCTACAATGCATGACTGAAGTTTTCTCACTTTACACACTCAAAGAAGAGGAGATTCTCTTAAGGGATGTGTCTGGTCAACTATAACTTGCACTCTTGGGGCTTGACCAAAATTAGAAAAGGGATTTTTTAACCTTAAAACACCCACTTAGACATGTACATGTAGACTATTCATTTATTGGGCTGATAATCTAGAAGATATTCCCCCCATTGACCAAATTTTGATCTGTTATGAGAGATTTGGCTGCAAAAGAAAACTCATTATCATGTCTTGCTCATGTCAAGTTAGAGATAATCTTATGGGGTATTATTAGAGGAATCATCTATGAAAGTGTAAGAGCTGATGGCTCATATCTACCCTCATGGTTATCCTATAATACATGACTAAAGTTCACTTAGTTTTCACATTCAGGGATGAAGAGATTCTCTTAAGGTATGCATTTGGTCAAATGCAACCTATGCTTAGGGGCCTAATTGACACTATAAATGGGATGTTATAGCCTTAACATTATAATATAGATGTATCCATGCAAATGGTTCATTGATTGGGATGATAAGGCATAATATTTGCTTCCCACTGACTAACTTTTGGCCCTTTAAGAGAGATTTGGCTGCGAGAGAAAAATCATTGCCATGTCTTGCTAGTGTTGAGTTAGAGAAAATACTATAGGGTGTTCTTAGAGGACTCATCCATGTAATTTTAGGAGTTAAAAACTCATCTCTATCCATCATGACTCTCCTATAACATGCAACAAAATTTTAGTCACCTTGCACACTCATGGACAAGGATATTATATTAAGGGATGCATTCGATCAACTATAGCTTACACTCCTAGGGCCTGACTGAGATCACATAGGGGATGATATTTACATATAATAACCATTTATATGTATATACATATATTTTTTATTTATTGGGTTGATGAGCTAAAATATACGCCCCACACTGACCAACTTTTGGTCCGTTCTAAGAGATTTGGTTATGAGAGAAAAATCGTTACCATGTCTCTCTCATGTCAATTTAGAGAGATCCTCTAAAGTGTTCTCAAATTACTTATTAGTGTAAGTATAAGAACTAATGGCTTGTCTCTATCCTTCATGGTTTTCCTATAATGTGTGATCAAAGTTCACTTAGTTTTCACACTCAGGGATGAGGGGATTATCTTAAGGGATGCATTTGATCAACTAAAACTTATGTTTCTAGGGCCCAATAAAGACCAAAAAAGGGTTTTTATACCCTTAAAATTCCCATCCAAATGTGTCCATATAGATGGTCATCAATTAGGCTGATGAGGCACATGATATCCTCTCCACTGACCAACTTTTGACCCTTTAAGATAGATTTGGTTACGAGAGAAAACTCATTGTTATGTATCACTCATGTCAAGTTAGAGAGAATACTCTAGGGTGTTCTCAAAGGATTCATCTATACACATGTAGGATTAAATGAATCATTTTTATCCCTAATATTTATCCTATAATGTGTGATCAAAGTTTGTTCACTTTTCACACTCAAGGATGAGGATATTCTCATAAGGGATGCATCTGATCAACTACAAATGGGACTCTCTAGGTTTGATCAAGACCAGATAAGGGTTGTTATAACCTTAAAATGTCCATCTAGATATATCTTCATAAACTATTTGTTTATTGGGATGATGAGCCAAAAGATATACTCTCCACTCACCAACTTTTGGTCTATTTTAAAAAATTTAGTTGCAAGAGAAAACTCATTGCCATGTTTTGCTCATGTCAAATTAAAGATAATCATCTAGGTTATTCTTAGAGGTCTCATTTGTGAAAGTTTAGGAAATATTTACTCATATTGATCCCTCATGATTATCCTACAATGTGTGACCAAAGTTTTCTCAATTTTCACACTCAAAGACAAGGAGATTCTCTTAAGCGATGCATCTAGTCAACTACAACTTGTGATCCTAGGGCTTAATCAAGATTGAATAAGGGTTATTCTAGCCTTAAAATGACCATCTAGACATTTCCACATAGATAGTTCATCAATTGGGCTGATGAGGCACAAGATATGCCCTCTACTGACTAAATTTTGGCCCTTTACGAGAGATTTGAGTATGAGATAAAACTTGTTATTATGTCTTGCTTATGTAAAGTTATAAAGAATACTCTAGGGTGTTCTTAAAGGGCTTATCTATGTAAGTGTAAGATATAAAGACTCATATCTATCCCTCATGGTTCTCTTATAACACGATCAATGTTCAATCACTTTACACACTTAGGAATGAGGATATTCTCTTAAGGGATGCATACAATCAATTGTAAATTATTCTATTAAGGCTTTATTGAGCCCAAATAAGGACTATTCCACCCTTAAAATTCCCATCTAAATGTGTCCACATATATGGTTCATTGATTGGGATCATGAGCCATAAAACATGCTCTAACTAACTTTTGATCTATTCTAAGAGATTTGGTTGTGAGAGAAAACTCATTACCGTGCCTTGATTATGTCAAATTAGATAATCTTCTAGGGTGTTCTCATAGTAATTATCCATGCAAGTGTAAGAACTTATATCTTGTCTCTATCCCTCACATTTCTCTTATAATAAGTGACCAAATTTTATGCAATTTGTGCACTTAGGGATGAGGATATTCTCTTAAGGGATACATCTAATCAACTACAACTTTCACTCCCAAGCACCCATCAAGACTAAACAAGGGATGTTATAGCCTTAAAACACCATCATGATGTGTTCATGTAGATATTTTGTCGATTGGGATGACTAAGAAAAATATATGCCCCCATTGACCAAGTTTTGGCCTTTAAGAGAGATTTAGTTGTGAGAGAGAACTCATTTCCATGTGTTAATTATGTTGAGTTAGAGATAATACTCTGAGGTGTTCTTAGATGACTCATTCATGAAATTCTAAGAGTTGATAGATCATCTCTATCCCTCATGGTTGAATTTCAACATACAAATAAAATTAACTCACTTTGTACACTCAGGGATGAAGAGATTTTATTAAGAGATGTGTTTGGTCAACTATAATTTGCACTCATAGGGCCTAATCAAGATCAAACAAGGGTCATTCTAGTCTTAAAATTTCCATCTAGATGTGTCTATAAATATGGTTTATCGATTGGGATGATGAGACAAAATCTATGCCCCCTACTGACCAAATTTTGGTCTATTATGAGAGATTTAGCTGTGAAAGAAAACTTATTATCGTATCTTTCTTGTATAAAGATATATATAACATTATGAGGTGTTATCATAGGACCAATATATGAAATTATAGGAGATGATAGCTCATCTCTATCCCTCATCTCTATCCTGCAATGTGTGACTTAAGTTTACTCACTTTACACACTCAAGGATACATATATTATCTTAAGAGATGCATCTAGTCAAATATAAATTTCACTCTTAGGGACCGACCTATATTATACAAGGGTTGTTATAAAATTAAAACATACATCCAAACATGTCCATAAAAATGGTTCCTTGATTGGGATGATGAACCATAAGATATACCCCCCAATGACCAATTTTTGGTCTATTATGAGAGATTTGGCTATGATATAAAACTCATTATGTGTCTCGCTCATGTCAAGTTAAAAATAATCCTCCAAGATGTTATTATAGGACTTGTCCATGAAAATGTAAGAGTTGATGACTTATCTCTATCTCTCATGGTTCTCCTATAATGTGGGATCTAAATTCACTCACTTTACACACTCAAGGATGAGGAAATTCTCTTATGGGATGGATCTGGTCAACTATAAATTACACTCTTGATGGACCATTGAGATTGGAAAAGGGTTGTTCTAGCCTTAAAATTCCATTCTAGATATGTTCATGTAGATAATTTATCAATTGAGCTGATGAAGCATAAGATATTCCCCCTATTGACTAACTTCTATCCCTTTAAGAGAGATTTGGCTATGAGAGAAAAATCATTGTCATGTTTCACTCATGTCAAGTTAGAGAGAATCCTTTAGGTGTTTGTAGAGGAATTTTCCATGTAAGTTTAGGAATTGATAGCTTGTATCTATCACTCATGATTATCTACAACCACTTTTCCATTCATCCCAAGATACTTAGGAAATCTCTGTCAGGATCCTACTCCACCAATAAGATTATATATGATTACCTCTTGTATTAGCAACTAAACATGGAATTTAACCAGAATGAATAAGTAACTAGAAATATGAAACAACACAGGGTATGAGAGACAATACACAATTGTATTAATAATCACTCAAAAGAAAATACAATAAAGAAGATGCCACTTCTTCTTCCACCTCTAAGGCTTGCCACACTTCAAGGACTTCTTCCCTCTCTCTCTTATGGTCCCAACACACAACTCAAATACAGAATTGTTGTTCACCTCCACCAGTCAGTAACAATGCTGCCAGTACACCAAGTACACAACCGTACTCCAAGTAGATCTCCCTTTCCTTGCTGCCACCTGCAAATCAACAGACCTTACTTACCCTGTAGATATCTCTACACCTTGAAGAGCCCTTGTCCTTGCCTCACCAAGTCCTTATGATTCTTCAACCAGTACCCCGGTGGATCTTCTACCAGAACATGCACACTTACAACTCTCTAAGATCATACACACTCAACACCCCTTTGGAACTAGGAGGAACACACCATGCTCTCTTCTCTCTGAAGGAGCTAATTTCTGCTCTCTTACTCTCTAGCATGCTTTAAAATACAACCCATGAGTCTATTATATAGATCTCATCCAAACAATAATTAGACATCTAATTACAATAATTAGATCCACAGCTTCTAGTCTAAATTTGGCTCTTGACATGCAAACACTTGGTTCATTAACTCACTGCTCGTAAAACTTGCAGTTCTGAACTGCACAGGCGACCGACGTCAGTCCCTGTCTGCCTAGAGGTGACTGATGTCAGCCGATACTTGACCGACGTTGGTTGCCTATCTTCACTAACCTGACTGACGTCGGCTGATCAGATCGATGCCAGTTGCTCTGCAACTCAGCAACCTTCAGCAACCTCCTCCCCTGTTTGCATCAGTGAAGCTTTTAGCTGCACAACCTAACAATCTTTACTCTCTTTTATCCAATATTTAAATCAATTAACCCTTACTAAGTTCTTTAAGGTCTGATTCTATTCTTACCATAGGTCTGTTATACACATATAACTCTCTTCACACTATCCACTTTGAGCTATAGATATTCAAATGATCAAATATCATGGAAATCCTAACAAAAGTTCTTGGAAAGTTAATGAATTTGAGCATGAAATGATTCTTGAATCACTTAAAAATAGAGCCAATATCAAAGGTACATTGGATTGATTTGATAAGGTTAGTTTGAATAATTCATATTGTATTTCAAATTAATATAGTTAAATTATTTGATTTATTGTATTTTAATTTTGAATTATTTTATCATTAAGTGTTTATTTCTGTTTAATTTTTTTAGTAACATTTTTATGTAGGTTAATGCCACCAAATGAGCTTCCACTTTCATGTGGTTGGTGCCATGAGTAGAGAAAATTATCTTCTTAAAACAAAGAGAAGAAAAAAAATAATTCATTCCTCTCTATGATCTAAATGTGACTAATCTAATTCAAGAAACACTCTGGACAAAATTTTTTGTATTCCTTTTGAGATTTTCTAACTCAAATAGTAAGTTTCACACTCTTCTCTAGGTTTGTTTCTTGAAAATAAACATAAACACTACTTATAGCCCATTTGATCATGAGATGTCACCTCACTTAGTGAATATTTCACACAAAACTTATAATCTTTATGCCTCATAAAGGTTTTTGATCTTCTACTAGTGTTGTCTCATTCAGTAAATAAGTTGGTACCTTTCTTTATGCTTAATTTTTGAAAGAAGTTAGAAAAAATGTGTTTTAGCCCTTGTTCTTGTACAAATTCTATCTTTGATGCAAAACTATTATAAATGTTCTTCTAATTCATGGAAACCTATAAGAAGTCTTAAAACTCAATTGGAGCTATTATCAAGGTTTGACTTATGTCATTTTACCTTGTAAAACTATAACTATCATAAACATGCTTTATTATTAGTCATAACCCTATAAAATTGTTTAGAGACCCTTGGGAACATGCCTACAGGGCTAAATATAGGCCATTACTCTTTTTTTTACTTGAAAAAGGTCTTAAAATCTTCTCATGTCCATGTTTGACTAATCTGCAGATGTTCTTAACATGACACTTTTAGATGCAAGATGGAGAAAATAGCTTGAGAAACCATTATGAAACTGGTTCATGGTCTCAGAGCCCAACATTCCATCAAGTCAACTAAAAATTCTTGGCCATTCTATCTAGTCAACTAAAAAATTCCATCTTAAGGCCTTACTAATATCATATAAGCATTGTTCTAACCCTAAAATACCTATCCAAACATGTCTATGGAGATGATTCATTGATTGGGCTAACGAGCCAGAAGTTATGCCACCCACTGACAAGCTTTTAGCCCTTTAAGAGAGTTTTGACTATGAGAAAAAAGTATTTGTCATGTCTTTCCCATGTCGAGTGAGAGATAATATTCTTCAGGTTGCTTAAAGGAATCATCCATGCCCTCACAATTCTCCTACAATGCACGATAGAAGTTTGCTTAGTTTTCTCACTTTAAGATGAAGAGATTCTCTTAAGGGATGCATCCAATAAAATACAACATACCATCTTGAGGATTTATTAAGATGTAAAAATAATTTTTCTAGCCTTGAAACACCCATCTTGACATGTCTACGAAGATGGTTCATTAATTGTGCTGATGATCTATAAAATATGCCCCCATTAACAAGATTTTGGCCCTTTAAGAGAGATTTGGATGCGAGATAAAAATCCTTTCCATGTCTCACCTATGTCAAGTGAGCCAATACTCTTAGGGTTGCTTAGAGGACTCATTTATATAAGTATGGGAGTTGACGGTTCATCTCTCACCCTCATATTTCTCCTATAATGCATGATAAAAGTTCATTTAGTTTTCTCACTTTGGGATGAGGAGATTATCTTAAGGGATGTGTCTGATCAACTATAACATTTCATCATGGGGCCCTATCAAGACTAGATAAAAATTGTTATAGACTTAAAACATCCATCTAGAAGTGTCCATGAAGATGGTTCATCGATTGGGCTAATGAGCCATAAGCTATGCCACCCACTTATAAGATTTTGGCCCTTTAAGAGAGATTTAGTTATGAGAGAAAACTCCTTAACATATATCATCTATATTAAGTGAGAGATAATACTCCTAGGGTTTATTATAACACTTGTCCATGCAAGTGTGGGAGTTGATGGTTCATCTCTATCCCTCACAGTTCTCCTATAATATATGAAGGAAGTTCGCTTAGTTTTCTCACTTTGGAATGAAGAGATTCTCTTAAGGGATACGTTTGGTTGACTACAAAATTTTATCCTCAATCCCTACTAGGACTAGATAATTTTTTTTCTAGCCTTAAAATTCCCGTTTAGACATATCCACAAAGATGGTCTATTGATTAGGATAACAAGCCATAAGTTATGCCCCCATTGACAATATTTTTACCCTTTAAAAGAGATTTGGCTATGAGAGAAAACTCCTTGCCATGTCTTTCCTATGTCAAGTGAGAGAGAATCCTCTTGTGTTTACTTATATGAATAGTTCATGCAAGTGTGGGAGCTGATGATTTGTCTCTATCCTTCACGATTCTCCTATAATGCGTGATGGAAGTTCGCTATTTTTCTCACTTTGGGAGGAGGATATTCTCTTAAGGGATGCATTCAGTCAATTGTAACTTTCTCTTCTAGGGCCCTACCTAGACTAAACAAGCATTCTTCTAGCCTTAAAATTCTCATCTTAATGTTTTCACAAAGAAGGCTTGTCAATTGGGTTAATGATCCATAAGTTATGACCCCCATTGATAAGTTTTTTCCCTTTAAGATAGATTTAGATACAAGATAAAAATCCTTGCTATGTCTCATCCGTATCAAGTGAGAGAGAATCCTCCTATGGTTGTTGAAAGGACTCATACATGAAAGTGTGGGAGCTGACAATTCCTATCGAGCCCCCATGGTTCTCCTATAATGCATGAAGGAAGTTCACTCTATTTTCACACTCAAGGATGAGAAGATTCTTGTAAGGGATGCATCTAGTTAACTTATTCTATTGGGGCTTGAACAATACCAAACAAGGGGTATTCTATCCTTAAAATTCCCATCTAGAGATGGCTGCATAGACATGTCATTTATTGGGCTAATGGACTAGAATATTTATTGAACAACTTTTGGTCTGTTCTGAGAGATTTAGCTACGAGAGAAAATTCATTAATGTGTCTTGCTCATGTTGAGTTAGAGAGAATCTTATGGGGAGTTCTGAGAGGAATCATCCATGTTAGTGTGGGATTTGATGGATCATCTTTATCCCTCACATATTTTTGCAAATTATGACCAAATTTTTCTTAGTTTACACACTTAGAGATGAGGAGATTCTCTTAAGGGATGCATCTAACCAACTGTAACTTATGCTCTCAAGGCCTGGCTGAGAATAGACAAGGCTCATTATAGCCTTAAAATTCCCATTTAGATGTGTCTTCATAGATGGTTCATTGATTGGGATGATGAGGCATAATATATGCTCCCGTTAACCAAATTTTGGCCCTTTAAAAGAAAATGGATATGAGTGAAAACTCCTTACCATGTTTCATCCTTGTTGAGTGAGAGATAATCCTCCTTGAGTTACTGCGAGGAATTGCCCATGCGAGTGTGAGATCTGGTGGTTCCTATCTATCCCTCACAGTTATCTAAAAATGCATGACAAAAGTTTTCTCACTTTGCACTCTCAAAGATGAGGAGATTCTCTTAAGGGAAGCATCAAGTTAACTACAACTTACACTCTTGAGGCTTGATCAAGACTAGATAAAGGTTGTTCTAGACTTAAAACACCCATATAAATGTGTCTATGTAGATAGTTCATCGATTGGGTTGATGACCCAAAAGATATGCTCCATTGACAAAATTTTGGTCTGTTTTGAGAGATTTAGTTGTGAGAGAAAACTCATTATCATGTCTCATTCATGTTGAGTTAGAGAATCCTCCAGGGTGTTTTTAGAGGACTCATTCATGCAAATATAGGACCTAATGGCTTGTATATATCCCTCATGATTCTACTATAACATGGACTAAAGGGATGAGGAGATTATCTTAAAGGATATGTCCGAACAACTATACATTGCATTCCCAAGGCCTGACTGAGACCAGACAGGAGCCATTATAACATTAAAACACCCATATATATGTGTTTATATAGATGATTTATATATTGGGATGATGAGGCATACGATATGCCCATAATGACTAAATTTTGTCCCTTTAAGAAAAATTTGACCACAAGAGAAAACTCTTGCCATGTTTCATCTGTGTCGAGGGAGAGAAAATACTAATAGGGTTGCTAAAAGGACTCATCTATGTAAGTATGGGATATAATAATTATTCTTGATCCCTCATGGTTATACAATAATTTATGATGGAAGTTTGATCACTTTTCAAACTCAGAGATGAGGAGATAATCTTAAGGGATGCATCCGATCAACTACAACTTACACTCTCGAGGCTCAACCAAGACCAGGAAGGGTTGTTCTAGCCATAAAATGCCTATCTAGACATGTATGCATAGAATTTTCATTTATTGGGTTGATGATCCAAAATATATTCCCTCTACTAACTAACTTTTGGTCTATTCTAAGATATCTGACTGTGAGAAAAAACTCATTGTTATGTTTCACTCATGTTGAGTTAAGGATAATCCTCTAGGGTGTTCTCAGAGGATTTATCCATGAAAATTTGAGATATTATGTCTCATATATAATTATCATAGTTCTCCAATAACATGTGACCAAAGTTCACTCACTTTGCACACTCAAGAATAAGGAGATTCTCTTAAGGGATGTGTCTGGTCAACTACAACTTGTCTAGTTTTTGTAACCTTAAAAGGCCCATACAGACATGCCTACATAGATATATTTTTTATTAGGTTGATGAAACATAATATATTCTCCCATTGACCAAATTTTGGTTTATTTTTAGAGATTTAGTTATGAGATAAAACTCATTTCCATGTCTGACTCATGTCAAGTTTGAGAGAATCCTCTAGGGTATTCTCAGAGGACTCATCCATGTAAGTGTAGGAGATAAAAAATCATATCTATCCCTCATGTTTCTATTTTAATTCATGACCAAAGTTTGTTTAGTTTTCATACTCAAGGATGGGATATTCTCTTAAGGGATGCATTTGGTCAACTATAAATTACACTCCCAGGGCTTGACCAAGACTGAAAAAGGGCCATTCTAGGCTTAAAATGACCATCCAAATGTGTCCACATAGACAGTTCATTAATTGGGCTGATGATGCACAAGATATGCCCTCTATTGACCAATTTTTTTCCCTTTTATAGATATTTTGTTGCAAAAGAAAACTCATTACCATGTCTCACTCATGTTATATTAGAGATAATCTTCCAGGGTGTTATCATAGGACTCATCTATGCAAGTGTAGAAGTTAAAGGCTTGTCTTTAACCATCAAGGTTCTCCTATAATGCATGACTAAATTTCACTCACTTTTCACACTTAGGGATGAGAATATTAAATGGTGCATCTGATCAACTGTAACTTGTACTCTTGAGGCCTGATCAAGATCAGACAAGGGATGTTCTAGACTTAAAATGCCCATCTAGATGTGTCTACATCAATAATTTATTGATCAGGATTATGAGACATAAGATATGCCCCCCACTGACCAAATTTTAGTTCATTCTAAGGGATTTAGTTGTAAGAGAAAACACATTATCATGTCACGCTCATGTCAAGTTATAGATATCCTCTAAGGTGTTCTCAAAAGAATTATCTATGTAAGTGTAGGAGTTGATGACTCATCTCTACCCCTCATAATTATCCTGTAATGTATGACTGAAGTTTGCTTAGTTTTCACACTCAAGGATGAGGAGATTATTTTAAGGGATGCATTTAGGCAACTACCACTTGCACTCTTAGGGATCGCTAAAGCCTAGATAAGGGTTGTTCTAGCCTTAAAATTCCCATTTGGATATGTCTGTATAGATGGTTTATCAATTGGGTTGACAAGGCACACACCCCACTAACCAACTTTTATCCCTTTAAGAGAGATTTTTCTATGAGAGATAACTCATTTCTATTTCTCGCTCATTTTGAGTTAGAAATAATCCTCCAGGGTGTTCTCAGAGGACTCATTCATACAAGTGTAAGAGTTGATGTTTCATCTCTATCCCTCATGGTTCTCCTACAACACATGACTGAAGTTCACTCACTTTACACACTCAGGGATGAGGATATTCTCTTAAAGGATGCATATATTCAATTGTAACTTGTACTCCAAAAGTCTGATTGAGACTAAACAAGGGCCTTTATAGTCTTAAAATGCCCATCTAAACATGCTTGTGAAGATAATTTATCGATTAGGATGACAATCTAGAATATATGCCTCTACGAACCAACTTTTGGTCAATTTTGAGACATCTGGATGTGAGAGAAGACTCATTATCATGTCTTACTCATATTGAGTTAGAGAGAATCCTTCAGGGTGTTCTTAGAGGACACACTCACGAAAGTGTAAGAGTTCATAGCTCATCTCTAGACATCATGGTTTTCATGCAATGTGTGCTTGAATTTCACTCACTTTTCATATTTAAAGATGAGGATCTTCTCTTAAGGTATGCATTTGGTTAACTATAAATTACACTCCTGGGGCCCAACCCAGACTAGACTAGGGAAATTCTAGCCTTAAAATGCCCATCTAGATGTGTCTACAAAGGTAGTTCCTAAATTAGGTTGATGAGCCATAATATATGCCCCCACTAACCATTTTTTAGTCAGTTCTAAGAGATTTGGATGTGGGAGAAAACTCATTGTCATGTCTCACTCATGCTGAGTTAGAGAGAATTCTCTTGGGTGTTCTTAGAGGACTCATCCATGAAAGTATAGGAGTTGAAAACTCATTTTTAGCCCTCATGATTATTCTAAAATATGTAGCCAAAGTTTTCTCACTTTAAATACTTAGGGATGAGGAGATTATTTTAAAAGATGCATTTGGTCAACTGTAACTTGCACTCTTGAGGTTTGACTAAGACTAGATAAGGGTTTTTCTAGCCTTATAATGCCCATCCAGATGTGTTTATGTAGATGGTTCATTGATTGGGATGATGAGGCATATGATATGGACCACAAAAGTCAACTTTTGGCCCTTTAAAAGAGATTTTAATGTGAGAGAAAAATCATTTCCATGTCTCATTCATTTCAAGTTAGAGAGAATACACTGGGGTGTTCTCAAAGGACTCATTCATTTAAGTTTAGCAGTTGACAATGTGTCTCTATCCCTCAAAGTTATCTATAATAAATTTTTCATTCATCCCAAGATACTTAAGCAATCTCTACTCTCTTTTGGCCAATATTTAAACCACTTAACCTTTACTAGGTTATTTAAGGTCTGATTTTATTCTTACCATAGGTCTATTATACCTTTATAGGTTTCTTCACACTATTCCACTTTGAGAAAAAACTTTATTATTTAAGGATTATCCTTGTAGATTGGTCTTTTTAAGACTAATAAAATCCTTTTTCAATCTCACACACTCTATCTAATCTACTCCATAGGTTTTACTATTCTTAACACTTAGAACTTTGCTCCCTAAGCCTTATTCATAGGCTTACAACTAGTCCATTGAAAAAAACTTACAAAAAAACATGTAATGGTTTGATTTATACCTTTTAGGTCTCTTACACCAAAAACCTATCTCACTTTCCTGATAGATATTCCTTAAGCTTTTCATACTTGAGCATGCCCATAATATTTAGTTGCTTGTACTACAATCTCAGTTCTCTCTTTAAGGCAACTTTCATTCTTTGGTTTTGTCTTCTCTCTACTATAAATCAGATTGGACATATTACCTTGGATTAATGATGTGATTATGAATCCAATTAACCTTAACTTACCATGGGGTACTTCTTATCTTGGATTGCCCAAAATATGCTAACATGTCATATAAGGAGCCTTATTTTTGTTCTTTTTGTGTCATAACAAGATAAAGAAGGGTAGTTGATATCAATCTACAACATCACTCAAAATTTACTAGGATTAATTCTTTGAGGTCTAATTCAATACTCTTTCATTATAGGTCTGTCTATTTATTATAGGTCTATGTTTACTAATTTTATCCTTTAGCTTTATCTTTTATGATTGGTCGTACAAGACCAATAAGAATCTTTAGATGGTTTCACCAACTCCATTAGAATTATTCTCACTTCTCTTTGATGTTTAATGTTAGGTTTAGATAGCTAAGAAGACCAAAATTTCTCAACCATTTTTTGCTTAAAATAGCTTTGCCTTATTTTGTCTTTTTCAACATAGAATCCACCCTTCTAGATGAGTGCTAAGGTATATTTATGTTTACATGAGGTTAAAGTGATTTTTACATAATAATAATAAACTCTTAAGTCCCTTTCCCAAGGTTCATTCCATTGTAACTAACCACAAGGGCTTATAGGCCTTACAAGGAAATTTGAATATTTGAACATAAGATTTTGGTTGGAAAACTTTGCAAACATGCTAGAAGTGCCAATATCAAGACTCTAACTACTTGAAAACCCTTCCATGACCCAAATAAGACTCTAACTATAGTCCATATATATGAATATGATGAATCCATCATATAATATGTTATTACACATAATAATATCCCTCCCTTATAGAAATGTTTTTACTCATACTACCCCAACATATTTTGGAAAAATTGATGAATTTGATATTCAAATCCAAATTGATATGTAATGAAATGTAAATGAAACAAGTAAATAGTATAATCACATGTAAATGTAAAATATACATAATAATGAAGCACCTAACTTAGAGAAAAATATGGATTTTTATAGCCCCATATGAAGTAATAATGATCACTAATCAATAATATGTGTAAACATTAAATGATAAAATAAGAAAATACACATAGGTAAAGGAAGCTTATTTGTTGAATAATTTATGTTGTATATTAAAAATTATATGTCATAATGACATAAAAAATAAGACATATATTAAGAAAATATGTAGACCATAACATGTACATATACAAAATGAACCATATATTCATATAATGTGGGCCATATTTGCATACAACATCGATTGTGCTTACAACTAGACCCCTAGTACAAGAACTAGCTTTCTTGCTCATAATTTCCTCCAAATAAATTGCACTTTGTTGCCATAGATGTATATCTAGGGGTGATGGATTCCTCAATATGAGGAGAGACTCTCATATCAGTATATGAGTCATTAAATATTTGATCCACAACCTCTAAAATTTGTCATGTTTGCACAACACATGAAATATAAAATTTAATGCAATAAAATTATATATTGAAAATGATAAATTTTTCATTAGATTTTTTTTTCAAAATGATTTTAGACTCACCGTATTCCACATAAATGGCTTTCTTGGGCCGAGAGATCAAGTATACACCCATGATGGAGAATCTTATAGAGCATACACATATCCTTAGATATAGATGCACATACATTTATGTAAATATGCCATAGAATATCATTGCTTGAAGCTAAAAAATTATTTTACTATGTGTTCTCACCGTACTCCTATGAATCATGACATGCTATGGAGATAATAGATCCTTAGATGTAACTGTAACATCAAAAAAACCTTGTTGTTGTCCATGAATGGTGCCCATAACATCCCTCATCATCTATAAAACTAATAAATGAATAATGTGTGAATCCAATGAGCATGATAAAAAATCTATGACTATAATAAATATCTTAAAACATAGTTTTTTGCTCAAGAGATAATAAATATACATGAATAAATATGTAATTTGAAAGTTTCCAAACCTGAGTATAGGGTACACGTATACCAATTATAGACTCTAAAATAGAATCAAGGCGTGTTGAGCTATCCACAATATCACTAATCATCTATACAAGCAACAAATAAATTAGTCAATTAAGTAAACACACACTAGAAAAAAAACTTCATATTTTTTTACAAACATAAACAATCTACAATTAAAATTAAACATATGTATCAAATATATATGGTGAAGTAGATAACTCATGCACATCAAGCTGATGTGTCCTGAGAAGAGTTATTTAAACTACTACAACTGGCATAGTGTCTAGCATGCTAGTGTCATAAGTTGATAAAGTATCTATAGGTGATGTATGATCTAACATACTACTCTCCTAAGGTCTTGAAGTAACTAAAAAAATAATACACTCAAGCATATTGGTGTCTTGAGGTATTGAAAGATATGTAGATGGAAAATAATTAGAATTATTAGTATATTACACAAATGTAGGTCTAGTATCCATAGATGTAGTCAGTGTATGTCATACTTAAACATGAGGTCCTATACAATTCCTCCCACATGATGTGCATTGATATATAAAAACTATAACATGAGTAGAAGGAGGGACACTAGCACCAATAAAACTACCTCCAAAACCACTAACACCACTATCATTAACACCAATACCATTACCACCAACACCACTAGCACCAATACTACTACTAGACATCTCACCACCTATAGGCTGAGTAGAAGTCCTAAATGTATGCATACCATGGTAAATCATAACTTGTGTCAGAACCATAACCACCTCAAGGGTGTCCATATATATGTCACAATGCAAAATTTAACATGTGTTAATGTTTTTCTATTTCTATGAACTATTTTAGGATAGTTTTGGTCTTGCCTCGCATTAGGTCTATCAAATGAATACCCCACCTCCCCTACCTTAGGAGGCCTTCATGTCAAAATAATTTGGAATTATATTGTAGTATAAAATCATAATAAAGTTTTCTCAAAAAGTATAATGAAAACTCATTATTATTTTATGGAGGCTCATCAAACACCATCCACCACCTATCCCAAAAGTTATTTTTTATCCCCTCATGAACACAATAATCAATACCAATATGCTTGCAATTCATTGATGGTGGTTGGTGTTATAGGATTAAAAAATAAAGTGCACTCATCTTATTTTGTTATTTTTCTTAATATCCTCATATGACAATTTATCACTATAAAATTATTTTAGGACCTCTCTTCGATGCAACATTGCATCAATTTATGAAGTTACATTTCCCACTTTGTTAAAAATAGTCTCTAGTGTATTATCAAGTGAATTGCATGCACTGTCAATTGAGGAGTGATGCAAACCATTGCTGATTATTTGTAATTATTGATGTTTTATGTTGTATTATTTATAAAATTAAACTTCTTCTTGTGTAGAATCAAATTATTCAGGGTCTTGTTCTACATTTTCTTCATGTAATAGATCCATTGTTTAATTATGTATATAGATTTATAGAAATATAGGTTTTTTTAGGCAATGCAAGGGAATCTAATGAAAATCTAATTTTAAAACCCTACGTGCATAAATAAATACAAATACAAATGGAAAAATTTAAATTTAGAAATCAGCATACTTGAGATAGAAACCAAAATAGTAAATCCCATAGGCAGGATGTAAATCTAAAACATGCACACAAAATATAAAACCCTTCAGCAAAATCCTAAAGAAAAAGCTGTGAGTTTAAAAAAAATGGGAGATAAATGAAAATGAAATAAAGGGCATATGCCCTTATATATTTTTAAAGGGTGTATGCCCTATAGGTTCAAGTGTTAATCCTGAGCCTAAAAAATTTGATATTAAGGGCATACACTCTTTGCAACAAATTTTATAAAGATGGGGGATGTCATCTTTTTTATCCCCAACTTTGTGCATCAAACCTTAGGATTTAGTGAAGGAATGTGAATTATAAAAATGTCTAAATTGGAAGGTATGACGGCGGAGGAAAAGGAGGTGTAAGTAAATGCATGTGATGCAAACTTAGAGGGAACATTAGGTAAATAAGAAGAAGGTATTCCATTAGTTGAAGATGAAGATATTTTAGTAAGAATGAATGGAACCATTGAGGAAGAGAGGGAAGATGTGTTTCTGACATATTTAGATGCACATGAGGAATAGGTGTTAGAGGAAGATATTATGTGGGATAAGATTTGAATTTTGAGCAACTAAATATTGCCTTGAGAGGTAGATAGGGTGAAGCATTAAGTGTAAAAGTGAAAAATGATGATGAGAAAATAATGGGGATTTATGAAGTTTTCAAAGACAAAACTCACAAGTTATGGATTGGTCTAAGGAGCCTTTAGATGAGGATAGATGAAGTGTGTCACCCATGTCACATAGAGGTGAGAAGTGGGATATAAATCATGGATTTCTCTCCACAAGGAGCATGGGAAAAAATGCAAGACATTGTAGATGTGGGAGAAATCCTCATAGTATTTAGAGATGAAGATAATGAGTTTTTGATGTTTTTATCAACCCAAGGAAGTGCAAAAGAGGATGATAATGTAGAAGTTATTGAAGAATGTGAAAATTTCAAAGGGGACATATTCTAAAGTGAAGAGGATGAACTATTTAAAGTCATTTTAAAAATCTAACCAACATAGGAGGGTATTTTTATAGTATAGGTGGTGGAGTTGTTTGATATGGAAATGAGGAAAATAAAAGAGGATGATACAAGGTATGTCCTATAGGTAGCAATGGAGTTGATGGGTAATCATGTTGATGCCAAAAAATGTGGTGAATTATTTAGCAAGGAAGTTAAGCATGAAAAGGTAGTGGAAGGATTATACTTAAGGAAAGGAGTATGTGAAGATGGTGTAGAGGATAGTTAGGGAAGGTGGACATATAGAGATGGGTGAAAGACTATAAGAGAGTGTAGAAATAGAAAGAGAGCACATTGGAGAATGTGGAATAATTTCCTATCAACATTGATATGAAGATGGAGTAGTGAATATTTTTATTAGTTCAAATGTATATATCATAGGAAGAATGTGTTGAGATGTGGTAGGGGAGGTCAGCCCAACATTTGAGGGGGTTAGAAGCAGATAGTGTGAAACATGATTGGTGGAGGAACATGGCTTATAGTTTAACAAAAAAATTGGAAAATATGGCACTATATCACATTGTGGAAGGGAATAATGTGTAATTTCACATAAATTCAAAAGGGTGGTTTTACCACCTTGTCCAAATTTGTCAGATCAAAAAATCTTATCTTGAATGTCTGATGTAGGACCATCTTGGTAGTCAAGTCATCTTACATCACCCAAAAAATATCTTCTACATTTGTGGGGTTTTGATAATGAGTGACAACCTGCATGGACTTAATTACACTTTAACACGATCCAAGAAGAAATGAGAAGTAGTTTTAGTTCATAAGACAAATGTTTATATCTCATGATGAAATTGTTGCATCAATTTTGAAATGATTTTGGTAGTTAGGTAATCACTCTACATGAAGTGACGATTTCACTCATAATAGTTGAACATGCCTAGTTATGCCCCATAAATAGTAAAGTGACCATTTGGAGCATTTTCAAGATTCATGTGGATCCCAAGAGTCACACCATAAGACATAAAATAAGGGGAAGTAATTTGGACTAGGCAAATTAAACTTGGAGAAGATATCCCAAAAAAGTGAAAGTGCTAGAGAAGGAAATTCGAAGAGCAAAGAGTAGTGTCTAGTATAATAAGGGACTATATAACATTCCTCTCTTATGTTGTTATCATAGGAAGAGTGAGTGAGTGTCTTTGTGTAAATATCTATAATTTACCAAGAAATATTAAATAAAGTGTGAAGTTTAGTTTTTGTCTCATGTCTATGTGTGTATTTGAGGGGTAGGTTACAAGGAAAACATTGTCCTTAATTTGAACCCATATCATTGACTAAATCAATTACTAATGCTTTTGATAGTACACAATGAATTCAATTTATAAAAAATCTAATATTTTATTTTTTATCAAGTGAAAAAAATAGATAGATGGGATTGCATTGGAATTCACAATCATACATGTAGTTGTAGATGTTTCTTCCCCATAAAAATTCATCAACTCTTATGTCAAACTATTTTGGGAACCATTGAAAATCCCTCTTCCATTCCACACCCATTGTTTCAACATGATTTATCCACTAAAACTCAACTTATAACACCATAATACAAGAACATAGAGTGTTGGTAATTCATCCCCATCACCACTGAGTAATAAAATATTTCATGTCATTGGAAAAACCATCTCTCAACATAAGGAAAAATCCATCCAAGCATACGAAGAAAAATCCATTTCCATCTCCATCTCATCCTTCCAAGACTTATGTGTACATATATGGTAGGGCATCACATGAGCTCTAAGACATTTTCCTAATGAGCCAACTACCTTGAAATAACTTTTTGTGAATTCTCAGCCTAAATTAGGCCCTATCCTACCTTATTCATACTTTACCAATTCCAATCAAGTAGCAAGGGCCATTTTTAGGGTAAGATAGATTTTGGGCAATGCAATATCAATACTATATCGCATCATATCAACACACCAAGATTCCAAAATCTAAGACAAATTGGACAAGCCTCCAAAAAAATGAACCATTTCAACAATTTTATTTCATTAATAAAACTTAATTTTGGAGGGAGCTTATCCCATATTTACCATTTATTGAAATGATTGTGGATGGGTAGGAAACAAATGTTAATATTGGATTGGGAAGGCCATTAGATAGAAGATTGATAGTGTACCTTAAATGTAACCGATTGATAGTGTATCCTAAATGTAAGGGATTAAGAAGTGGAAATGTATGAGTTTATCTTCTTCCTCAAACCATGAGTGCTATAGATTCTAATCTAATTTTTATTTTCCCATTTAATGATTTAGAGAATATTTATTTTGTATTCCATTAAGGTGGTAAAACCTAAATAATTTTTTATATATTTTTAGTATTGGTATAAATATAAACTGACTTAGGCTTTGTTAGTCCATAACATTGGAAGAATTGTTTGAATTATGATCTTTTACACTCCATATAATTTTTTTGATGAAATAGAGCCTATAATTTTATTACAAATAAAACATATACAATACTATTCACAAAAAAAAAGGTGGTAGAGGGCATGCCACCAATGACACACTAGGAAACACCTAGGAAATTATTAGAGTATATATTTCATGTAGTTATCATGTTTTCTAGTGTATTAGCTAGCTATTTAATCCTTTTGTGAGTTTTTCATATGTGAGGATTTATCTCGCAATGGTTAGTTAGGATAATTTTGTGTTTTGACATGCCTACTTATGCAAGGGCTTTTCTTTGTACTAACATATCTTATTTTTTGAATAATGCTCAACTTTCATTGTTTTGTAATCAATTGTTTGAAGCTTCATTGTGTGATGTTTTTGGTTTTATCACTTTTGAATCTTGATTGGAATGCCTTTTCACCATTCCTAACATGGTACTATAAATTTGAGGTGTTGTTCCCATCCACGTTGCTGCATTTTGATTTAGAAAGTTCCCTTATCATTGTTTCTTGCCTTGTAATCCTCAACATTTTTTTTCCTCTTATGGACCTGACACTTTTATTTAATCTTTGAAGAAATTGTGTGGTTTTTATTCTTGGAGGGAAGGTGGAAAGGAAGTGGAGCATTGATTTCATTTGATTAAAGAGGTGCCCCTATTAGAAAATCATTGAGTTTGGAAGACAGGCACATGTTTTCAAGACTTTTTGAAAAATTTTCATCACTTTTGAAGCCTTTACTTTTAAGATTTTGCTCATGGAGATCTGCTTCAAGAAGAGGCATCCTTGTTGTTAATGAAGAAATATTGTTTTGGAATTAAAAACCATAGATTTACTGTGGTGCATTATGTTTTTTTTTGTTTACTTATTTGCATATCTATGTGTTAAAGGAAGGTGTTGGATTTCATATGGGATTCTAAAGTAAAAGGCAATTCTCAGACAACTGCTACTTTCACTACTATGCCATTTTTCCTTTGTCCAAATTTTGCTTGAGGTATTAGATCTACTTGCATAGAGGTGGCATCATTTTTCTATTGTAGAAAATCATATCTGAGGTATTAGAGAGAAAAAGAAGAGGTGCCAGAAGAGAAAAATATCATTTTTTTTGGTTTAGTGTGATCTAAGGAAGCATAGGAGATAGACATCTTGATCTATATTGTGTTGGAAGAGAAGAAGTGCCAATGCATTAAGGAGAAATAATTTCCATATCTACATTTTGGATGATGGCATTGAATTGAAGAGATGCTGTGTGAAAACAAAAGACATTGGACTAATTAAATCATGCCATATTGGACTGAGGTGCCACTTTTTTTTGTCTTATATGCTAGATTTTTTTGTTCATTACCACTGCATTTTTATTCTCTGCTATGTTTTTTATTCACTATTGCATTGTAATGCTTAGATTTTTGTGGAGGGATCTGAGTAAGAGGAGGCATTGAATACACAATTGAGATTTTATATATTTGAGGTGCACCAAAGGTCTCATTCTAAAGAAAACCAAGGCATCATTCTACAAGGAGGAAAATTGTCATATAACATTAAGGCGTTGGTTTTGACTTGGACAACACCTCCCTCTACTATAATAATAAAAAACATCATTTATCCTCATTTTATCCTCTAAACATATCTCTTAATCTATTTTTTGATTTTATAAGCTCAATTTTTACCTCAAGAGGAAACACACTTCACTTGCACATATACCAAGTTAACCAGATAGATTGTTTTTCACTTTTGTTGGCATTTTTGAGTCTTTGTTTTAATCCCAATTCTAATGGATGGTTGGATGCCTATATGATTTTCTAATTTTGTCACTAAAATTATTTTGTAGTGTCTTTTTTAATGTTTTGACCCATTTTATAGGAAATTGTATCACCTATAATTTTTGAACCGTAACTTAGATTTGAGTTATTTTTTTTTAAAAGTGCATGGTTTTTGATTATTTATCCATTGGTGTCATTAATTTACAAAAAATCACTACTTTATAAAGTTAAAAATTGGGAGGGTCCTTAATACAATCTTTTGGGGGGTTGTCTCAATGCCAATTTTGTGCACCCTTTTGCATTCTTTTTTTCTCTTTGGTGATTTGTTAGAATGGCTTATAATTATAGTATTGACCATTATGATCCTTTTAATCCACATAATTACCATACTTGGAGACCTTGAATGGAAACAATAATAAATCATAAAGGATTATGGTCCCTAATAAATGAAACTCAACCATTGTTTACACATTTGGAAAAACTTAGCACCAATGTAAGTTTGAAGAGTGTATGGGTTTGATTGGGGGTTATGTGAGTCAAAATATTTTGTTTCATTTAGAATGGTGTGATTTTGTATTCAAAATATGGGATAAGTTAAAGTGTTTGTCTGGGAAAGTAAATCATTTGAGAGCCATGCAACTTGAAGTAGACCTTACTTCAATAAATCCAAAAGATTTGCCTTCATTGTAGACTACCTCACTAAGTTTAAGAATTTATTGACACAGTTGAAGGGGAGTGGATGAGATAAGAAGGATGAAGAGTGTGTGTACTTGATATTGTTTAAGTTGAGTGGCCCATTCCAAATCTTTTCTTCTACCTTTTTCTCTAGTATGGATGCCTTAGGTGCTACATTCAAAATGTTAGATCTAGAGTTGTTTGTGAGAGACTTACTAGGGAGGAATCCAAATTATCTCACCTTGAGTCTTCCACCTCTCAAAAAACATTAGTTGTATCACATCCTAAGAATAAGGGAAAAAATAAGATTAAAAATAAGAAAACTCCTCCTCCATCTCAAAATTCACCTAAGTCCAAGACTCATACATCTAAACCCAAACCATCTTCCAAATCCAAAAATAAGTCTAACCTATCTTGATCCTATCGTGGGGGTACTGGTCATGAAGAGTCTAGGTGTTTCAAGAGAATGTAAGCCCTAGAAGATGCCTTTATAAAACAAAAAAATTATATCTCCATTCCTCCATCTCATTAGCATAGGAATGCACTTAATGTTATTGTAAGATCATAGTTACCTATTTAAAATAGTTGGGTTATAGATTCCAGTGTTTCACACCGTATGAATTCTTTCAAGGAGTCCTTTATATCTCTTGGTCTGAGATATAATTCCAACATTGAGGTTGGATATTCTTTTTTAAATTATGTTAAGGGGAAGGGTGACTTATAAATAGATGGTGGTCACATCAATGATACATTATATGTTCCAGACATCACCATGAATCTACTTTTAGTTTATCATATTCGCCATCTTGATCAAGGAAAGACAATGAATTTCACACCACAAGGTGCTAAAGTTTGAGCTTTTTTAGAGACACACACACTTATTTCACAAGATGTTTTTGATCAGAGTTCTCGAGTCTATTATTTTGAGGGTTTTGATGATACTCCTCCTTTAGGGACATGTTTAGTTTCTCATGTAGATTTTGAGAGTTAGTTTTGGCATGAAATATTTAGACATCTAAACTACAGATATTTGAAGGAGTTGAGCACTCATAGTATGGTAGAGGATCTTCCTATAGTATCATGTCTTGATGGAGTTTTCCCCAGTTATGCATTAGGGAAATAACACCAGGATCCATTTCTTAAGGGTATGTCCATGAGAGCTTCTTCACCACTTGAGCTTGTGCACAATGATTTGACAGTCTTTCCTATTCCTTTCAATGTAGCTAAGTATGCACTTACTTTCATTGATGATTTCTCAAGGTTTACTTGGGTTTATTTCCAATCTAAATTTCATCATACATAGGTGTATTGTTTTAAATGGGGCAATATAGATAATTAATAGTTCATTATAACTAACTAATATTTTAATAGGAATGAATTTTAGTTGTCTAAGATTGATTTGGATGCTAAATATGTTGATATAAATGTATGTAGCTAAAATATAATAATAAATAAAAAGGTGATCATACAAAATATTTTAAAACATATGTTTTATGAGTTTCATCGATAGTCTCAATAGTAGTGGTGAAACCACCACTGCATGCATGTGGTAGTTAAAAAATTGCCAAGGAAATTTACAAAATCATCAAGGTAGTTTGCACAACCACTAGACAATTTTTGAGACTATAAATGTGGTTTGCATAGCCACTAGGGTAGTTATATAAATCAATGCGGTGTTTTTTATATGCACCAAAGAAATTCTAGGTTCTTAAGCTCTGAGTCAATTTTTGAAATTTTAAAACTTAAGGAGGGTTTAAAATTCAACAAAAGGGAAAAGTGAATAAAAATAGGTCTAGGTATAATATTTTTATTTTTAGATCCTCCCATTATCACCATATTTATATTAAATGTTACACTGTAAAAACTTTAGGTGCGTACAACTTCATGGGGGAAAACCAAAACCATGACCTCCATGATCACTTTCGAACATGACACTTGTCTTATTTTTTGAGATAGTTTCAAGCATGAAACTTTTTCCTTTTTTGAGCCACTCCAAAGTATGACACATGCCCCTCTTTCCATGGACTCATGGTCTCCATGACGTTGATATCAAGTTTCAATAACTCATTGGACTCCATGAACCTAAGAAATAATTTTACATCCTTCAAATTATCATATTATGATCTTATCCTCAAATTCCAATAATTATGTGAACCCTATTATGGACTCATTGGGATTATATGTTTTATTTAATATTATTTTAGATAGAAACTTTTGGTATGTAAAAATCCATGGGGGAAAACCAAAACCATGGCCTCCATAATCACTTTTGAACATGACACTTGTCTTATTTTCTGAGTTGATTTCAAGCATGAAACTTTTTCCTTTTTTAAGCCACTCCCAAGCATGGCACATGCCCCTCTTTCCATGGAATCATGGTCTCCATGAAGTTGATATCAAGTTTCAACAACTCCATGGACTCCATGAACCTAAGAAATAATTTTACATCCTCCAAATTATCATCTTGTGATCTTATGCTCAAATTCCAAGAATTATGTGAACCCTATTATGGACCCATTGGGCTTATATGTTCTATTTAATATTATTTTAGGTATATAAAATAGTCATGAATAAATATATAAGTCATGGGTGTTGTGATATTAGAGACTTATGATGGAAAAATATAGTAGAGAATATTAAGTGCAATGACTTAGGAAATGTGGTCATCACTAGTTTTGTCACTTAGAGTAAATTATGATAATTGATATCCTTAGTAACTTAGGGTAAAAATCATGAAGTCATGGTCACTTTGAAAATTTAGAGTTAAGAATACAAAATACGACAAGGCATAATCAATGTAATCATGTTCTAGCCTTAAAATGCCCATTTGGATGTGTCCATGTAAATGGTTCATCAATTGTGCTGATAAGGCATAATATATAACCCCCCACTAACTAACTTTTGGCCCTTTAAGCGAGATTTAGATACAAGATAAAAATCATTTTTGTGTCTCACTAGTGTTGAGTTAGAGGGAATATTCTAGGGTGTTCTTATAGGACTCATTCATGAAAGTGTAGGAGATAATGTCTTGTCTCTATCCCTCATAATTCTCCTACAATGTGCAACAAAATTTTAGTCACCTTGCACACTCAAGGACAAGGATATTATCTTAAGGGATGTATTCAATCAATTATAACTTATACTCTTGGGGCCTAACTGAGACTAGATAGGGAATATCCTTACCCTAAAACACCCATTCAGATGTATCCACATAAATGGTTTATTGATTGGGATGATAAGCCAAAAGATATGCCCCTAATTGACCAACTTTTAGTCCATTATAAGAGATTTTATTGTGAGAGAAAACTCATTACCATGTCTCCATCATGTAAATTTAGAGAGATCCTCTATGTTTTTATCAAAGTATTTGTCTGTGTAAGTGTAAGAGCTGATGGCTTGTCTCTAGACTTCATGGTTCCCCTGTGAGGTGTGATCAAAGTTCACTTAGTTTTCACACTCAAGGATGAGGAGATTCTCTTAAGGGATGCATCTGATCAACTATAACTTATGATCCTAAGGCCCAATAAAGACCAGATAAGAGTCATTTTACCCTTAAAATGCCCATCCAAATGTGTCCATGTAAATGGTCATTGATTGGGATGATGAGGCACATGATATGCCCTCCACTAACCAACTTTTGACCCTTTAAGATAGATTTGGATATGAGAGAAAAGTCATTGTTATGTCTCACTCATGTTTAGTTAGAGAGAGTACTCTAGAATGTTTTTAGAGGATTAATTTATGAAAGTGTAGGAGCTGATGGCTCATCTCTATCACTCACATTTCTCTTGTAATGTGGGACCAAAGTTTTCTCACTTTGCACACACTCAGGGATGAGGAGATTCTCTTAAGGGATACATTTGGTCAACTATAACTTGTCCTTTCTAGGTCTCACCAAGACCAGATAAGGGTTGTTTTAACCTTAAAATTCCCATCCAGACATGTCTACATAGACTATTTGTTGATTGGTATAATGAGCCAATAGATACACCCCCCTCTCATTGACTTTTGCTCTGTTTTGAGAAATTTGGTTATGAGAGAAACCTTTTTGCCATATCTCACTCGTGTCAAATTAGAAATAATCTTCTAGGTTTTTCTTAGAGGATTCATCCATGCAAGTGTAGGAGATACCAACTCATCTCTATCCCTCATGGTTCTCTTGTAATGTGTAACTGAAGTTTGCTCAATTTTCACACTCAAAGACAAGGAGATTTTCTTAAGGGATGCATCTGGTCAACTACAACTTGTGATCTTGGGGCATGATCAAGGCCAAATAAAGGTTTTTATATCCTTAAAATGACCATCTAGATGTGTTCACATAGATAGTTCATCAATTGGGTTGATTAGGCACAAGATATACACTCTAATAACCAAATTTTAACTCTTTATGAGAGATTTGGCTATGAGAGAAAACTTGTTGTCATGTCTCATTCATGTCAAGTTAGAGATAATATTCTAGGGTGTTCTCAAAGGGATCATTTATGCACGTGTAGAATATAATTAATCATCTCTATCCCTCATGATTCTAATGTAACACATGATTGATGTTCAATCACTTTATACACTTAGGAACAAGGATATTCTCTTAAGTGATACATACAATCAACCACAAATTATGCTCTTATGGCTTGAATGAGACTAGATAAGGGATGTTATACCCTCAAAATTCCCATCCAAATGTGTCAGTGTAGACTATTCATTGATTGGGCTCATGAGCCATAAGACATGCTCCCACCAACCAACTTTTGGTGTGTTCTAAGAGATTTAGTTATGAGAGAAAAATTGTTGTCGTGTCTTGCTCATGTTAAGTTAGAAAATACTCTAGGGAGTTCTCAGAGGACTTATCCATACAATTGTAGGAGCTTATGGCTCATATCTATCAGTCATGTTTCTTATACAATATGTGACTTAAGTTTATGTATTTTGCACACTCAAGGTTGAGGATATTCTCTTAAGGGATGCATTTGATCAATTGTAACTTGCACTCTTGGGGCCCCACCAATACCAAAAAAGGGATATTATAGCCTTAAAACACCTATTTTGATGTGTTTATGTAGATAGTTTATCGATTGGGATGACTAGGCAAAATATATGCCACTATTGACCAACTTTTGGCTTTTAAGAGAGATCTGGATGTGAGAGAGAACCCATTGGCATGTTTCATTCATATTGAGTTAGAGAGAATCCTCTATGGTATTCTTAGAGGAATCATTCATGCAAGTCTAAGAGCTGATGAATCATCCTTACCCTTCATGGTTGTCTTTAAACACACAACTAAAGTTAATTCACTTTGTACACTCAGGGATGAATAAATTCTATTAAAGGATGTGTCTAGTGAACTAAAATTTACACTCATAGAGCCTAATCAAAATTGAAAAAGGGTTTTTATAGTCTTAAAATTCCCATATAGATGTGTTCATAAATATGGTTTGTTAATTGGGATGACAAGACAAAATATATGCCCCCCACTGACCAACTTTTGGTCTATTATGAGAGTTTTGGCTATGAAAGAAAACTCATTAGCATGTCTTGATAGTATCAAGATAAAAATAACCTTATATGGAACTATAATATGAATCATCCATGAAATTATAATAAATGACAACTCATATATATCCCTCACAACTATCCTATAATGTGTGACTAAAGTTTGCTCACTTTGCACACTCAAGGACAAGGAGATTCTCTTAAGAGATGCATTTGGTCAAATGTAACTTACACTCCTGGGGCTTGACCTAGACTAGATAAGGGTTATTATAAATTTAAAACACCTATCCAAACATGTCCACAAATATGGTTCATTGATTGGGTTAATGAATCATAAGATATGCCCCCTAATGACTAACTTTTGGTCTATTTTGAGAGATTTTGTTGTGATAGAAAACTCATTATCATGTCTCATTCATGTTAAGTTAGAGAGAATCCTCCAAAAATTTCTTAGAGGACTCATCTATGTAAGTGTAGGAGTTGACGACTTATCTAATGACTAACTTTTGGTCTATTTTGAGAGATTTTGTTGTGATAGAAAACTCATTATCATGTCTCATTCATGTTAAGTTAGAGAGAATCCTCCAAAAATTTCTTAGAGGACTCATCTATGTAAGTGTAGGAGTTGACGACTTATCTATATCCCTCATGGTTCTCCTACAATGTGAGATCTAAGTTCACTCACTTTGCACAATCAAGGACAAGGAAATTATCTTATGAGATGCATCTAGTCAACTACAAATTTCACTCTTAAGGCACCACTAAGACCAATCAAGGGTTGTTCTCACCTTAAAATTCCCATCTAGATGTGTTCACGCAGATGGTTCATCGATTAAGTTGATGAGGCACATGATATTCTCCCCATTGACCAATGTTTGGCCCTTTAAGAGAGATTTCGATATGATATAAAAATCATTGCCATGTATCATTCATGTCGAGTTAGATAGAATCCTTTATGTGTTCACAAAGGACTCATTCATGTAAGTTTAGGAGTTGATGGCTTGTATCTATCCCTCATAGTTCTCTATAACTAATTTAATATTCATCCCAAGATACTTAGGCAATCTCTACTCTCTTTTGGCTAATATTTAAACCACTTAACCCTTACTAGGTTCTTTAAGGTCTGATTCTATTCTTATCATAGGTATGTTATACCCTTCTAGCTCTCTTCACACTATCCACTTTGAGCTATGAATGTTCAAATGATCAAATATCATAGAAAGCCTAACAATAAAAGTTTTTAGAAAGTTCATGAATATGATCATGGAATGATTCTTGAATCACTTAAAAATAGAGATGATCTCGAAGGTACATTGGATTGACTTTTTAAGGTTAGTATGAATAATTCATATTATATTTCAAATTAATATAGTTAACTTATTTGATTTACTGCATTTTAATTTTGAATTATTTTATCATTAATTGTTTATTTTTATTTAATTTTTTTACTAACAATTTTTATGTAGGCTAGTGGCACCAGGTGAGCTTCCACCTTCATGTAGTTAGTACCGTGAGTAGAGAAAATTATCTTCTTGAAACATAAATAATAAATTCATCTCTCTGATCTAGTTATGACTCATCTAATTCATAAATCACACTAGACATACTTTTTTTGTTCTTTTTTAGGTTATCTAACTGAAGTAGTAAGTTTCACACTCTTCTCTAAGTTTTTTTGTTGTAAAAAAACATAAACACTACTTCTAGCCCTTCTACTCATGATATGTCACCTCACTTAGTGAATATTTCACACAAAACTTAGAAACTTTATGCCTTCTAAAGGTTCTTGATCTTTTACTAGTGTTGTCTCATTCAACAAACAAGTTGGTACCTTTTTTATGCTTAGTATTTACAAGAAGTCAAAAAATTGTGTTTTAGCCTTTGTTCTTGTACAACTTCTATATTTGATGCAAAACTATTATAAAAGATCTTGTAATTCATGGAAACCTACAATAAGCTTTTAAAATCATTTAGAGCTATTATTAAGGTTTAATTTACATTATTTTACCCTAAAAACCTGCAACTATCACAAACATGCTATATTCTTGGTCATAATCCTATAAAATTGCTTAGAGAACCTTGGGAACATGCATACAGGCCTAAAACTAGGCTGTCACTCTTGTTTTATGATAAAAAAAGGTCTTAAAATCTTCCCATGTCTATTTTTGACTGATCTAAAAATGTTATTGACATGACACTTTTAGATGCAAGAAGGAGCAAATAGCTTGAGAAACCATTATGAAATCGATTCATGGTCTTGAGGCCCAACATTTTGTCTATTCAACTACAAATTATTAGTCATTCTATCTGGTCAACTATAAAATTCCATCTTGGGGCCCTAATAATATTGGATAAGCATTATTCTAACCTTAAAATTCCCATCTAAACATGTCCATGGAGATGATTCATTGATTGGGCTAACGAGCTAGAAGCTATGTCCCCTAATGATAAGATTTTAGCCCTTTATGAGAGATTTGAATTTGAGAGAAAATACTTGTGTTTTTCCCATGTTGAGTGAGAGATAATCCTCTTGGGGTTGTTTAGAGGACTCATTCATGCCCTCATAGTTCTCCTACAATGTGCGATAAAAGTTTGCTTAGTTTTCTCACTTTGGGATGAGGATATTCTCTTAAGGGATGTATTTGGTCAAATACATCATTCCATTTTGGGGCTCTACTAAGACCTAACAATAATTATTCTATCCTTAAAACACCCATTCAAACATGTCTGCAAAGATGGTTTGTTGATTGGGCTAATGAGTCATAAGTTATGCCCCCTTTTGACAAAATTTTAGACCTTTAAGAGAGATTTTACAATGAGATGAAAATCCTTGTCATGTTTCACATATGTCAAGTAAGAGAATACTCTTGGGTTTATTAAAGGACTCATCTATGCAAGTGTGGGAGCTGACAGTTCATATCTTGCCCTTATAATTCTTGTATAATGCACGATAAAAGTTTTCTTAGTTTTCTCACTTTGGGATGAGGAGATTATCTTAAGGGATGTGTCTAATCAACTATAACATTCCATCATGGGGCCCTAATAATACCATAAAAACATTTTTCTATCCTTAAAACATCCATCTAAATGTGTTTATGAAGATGGTTCATTGATTGGGCTAACGAGCTAGAAGTTAGGTCACCCATTGACAATCTTTTGGCTCTTTAAGAGAGATTTAGCTATGAAAGAAAACTCTTTGACATGTCTCATCTATGTTCAGTGAGAGAGTATCCTCTTGGGGTTTTTTATATCACTTATCTATAAAAGTGAGGGAGTTGATGGTTAATCTCTATCCCTCACAGTTCTCCTACAATACACAATGAAATTTTGCTTAGTTTTCTCACTTTTGGATAAAGATATTATTTAAAGGGATATGTCTGGTTAACTACAAAATTATATCTTAGAGCCTAACTAAGTCCTGGTAAGTTTTGTTTTAGCCTTAAAATTCCCATTCGGATGTATCCACGAAGATGGTTTGTTTATTAGGCTAACGAGCCATAAGCTATACCCCCCATTGATAAGATTTTTACCCTTTAAAAGGGATTTGGCTATGAGAAAAAACTCCTCGCCGTGTCTTTCCCATGTCAAGTGAGAGAGAATCCTCCTATGTTTACTTAGAAGAATAGTTCATTCAAGTGTGGGAGCTGATGATTTGTCTCTAGCCCTCACGGTTCTCCTATAATTCATGATGGAAGTTTACTCAGTTTTCCCATTTTGGGAGTAGCATATTCTCTTATGGGATGCATTTAGTCAATTGTAACATTCTATCCTGGGGACCTACCTAGACTGGACATGCATTATCCTAGCCTTAAAATTCCCATTTGAATGTGTCTACAAAGAAGGTTTCTTGATTGGTTTAATGAGCCATAAGTTATGACCGTTGTTGATAAGTTTTTTTCTCTTTAAGATAGATTTAGATATGAAAGAAAACTCCTTGCTATGTCTCATCCATGTTGAGTGAGAGAGAATGCTCCTAGGGTTGCTGAGAGGACTCATCCATGTAAGTTTTGGAGCTAACAATTCCTCTCTATCCCCCATGGTTCTCTTACAATGCATGAAGGAAGTTCACTCCATTTTCAAACTTAGGGATGAGAATATTCTTTTAAGGGATGCATCTAGTTAACTGTAACTTACACTATTGGGGCTTGACCAAGATTGAACAAGGGATATTCTATTCTTAAAATGCCCATACAGACATGTTCACATAGATGGTTCATTGATTAGGCTGACGAGCCAAAAGATATGCCCCTCATTGACCAACTTTTGGTCCATTCTAAGAGATTTGGCTATGAGAGAAAATTCATTACTATGTCTCATTCATGTCTAGTTAGAGAGAATACTTTGGGGAGTTTTGAGAGCACTCATCTATGTAAGTGTGGGAGTTGATGGATCATCTCTATCCCTCAGAGTTCTCTTGAACTTTGTGACCAAATTTTGCTTAGTTTGCACACTCAAGGACAAGTAAATTCTCTGAAGGGATGCATCTAACCAACTATAACTTATCCTCTTAGGGCCTGACCAATACTAGAAAAGTTCTAGCCTTAAAATTACCATCTAGATGTGTCTACATAAATAGTTCATCGATTAGGATGATGAGGCATGAGATATGCCCCCCATTGACCAAATTTTGGCCTTTTAAGAGAGATTTAGATATGAGAGGAAACTCCTTGCCATGTTTAATCCATGTTGATTGAGAGATAATCCTCCTAGGGTTGCTGAGAGGACTTGTCCATGTAAGTTTGGGAGTTGATGGTTCATCTCTATCCCTCATAGTTCTCTAGCAATGAATGACAAAAGTTTACTCATTTTGCACTCTTAGAGATGAGAATATTCTCTTAAGGGATGTGTCAGGTCAACTATAACTTACATTCCTAAGGTTTGATTAAGACCAAACAAGGGCTATTCTAGCCTTAAAACACCCATCCAAATGTGTTTATATAGATAGTTCATCGATTGGGATAATGATCCAAAGATATGCTTTACTAACCAATTTTTGGTCCATTCTAAGAGATTTGGCTATGAGAGAAAATTGATTGTCATGTCTCACTCATTCAAGTTAGAGAAAATCCTCTAGGGTGTTCTCAAAGGATTCATCCATGCAAGTGTAGTACTTGGTAGCTCATTTACATCCATCATGGTTCTCCTGTAATATGCTACTGAAGGGATGAGGAGATTATCTTAAAAGATGTGTCCAACCAACTATAACTTGCATTTTTAGTGCCTGATCAAGACTGGACAAGGACCATTCTAACATTATAACACCCATACAAATGTGTTTACATATATGGTTCATCAATTGGGATGATGAGGCATAAGATATTCTTATAATGACCAAATTTTGGAGTTTTAATAGATATTTATCTACAAAAGAAAACTCCTTGCCATGTTTCATATTTATCAAGTGAGATAAAATACTTATGGGGTTATTGAAAGGACTCATTCATGCAAGTATGGGAGCTAAAAATTCTTCTCTATCCCTCATGATTATATAATGCTTCATGATGAAATTTCACTCACTTTTCACACTCAGAGACAAGGATATTTTCTTAAGGGATGCATTTGATTAATGACAACTTACACTCTTAAGGCCTGACCAAGACCAAACAAGGGCTGTTCTAGCCATAAAATTCCCATCCAAACATGTTTGTATATATGTTTCATTGATTGGGATGATGAGCTAAAATATATGCCCTCCACTAACTAATATTTGGTCTATTCTAAGAGATTTGATTGCAAGATAAAACTCCTTATCTTGTTTCACTCATGTTGAGTTATATATAATCCTCCAAGGTGTTCTTAGAGGAATCATTCGTGAAAGTGTAAGAGCTAATGTCTCATATCTAGTCCTCATGATTATCCTACAAAATGTGATCAAAGTTTGCTCACTTTTCACTATCATAGATGAGGAGATTATATTAATAGATGCATCTACTCAACTGCAACTTGTACTCTCAGGGCCTAACCAAGACTAGATAAGGGTTGTCATAGACTTAAAAGGCAAATACAAACATGTTTACATAGATAGTTTTTTAATTGGGATGATGAGCCATAATGTATGCCCCCACCAACCAAATTTTGGTCTATTTTAAGAGATTTAGTTACGAGATAAAACTTATTTCCATGTCTCACTCATCTCAATTTTGAAAGAATCCTATATGGTGTTCTCAAAGGAGTCATCCATGTAAGTGTAGGAGATGAAAACTCATATTTAACCCTCATGTTTCTCTTGTAATGTATGACCAAAGTTTGTTTAGTCTACACACTCAAGGATGAGGAGATTATCTGAAGGGATGCATCTAGTCAACTGAAACTTACACTTCTAGGGCCCAACTAAGATTGGATAAGGGCCATTATAGGATTAAAATGACCATCCAAGTGTGTTCATGTATATGGTTCATTAATTTTTATTATGATGCAAAATATATGCCATCTACTGACCAATTTGTTTCCCTTTAAGAGAGATTTGGCAGTAAAAAAACTCATTGCCATGTCTAACTCATGTCATGTTAGAGAGAGTCCTCAAGGGTGTTATCATATGAATTATCTATGTAAGTGTAAGAGATAAAGGATTGTATATAGCCATAATGGTTCTCATGTAGTGCATGATTGAAGTTCACTCACTTTTCACACTTAAGGACAAGGAGATTCTCTTAAGGGATGCATCCAATCAATTGAAACTTGTGCTCTTAAGGCCTAACTAGATCATATAAGGGTTGTTCTAGCCTTAAAATTCCCATTCAAACATGTTTTCATAGATGGTTCATTGAATGGGATGATGAGACAAAAGATATTCCCATCACTGACCAACTTTTGGTTTATTTTGAGAGATTTGGTTGCAAGAGGAAACTCATTACAATGTCTTACTCATGTTAAGTTATAGAGAATCCTCCAGGGTGTTCTTAGAGGACTAGTCTATGCAAGTTTAGAAGTTGATAACTTATCTCTTATCCTCATAGTTATCCTATAATACATGACCAAAGTTTTCTCAGTTTGCACACTCAGGGATGAAGATATTCTTTTAAGGGATGCATCCAGTCAACTACAAATTGTACTCGATCACTCAAGACTAGACAATGGTTATTGTAGCTTTAAAATTCCCATTTGGACATGTCTACATAGATGGTTTATCAATTGGGATGATGAGTCACAAGCCCCATTGACCAAATTTTATCCCTTTAATATAGGTTTTTTTGTGAGAGATAACTCATTAATGTGTCTCACTCATGTCAAGTTAAAGAGAATCCTCCATGGTATTCTTAGAAGACTCATCTATACAAGTATAGGAGTTGATGGCTCATTTCTATCCCTCATGGTTCTCTTACAATGCGTGACCTAAGTTCACTCACTTTGCACACTCAGGGATGAGGAAATTCTTTTAAGGGATGCATCTGGTCAATTTTAACTTGCACTCCCAAGGTCTAATTGAGACTCAACAAGGGCATTTATAATCTTAAAATTCCCATCTGGACATGTCTATGAAGTAGTTCATCAATTGAGCTGATGATCCATAAGATATGCCCCCACTGACCAACTTTTAGTCAATTTTGAGACATTTGGCTATGAGAGAAAACTCATTATCATGTCTCATTCATATTGAGTTAGAGAGAATCATTCAGGGTGTTTTTAGAGGACACATTCATGAAAGTGTAGGATCTGACAAATCATCTCTAACCTTTATGGTTCTCATGTAATGCATGATCAAAGTTCACTCACTTTGCACACTCAAAGATGAGGAAATTATCTTAAGGTATGCATTTGATCAAATGTAAATTGCACTCCTAGAGCCCAACCTAGACTAGACAAGGGACATTTTAACCTTAAAATGTCCATCTATATGTGTCTAAAAATATATTTCCTTAATTAGGCTAACGAGCCAGAAGATATGCCCACACTAACCAACTTTTGGTATGTTTTGAGAGATTTATATGTGAGAGAAAACTCATTGTCATGTCTCTCTCATGTTGAGTTAGAGAGAATCCTCCTAGGTATTCTCAAAGGACTCATCCATGCAAGAATAATAGTTAACAACTCATCTCTATCCCTCATGATTCTTATGAAATGTACGAATGAAGTTTGCTCACTTTACACACTCAGGGACAAGGAGATTCTCTTAAGGGATGCATCTAGTCAACTATAACTTACACTCTTGAGGATTAACTGAGACTGGAAAAGGGTTATTCTAGCATTAAAATTCCCATCCAGATGTGTTTGTGTAGATGGTTCATTGATTGGTCTAATGAGGCACAAGATATTACCCCCATGGACCAAATTTTATCCCTTTAAAAGAGATTTAGATGCGAGAGAAAACTCATTGCCATGTCTCACTTGTGTCAAGTTAGAGATAATACTTTGGGGTGTTCTTAGAGGACTCATCCATGTAAGTTTAGAAGTTGAAAGCTTATCTCTATCCCTCAAAATTATCTACAATCAATTTTTCATTCATCCAAAGATAAATAGGCAATATCTACTCTCTTTTGTCCAATCTTTAAACCACTTAACCTTTACTAGGTTATTTAAGGTTTGATTTTATTCTTACCATCGGTCTATTATACCCTTCTAGGTCTCTTCACAGTATCCAATTTGAGAAAAATTTTATTATTTAAGGATTATCCTTGTAGATTGGTATTTTCAAGACCAATAAAATCCTTTCTCAATTTCACACACTCTATCTAATCTACTCCATAGGTTTTACTATTCTTAACACTTGGTCCCTAAGCCTTAGTCATAGGCTTACAACTATTCCATTGACAAATGCTTACAAACAGACATGTAATGGTTTTATCCATACCTTTTAGGTATCTTACACCAACAACCCTATATCACTTCCCTGATAAATATTCATTAAACTTTTCATACTTGAGCATGTCCATCTTTTTTAGATGTTTTTACTAAAATCTCAATTATCTCTGTAATACATCTATCATTATTTGATTTTTTATCCTCTCTATTATCAATCAGATTAGCCATCTTACTTTGGATTAATGATGTGATTATGAAACCAATTAACCTTAACTTGCCATGGGGCACTTCTTATCTTGGATTGCCAAAATTTGCTAACATGTCATATAAGGAGCCTTATTTTTGTTATTTTTATGTCATATCAATATAAAGAAGGGTTGTTGATAGAAATATACAACATCACTCAACATTTTATAGGATTCCTTCTTTTTAGTTTAATTTAATACTCTTTTGCTATAGGTTTGTCTATTTATTGTAGGTCTATGTTTACTAATTTTATCCTTTAGCTTTATCCTCTATGATTGGTCTTACAAGACCAATAAGAATTTTAAAATGGTTTCACCAACTCCACTAGACTTATTCTCACTTATCTTTGATGTTTAATGTTAGGTTTAGATAGCTAATAAGACCAATATATTCTCAACCATTTTCTCCTTAACATAGCTTTGCCTTATTTTGTCTTCTTCAACATAGAATCCCCCCTTCTAGATGAATGTTAAGGTATGTTTATGTTTACATGAGGTTAAAGTGAATTTTACATAATAATAATAAACTCTTAAGTCCATTTCCCAAGGTTTATGCCATTACAACTAACCACAAGGGCTTATAGGCCTTACAAGGAAATTTGACTATTTGAACATAAGATTTTGGCTAGAAAACTTTGCAAACATGCTAGAAGTGCCAATATCAATACTCTAGCTACTCAAACACCCCTACACGAGCCAAATAGGAATCTAACTATAGTTCATATATATGAATATGATGAATCCATCATATAATATGTTATTACACTTAATAATATCCCTCCCTTATAGAAATGTTTTTACTCATATTACCCAAGCATATTTTGGAGAAAATGATGAATTTGATATTCAAATCCAAATTGATATGTAATGAAATGTAAATGAAATAAGTAAATAGTATAATCACATGTAAATGTAAAATATATGATGAAGCACCTAACTTAGAGCAAAATATGGATTTTTTTAATCCCCATATGAAGTAATAATGATCACTAACTAGTAATGTGTGTAAACATTAAATGATAAAAATAGAAAATACACATAAGTAAAGGAAGCTTATTTGTTGAATAATATATGTGTATATTAAAATTTTTATGTCATAATGACATAAATAATAGGATAGATATCAAGAAAACATGTAGACGATAACATGTACATATATAAAATGCACCATATAGGCATACAATGTGGGGCATATTGGCATACAACATCGATTGTGCCTACAATTAGACCCCTAACACAAGAACTAGCTCTCCTGCTCCTAATTGCCTCTAAATAAATTGCACTTTATACCATAGATGTAGATCCAGGGGTGATGGATTCCTCAATACTAGGAGAGACTCTTCTCTCAGTATGTGAGTCATTAAATATTTTATCCTCAACCTCTAAAAGTTGTCATGTTTGCACAACATATGAAATATAAAATTTAATAAATTAAAATTATATATTGAAAATGATAAATTTTTCATGAACAATTTTTTCAAAATGATTATAGACTCACCGTATTCCACCTAAATAGTTATCTAGGGCTACGAGATCACGTATACATCCATGATGGATAATCCTATAGATCATATATATATCCTTAGATATAGATGCACATAAATTTATGTAAATATGCCATAGAATATCATTACTTGAAGCTAAAAAATAATTTTACTATGTGTTCTCACCATACTCCTATGGATCATGACATGCTACGGAGATAATAGATCCTTATATGTAACTGTAACATCAAGAAAACCTTGTTGTTGTCCATGAAGGGTGCCCATAACATCCCTCATCATCTATAAAACCAACAAATGAATAATGTGTGAATCCAATGAGCATGATACAAAATCTATGACTATAATATATATTTTAAAACATAGTTTTTTGTTTAAAGGACAATAAACATACATGAATAAATATTTAATTTGAAAGTTTCCAAACATGAGTACAAGGTACACTAGTGCCAATTGCAGACTCTAAAATAGAATCAAGGCGTGTTGAGCTGCCCAAAATATCACTAATAATCTATACAAGCAGCAAATAAATTAGTCAATTAAGTAAACACACACTAGAAAAAAAACTTCATATTCTTTTACAAACATAAACAAACTATAACTAAAATTAAACCTATGTATCAAATACATATGGTGAATTAGATAACTTATACACATTAAGCTGATTTGTCATGAGAAGAGTTATTGAAACTACTATAATTGGCATAGTGTCTAATATGCTAGTGTCATAAGTTGATAAAGTATTTACAGGTGATGTATAATCTAGCATGATAGTCTCCTAATGTCTTGAATTAACTTTAAAAGGAATACACTTAATCATCTTGGTGTTTTTAGGTACTAAAAGATTTGTAGATGGAATATAAATAGAAATACTAGAACACTACACAAATGTAGGTCTAGTATCCACATATGTAGTCTGTGTATGTCGTACTTAAACATGAGGTCCTATACACTTTCTCCCACATGATGTGAAATGATGTACAAAAAATATAGAATGAGTATAATAAGGAGGGATACTAATATCAATACCACTACCACCAAAACCACTAACACCACTATCATTAACACCAATACCACTACCACCAACACCACTAGCACCAATACCACTACTAGACATCTCACCACCTATAGGCTGAGTACAATTCCTCAATGTATACATACCATGGTCAATCATAACTTGTGTTAGACTCATAACCTCCTGAAGGGTGTCTATCTATATGTCACAATGCAAAATTTAGCATGTGTTAATGTTCTTCTATTTCTATGAACTCAGTTAGAACAATTTTGGTCTCGCCTAGCATTAGGTCTATCAAATGAATACCCCACGTCCCCTAGCTTAGGAGGCCTTCATGTCAAAATAATTTGGAATTTATTGCAACACAAAATCATAATAAAGTTTTCTCAAAAATTATAATGGAACCTCATTATTGTTTTATGGAGGCTCATCAAACACCATCCACCACCTATCCCAAAAGTTATTTTTTATCCCCTCATGAACACAAGAATCTATACTAATATGTTTGCAATTTATCAGTGGTGGTTGGTTAGTTACATGATTAAAAAATAAAGTGCACACATCTTATTTTGTTAATATCTTCATATGAAAATTTATCAAAATAATTTATTTTAGGACCTCTCTTCGATGCAACATTGCATCAAGTTGTGAAGTTACATTTCCCACATCATTAAAAATAGTTTCTAGTGTATTATCAAGGGAATTGCATGCACTATCAGCTGAGTAATGATGTAAACCATTGATGATTATTTGTAATTATTTATTTTTCACATTGTATTATTTATAAATAGAAATTCTTATGTAAAATCAAATTATTTAGGCTCTTTTTCTATATTTTCTTCACGCAATGGATCTATTCTTCAATTATGTATCTAGATTTATATAAATATATGCTTTTTTAGGCATTTCAAGAGAATTAAAAAAAAAATTTCAAAACCCTACATGCATGAAAAAATATAAATACAAATGGAAAAACTCAAATTTAAAAATCAACATACCTGAGATAGAAACCAAATTACTGAATCTCATTGGCAGGATGTAAATGCAAAGCACACATGTAGAATAAAAAACCCTTTTTCAATCAATTCTCTAAAGCTTCATTGTGTGATGTTTTTGGTGTTATCACTTCTGAATATTGGATTGGAATGATTTTACACCATTTTTAACATGGTACTAGATCTTTGAGGTGTTGATCCCATATACATTGCCGCATTTTGATTCAGAAATTTCCCTTACCATTGCTTCTTCGCTTGCCATCCTTGGCCTTTTTTTAATCTCAGATCTGACACTTTTATTAAAAATTTGAAGAAAGTGTGTAGTTTTTATTCTTGGAGGGAAGATGAAGTGGAAGTGGAGCATTGATTTACTTTGTGGAAAGAGGCAGAAAAGCATTGGGTTTGGAAGAGAGGTGTAAATTTTCAAGACTTTTTGAAAATTTTGCATTGCTTTTGAAGCTTTTGTTTTTAAGATTTTGCTCTTGGAGATCTAGTTCAAGATGATGCATCCTTATTTTTACTAAATAAATCTTGTTTTAGCATTGAAAACACCAGATCTGCTATGGTGCATTATGTTTTATTTTTTTATTTTCTTATTTATAGATCTATGTGTTGAAGGAAGGTGTTAGATTTCATCTGTGATGCAAAAGTAAAAGGTAGATCTTAAACAAGTGCCACTTTCATTTCTACGTCATTTTTCCTTTGTTCAAATTTTGGTTGAGGCATTGGATCTGCTTGCATAGAGGTGGCACCCTTTTTATGTAGCAATAAATCAGATCTAAGGCATTGGAGAGAAAAAGAAGAGGTGACAGAAGAGGAAAATATCATTTTTTTTTGGTTTAATGTGATCTAAGGAAGCGTAGAAGAGAGGCAACTTGATCTGTGCTGCATTGGAAGAGAAGAAGTGCCAATGTGTTGAGAATAAAGAATTTATAGATCTACATTTTGGTTGATGGCATTGAATTAAAGCACTGATGTGTGAAAACAAAATGCATTGGACTGAGTAAAGCATGCAATCTTTGACTGAGGTGCCACCTTTTTTGTCTTATATGCTACATTTTTTATTCATTGTTGTGTTTTTGTTCTCTACTATGTTTTTTATTCACTTTTGCATTGGAATGCTTACATTTCTATGGAGGGATCTGAGTAAGAGGAGGCATTAAATGCACAACTAAGACATTGTATATTTTAGGTGCACCAAAGGCATCATTCTAAGGAAAACCAAAGCATCATTTTGTAAGGAGGAAAATTGTCATGAAATGTTAAGTTGTTCATTTTAACTTGGTCAACACCTCCCTCTGCTACAGTGACAAAAACCATAATTTCTCCTCCTTCTATCCTTTAAATATATCTCTTAATTTATTTTTTACTTTTATAAACCAAATTTTTGCTTCAAGAGGAAGCCAACTTCACTTGCACATATACCAAGGTAACCAAATAGATAATTTTTCACCTTGGTTGGGATTTATGAGTCTATGGTTTAATCCCATTTCTAACGGGTTGTTGGACACCTATATTATTTTTTAATTTGGTCACAAAAATCCATTTGTAGTGTCTTTTTTAATGTTTTGACCCATTTTACAGGAAATCTTAACACCTATAACTTTTGAAATGTAACTTGAATTTGAGTTTTTTTTTTCAAAAGTAAATGGTTGTCTATTCTTTATCCATTGGTGTAATTAATTTTTAAAAATTAATTACTTTATAAAGTTTCAAATTGGGAGGGTTCTTAATATAATCTTTTAGGGGTTTGTCTCGGTGCTGATTTTATGCACCTTTTTGCATTATTTTTTCTCTTTGGTGATTCATTAGCATGGATTTTAATTATGGTATTGACCATTATGATCCTTTGACTACACATAATTACCATACATGGAGATCTTGAATGGAAAAAATCATAAAGTACAAATGATTATGGTCCCTAATAAATAAAATTGAACCACAATTTACATATGAATTTGAAAATTTTTAGTAGTAACGTAAGTTTGAAGAGTGTATGGGTTTGATTAGGGGTTATGTGAGTGACAGTCTTTTATTTCATTTGGATGAGTGTGGTTCTCCATTCAAAATATGGGCTAAGTTAAAGGGTTTGTTTGGGAAAGTAGATCATTTGAGAACCGTGTAGCTTGAAGTAGACCTTACTTCACTAAATCTTGATGACTTTGCCTTTATTATATACTACCTCACTAAGTTTAAGAATTTTTTGACACATTTGAAGGGGAGTGGATGAGATAAGAAGGATGAAGAGTTTGTGTACTTGATTTTATCTAAGTTGAGTGGCCCATTCTAAATCTTTGCTTCTACCTTTTTATATAGTATGGATGCTTGGAACCACATTCAAAATACTAGATCTAGAGTTGTTTATGAGAGAGTTACTAGGGATGAATCCAAATTATCTAACTTTGAGTCTTCCACCTCTCAAAAAATATTATTTGCATCACATCCTAAGAATAATGGAAAAATTAAGAGTACGAGGAACACTCCTCCATCTAAAAATGCACCTAAGCCCAACACTAATACATCTAAGCCCAAACCATATTCCAAATCCAAAAATAAGTCTAACCTATCTTGCTCCTATTGTGGGGTACTGGTCATAAAGAGTCTAGGTGATTCAAGAGAATGTAAGCCCTAGAGGATGCCATTAAAAGACACAAAATTTATATCTCCACTCGTCCATCTCATGAGCATGGGACAACACTTAATATTGTTAGGAGATCAGAGTTACCTATTTAAAACAATTGGGTTCTAGATTCTTTTTCTTCAACCATATGACTTCTTCCAAGGAGTCCTTTGTATTTCTTGGTTTGAGTTATACTTCTAATGTTGAGGTTGGATATTCTTTCTTTATTTATGTTAAGGGGAAGGGTGACATATAACTAGATGGTGGTCACATCAGTGATGTATTATATGTTCCAAACATCACCATCAACCTACTTTTAGTTTATCATATTTTCCATTCTGATCAGGGAAAGATAACAACTTTCACACCACAGGGTGCTAAAGTTTGAGTTTTGTTAAATCCACACACACTTATTACACAAGGTGTTGTTGATCATAATTCTTGACTCTATTATTTTGAGGGTTTTGATGATACTCCTCTTTTAGGGACATGTTTAGTTTCTCATGTAGATTTTAAGAGTTGACTTTGACATGTGATATTTGGACAAATAAACTATAAATATTTGAAGGAGTTGAGCACTCACAGTATGGTAGAGGGACTTCCTACAGTTTCATGTCTTGATGGAGTTTGCTCTAATTCTACATTGGGGAAACAACACCAGGATCTATTTCCCAAGGGTATGTCTACAAGATCTTCTTCACCATTGAGCTTGTATACACTAATTTGATGGTCTTTCTTACTCATTTCAATAGAGATAAGTATGCACTTACTTTCATTGATAATTTATTGAGGTGTACTTGGGTTTATTTTCTCAAGTACAAGAGTGATGTCTTTGCTCATTTTAAATTCTTTAAGGCTTTGGTAGAGAAAAAATCTTCTAGTTACATCAAGAAGATTTGTATAGATAATGGGGGGAGTACCTTAATTAAGAGTTCTCTTATTTTTTATCAGCCCATGGTATTATTTAGCATCATTATATTGTACATACCCCACAATAAAATGGCTTAGCAAAATGGAAGAATCAAACTCTAAATGATATGGTTAGCTGCATGTTGCATTCATAGGATTTACCTCCTATCTATTGGGTAGAGATAATTAATTATATAAACTACATTTAGAACTACACACCACATTGATCACTTGAGCATATGACTTCAGAAGAGACTTGGTCTAGAACCAAGCTTGATGTCTCATTTTTTGAGTCTTTGGGAGCCTTGCTTGGTAATTTATACCAAAGAAGAAAAGGAAAGCATTGGATATGAAGTAAAAACCTTTGATTTTTATAAGTTATTATGATGACATTGATGAGAATTTCACATCTTATGACTCTTCATCTTCTTCTATGCCTTCTTATTCATTTTATGATTCACCTCGTCTCAAGGATTCATTATTTGAGGAACTAGTTCAAGATATTCCTGAGGAGGTTATAGAATATGAGGATCCTATTCACACTGATGTTTCCATTATGCTTAGGTGGGATCATACTATATTTTATGATGAGATGCCTTTCATATATGATCTTCCACCTACTTGACATCATCATACACATTCTATAGGTACCAGACTTTTATGTCAGGCATTCTATGGGGATCCATAGTATTTTTCACAGACTCATGGGATATGAGAGTGGGATAATGTGATGATAGATGAGTATTATTCATTGATGAAGAATCACACTTGGGATTTTGTTACTCTTCATAAGGGAAGAAAGTTGGTTATGTGTAAGTGGATTTACCCCACCAAGTATGCAACTAATAAGTCTATTAAAAAGTATAAGACATGTCTTGTTGAAAAGGGATTCTCACAAGTTGAAGGTATTGACTACTCTAAGATGAATTTTGTTCACCTTTTAATTTCTCTTGCTGCATCATAGGGTTGGCTAGTGTATCATATGGATGTTAAGAGTGATTTCTTGCATGGAGACTTGCATGAGGGAATCTATATAGAGTAGCCTATTGGTTTGTTCATGATTCTTCTCTTATTTATTAACTTAGGAGGTCTCTTTATGGTCTCAAATAGGCACCTCAATCTTGGTATGAGAATATGGATTCATTTATTCTCTCCACTAGCTTTATTTGCTACCATTCTGATCCCACAGTGTATATTCAATGTATTGAGGAGGACATTATTATAATGGTCTTATATGTTGATGATCTACTTTTCACAAGCAACTCTTTATCTTAGATTTAGACTATTTAATAGACACTTTCAACATAATTCAACATGACATATATTAGCCTTTTATATTTATTCCTTGGTTTACATATTTCATTATCAGATATAGGAATTTATTTGAGTCAGCATAAGTATACCCTTGATCTTCTTCAACATTTAACATGGTTGATTGCAAGCCAAGTTCTTCTCTTTTTTAGTCTGGAGTGACTCTCACTACCTCTTATACTACTCCACTTTGTGATCCTACTTTGTATAGACAGATGGTTAGGAGTCTTATGTATTTGAGCCATACTCACCCTAACATTTAATTTGAATTTGGGCTTGTATCTAGGATTTCAAATGGATTTTATGATATCTGTGAGGTGATACTCATTTGAGATTACACTATACTAGGGGTTATACTTAGTTGGCTGGGTATAGTGATTCAGATTGGGTAGGTTCTCTTGATGATAAGCATTCCACTTCTGGATACATATTTTATCTTAGTTCTTCACCTATTACTTGGTTGTGCAAGAAGTAGGATATTACATTATCATCTACAGAGGTTGAGTACAAGAAAATAATTATAGTTAGTCAATAAGTTCTTTCACTTCATTTGTTTTTGCAAAGTTTGGCTTCATGCACAATTCACTCACTATACTTTGATGTGAAAAAAAAATTAAAATTAAAATATCTTGAAACCAAGTTGAGCATCAATGGACCAAGCACATTGAAGTATATATTCACTTCATTTATTAACACATTTAGGATGGGTTCCTTAGCTTGGAGTACATTCTGACTCAGTAGGAGGTTGTAGACATCTTCATAAAGCCTTTTACATCACCTCATTTCCTTGAGTTATTTGGCATGCTTGGAGTTTTAGAAGTTATCCTTGGGGGGTGTTTGTGAGGACATCTTCCTTATTCATTTCATACATACATATTATACATAAGTACCTTATCAATCATAGTTTTTGGGACTCATACTATGGATATGCCACTATTTGTTTTTTGGCTATTGTTAGCCCCTAGCTTCAATTGAGGAGGGGGTGTTAGAGTATGTATTTCATGTATTTATCACATTTTCTAGTGTATTATCTATTTATTTCATCCTTTTGTGAGTTTTTACGAATGGGGGATTTATCTCACATTGATTAGTTAGGCTAGTTCTATGTTTTGCCTTGCTTACTTATGCAAGGGTTTTTCTTTGTATTAGTATATTTTATTTTTTAAATAACACCTGACTTGCATTATTTTGAAATCAATTGTCTACAACTTCATTGTGTGATGTTTTTGGTGTTATTAATTTTGAATCTTGGGTTGGAATGATTGTTCATTATTCCTAATAGAAAGAAAAGGACCAAGGCCACAAAAATAATAAATAAACTAGCCAAGCCTAGAGAAAGCTTTACTACATCAAAAAAAGGGTGACTTAAGTAGTAGTAACAAATAAACCAGATGGGGGCAGGTCATTGTTAGGAGGACCACCCCACATAGAGCCTAGAAAATATTTTCCATCATCTAAGGGGTCCCATATAGTTTCAATGTCCACCTGGTCAACATTACATTTTTCTTCAATAACATGTAGGGGGGATAAATAGCTCAATTAAGCTATGAGAAAAATTTATCAAAGGGATGAAAAGAAACATCCTTATAATTTCCAAACTACAACCTCCCCTAGAGCTGAGCTATTAGAGGTGAAAATCCCCATCCTTAATTATGTCAAAGTAGAAGAGGTGGAGAGCCCCAACCAACACATCAAACAATGGGGGGAAAAACCCAACCACCCTACTGATCCATAGGGGGAGAGTGATGCTGCTACAAAGAACAAAAATCTTGATAATAATGGCATGGTTAGTTATGGTGAGATCCACCCCTACTACCTGGTGGGGTGTCACTAGGTAAGGAAGGTATTACACAATCGATGGTGTAAGGCCCATTACCCTAGTAATGGAGTAGCCACTATAGGTAATCAAGTTCCATATCCACTTTGTTTGTTTACACTTGTATATGAAAATTCACATTGGAAAAAATGGTATCTTTGTCATAATTATCAAATAGAGATTTAGTATAACTATTAGAAAATATAGCTAAATTAAATTCTTTCCATAGCCAAAATAAGATTTCCATTCTACAAGCATGATAGACTTTGGTGAATTAAGGAGGCAAACTTGGATTATCATCAAATATAATATGGCACCAATTGAAGGGAATGGAGTGAGGGGATGGAAAAAGTCTTGAATCCATATCCAAGCACATTGGGCCTTTGAGAAGTACCAAAAAAGGTGTATTATGGTTTCAAGGTGGCCACATAAGGGACATTTAGGAAGAAAAATCCCCAATTAGACCATTCTTTTTCCAATAGGTAGGCCTTGATAAATCAAACACTAATTAAAGTGAGTGATTTTGGGCTCAGTACAAATAGGCTAGATAGTGTGAAATCATTTCTCCCAGAGAGAAGCAGAGGAATGTATGTTCTACCTCTAGTTGATTTTATCCACCATAGGAATGTGTGGTGAGAGACATTCATATACTTTTCTAGACATATAATTTTATAAAGGAGTCTCTTTGTACCATTTCTAGTCCTTTCACCAAGGATGGGTAAAACTGACAAAGATCTTGTGAAGAGAATCCATTAGAAATACTACCACAATCTCATCATATTATTATCTTTTAGTTGAATAAAGTTTTATTTATCTTGTAAAGGATTCTAGGGGATCCAAAACTAAGATTCTTTATAGAAAAGGTCTCGCATAGTGTGGATTCCTCTACGATAAAATCTAAGCACATGAATCTAAAGAACTTATACCAGAGGCACTACATGCATGTAGATAATAGTTAACCACCATGAAAATTATTAGTTAATGGATAGACCATACCTAAAACCTAAACCATTCCACAATAGCCATGGTTTTATTTTTTCCTAGGCTTTCTAGATACTCGTAAAGACAAAGTTTCCCACCACTTTGATAGGGGTGACTAGGGTAAGGAGATTGGGAAATTTTGGGATCTTTTCATTTAATCTCGCATATATTTTCTCTAGTTTTACACTTAAGAAAATAAGAGTTCCAACATGCTAGCACACTAGCATATCATGCAATGAAAGGTTCTTGCTTGGTCAACTGAAGCACACATCTTAAGATCGATTCTTGTTGAGTTTTTCTCACAAGGGTTTATTTATCTACTTTCCTAAGCTAAGGTGCTAAATAAAACACTTAGTCCTAAACCCATCCATATTTTTATATCTAACTCTGAGCTAGTTGTTATCACTTAACTAATAAAATAAAAATAAGTTGTCATAAAGTGATAAAAACCATATTACTCCATTATAACCATAGATAGATGAACACAAGCATTTCATCAACACATGATTCATTCCATTACATTCATAAGTGATGTCATTATTATAATGATTTCATAATTACAATGATAAACAACTCATCAACCACCACACTAATTATAACAAGGGGGTATTTATATATGGTCTACCGTGACCATATAGTTATAAAATTATATACAAATATTATGCTTTGATAATGATCATTAAGAGAATTGAGTCATGGTGAGCCATTTACAATAATTTCTAAAGGATGAATTCTAGACTTGGCTTAACTTAATATTTTCCATCATTTTTGTGAATCATTGCATAA
>JARHVA010000503.1:702500-990000 GCA_037957365.1 Torreya grandis | reverse complement strand
AGAGAGAGATATTAGGTTACCTAGCTTCCTTGTCATATCAGGCATACAAGCTCATACCCCACACATCATGTATCTTGACATCAATGATCAACCTTGACATCAAAGATAACACTTCTCAACAGTAGAGAGAATACAAGGAAATTAATAGGGAGAATGGATTCAACACTAAATATAAGTTTAATGAGTGTACTTTTATTTAATAATTTATATGTGGTCAGATATTCCCATAATACCATAGACACGTGATCATCCCAGTTAGCATAACCAATATTACAAATCTTTATCAATGTATTACCCAAGATCTTATTAAATATTTCAATTATACCATTAGCCTGAGGGTGGTAAGGTGTAGTCTTATGGTGCATAATCATGAACTCAACCAAAATGATATAGATGGTATCATTAAGGAAATGAGTTCCTCGATCACTAGTCAAACTTACTGGACATCCATACCTTGTAATAATATTCTCCCAAACAAACATAAAAATAATGGAAATTTTACAATCCTAGGTTGGTGCTTCTTTAAATTAATAAGCGAGGTAATCAGTGGCGATAATTATATAGTGTTCTCTAGTATGCCTCCCTACTAGAGTAATGGGGCTAAAAAATCAACAACCCATTTTTCAAAGGGTTCATATGCCAAGATCAGATGAAGGGACATAACATCGCTTTAGTTTGGTTTACCCATGCATTATAGATATCACATTAGCATGCATAAGCTTTATCATCCTTAAATAGAGGACACCACAACCCTGCTAATAAAATCTTTCACACTATGGCATCACCAATATGACACATTTATGAACCTCCTAAATAACTTCAATGTGCTCATGCTTCATGATGTAATACTTCATCCCATCCAAACTTATGAAGGTCACCCCAAATGAACTAGAAAAGAGAATCATGAACAACCAATTACTTCTTCTCTTAAGTGTTGAGGTTGGTTGGTGTTGAACTTCTATTAAAAAATTTGATAGTATCTTCTAATTCCTCAAGCACACATATGAATTAAAAAAGCTACATATCAAGTAATTCATCCTTAATGGTGTATGCTGATTCACCAGATTTAATGCATGATAAATGATCAATTCCATAATTATCCTTACATGATTTCACCATCATCGATAATTAAAAATACTGAAAAAGCATAATCCACTAAAAAATGCATCCATTTAATATAAGCTTATTCATGAGGTATTTCATTACTTCATGGTCAATAAAGAAAATGAAAGAGGTGGCCAAAAAATATGAGTAGCACTTTTGAAGTGCATATATCATAGACAAGGCTTCACATTTCATATTTGAATAATTACATTCAACTAGAGTGAGCTTCTAAATAATAAAGTAAATAAGATGATCAAGATTTTGCTCACTAAATTGAGCATAGATAACACCTAGTGCCATGCTTGAAGCATCAACATGCACATGAAAGGGCTTTGTTCAGTCTAAAAACTAGAGAATGGGGGTAATAATTAACTTGTCCTTAAGTGTAATGAATGCCTACTAGTGAGCATTCGTCTAAATAAACTGACCATTCTATTTAAATAGTTCCTTCAGTAGTGCAGTGATCCTAAAATAACCTTGAATAAACTTTTGATAGTATCCTTTGTGTCCTAGGAAGGTGTGAACCTCTCAATGGTGGTTGGTGTTGGAAGGCAAAGATTGACTATAATCTTGGTTAGATCCACCAAGAGTCCATCATTACAAATAATATGACCTAATAAAATTCCAAATGGGATAGTAAAAACACACTTCTTCATATTTAAATAAATCTGAAGGTGCCAATAAAGTTCAAGCATAAGGTAAAGATTAGCACAATGGTCACACACTAAATTATAGAGGTCTAATCATCCAAGTATACTTTAAGGAAATTATGAATAAAATATTTGAAAGCCTCAACCTCAATCCATAAGAACATAATAGGACCATTATTCAACTTAAAGGGCATTACATTATAAGCAAATGAACCCCTCTTAGTTGTAAAGGTGGTCTTCAATTTATATTCTTTAATGATCTATACTTGATGATATATAGAAAAACCATTAGTGAAGGTATAGATATTGCACCCAACAACTCCTAAAATCTCCTCAATGAAAGGTGTCAAAAAAGGGTTAGTTATGTAAATAGCATTGAGAACCCAATAGTCTACACAAACATGAATATGAACATCCTTTTTGATACTAATTACCATAGGGATCACCCATTCAGACTCATCGATAAGTGATGACTCCAACATGAAACATACTATCAATATCCTCCTTGACCTGAGCACACAAGTTATGATTCATATGATAAAGGTCTCTTTCTGATAGGTCAATCACCTATTAACATTTTTGGCCTCACAAGCCCAAATTTCAAACCTTATCATTTTAGTTTGGCTTTCTCTTATGCTTCTTAGAACCCTTGTTTAAAAAAAAATGACTAACTCAAGCCTAAAGAAGCTAGACCATCATTTAAATGTCATGCATGGATAATCAAGTAATTTGGGACATGATTGGGGGTGTTAATTTAAGGCCTTAGTAATTTTCCATTTGAATTCAAAAATATCAATGAGATCTTGACATTAAATGCAAATCTACCAAGTGGTAGAGTTGCATTCAATCAAGTCAAAAGATCAACATCATGCGATCAACAATTCAATTTAGTAGGTTCAGGTAGATCCAATGACATGTATTCAATAGTGTCATGAAGATCCAATAGTGTGAGTGAGATAAAACGTTAGAGGATCATAAGGATGAGTTCAAATTTGATAGATGTTGAAATCATGAAAGCTACGATAAGATCTAATGATGAGTAAATAAGGGCAAGGTCAGTGGGTCTCGAAGATCTAATGGAGCATGTTTAATCATGCATTTATAGATCAATGATGAGCTTAAAGTCAAAAACTTAGAGGATCTTGAGATTAAGCAAAATGATGATAAGTGATATAATCTCGATGAGCTAAAGGATCTAATGGTGCATGTTGGATCAAGTACAAGGAAATCGATGGCATGCATTGAATTAGACTAAGGAGATTGACAGTGTGTATGAGGTCAAAGGGTCAATGAGCTTAGATTAAATATGAGTTCGATATGTGGCACAAGCACTAGAGTAGATGAAACTAATAGTGTATGAGGATAAATGCATAATTGATAAGTGTCTTAATCTTGAAGGTCTAGATCAAGATCAATGGTCGATATCAAAAGTTGAAGCTATGAGACTTAAAGTAGAGGTCAAATACAGTTTAGGTCAAACCAAGAGCAATTTTTTTTAAAGGGTGACATTAAAACTTAGTCAAGACCTCTATTCAAAGATCCAAAACATGCAAACTTAGTTTTCTTATGGTTTTAATGACATTTCATGATTGTATTCCTCATGTGTAGTGGCTTCTTAGTTCTCATAATGTTCAGAGCTAAGATAGGTTTATTTAAACCTAATATAGTTCAAAACAAGACTATACAACTTGTAGGATTTTCATTGATAAGATAACTATAAGAAAACCAATAAATGAGATTGGGTTTCTATCTATAGTAAAAACCTATGTTCAGGTTAGAGTAAGGGTAGGTTTGAAGTGTCTCATCTTTTGACATGGTCATATCTTTGACAAATAGGTACCTATAGCCACCCAAAGTAGACATGGTGATGACTCTATCATGATTATAAATATGAGGATTTTATCAGTCATAGTGAAGGGCATTAGTGTAGAGGAGCTTGAGAAGGATTCATGTGGTAGGGTGGTTACTTCTTGTAGTAATATTAACCTTCATGAGTCCTAATGACATTAATGCAATCAAGAGTTTGAGGAATATGTGATCTTGATCATTATGACTCCTCCATTCTCCCATGCATGTTCCCCATCTCTCTCATCCCATTTTACTATAAATTTAATCTTTGAGATCTTGAATATAATCCCTCTCTTGGGCATGACTAGAATCTAATAAGATTAAGATTTTTAACCTCTTGAGATGAATAAAAGACTATGTTGAGAGTTCATTATGCTTATCTAGTGTGTTCATGCCAGTTGATTTGCACATGTGGTAGAGATTTCTCCCTTGTCAAGTCTTGATCCCACCTAGTTGGTAGTTCATCATGTTATGCAGGTCATGTTTAGTGTTTAATATCATTTACTTGAAGCCAAGAATGGATACATCGACTAGTTAGTCCGTTGAATAAGGCCTTTCAATCACTTCCCTCAGTTTTTGATCACTTAGTGAACCTTCAAATGAAATATTGATGCATAATAAACTTAAGAGTCATAGATCCAATCATTTTCTCTATCTCATTAGTGTGTTGGAAGCTCAAGTAAGAGTGGATGACCAATCATTTAGGGTGCATCACCAAGATTAGATTAGGGTTTCCCTTTCAATTTCATTCTCCACCTTTTCACCCTAGTAATGAGTAGGTTTTAGTGGAAATGAGCTAAGTGATACATCAAAGGATCTAGCCTCATTAAAAATCTTAGAGGTATGACCCAAGATTAGGTGACCCTAGCCTAGGATCATTCCCATGTTGGACTAGGTTTGAACAAGAGGACCTGAACAATCCTTTGCTCAGCTAGGGTACAACCTAAGTCTCCAATAATTTTTGGCACACCTAGTGGGACCTAATTTTAGCTATTAAAGCAAGTTTTTAGCACATTCATCTTTAGAAGTAGTTTCAAGTATTCCTTGGTCCTTATCTCAAGGTATGAGGCATATTCTAGTTCATGATTTTAGTCATATTCATGTTTTCAAGGCTATAACAAACTATAAAGAAGGATACTATCTTTCCTTTCCTTATAAATAGTTTTAAAATGATCCATATACATCTTACTATGATCCTCACCAGTAGTATGAAGACCTATATCAGTCATACATGTAGGAGTACTGAGTTGATCCTCCCTATGAACAATTAATCCATCATACTATTACCCCTCCCCAATCTCATGATAATCCCCCTTATTACCCAGATCATCAAACCTATTATGAGTCTCATCTACCCCCTCTACAACTTGGTTACAATCTTGATCAGTCATGGCAACAACATGACATTCTTGAATAGCCTACTCATACCCTAAGCTATTCTATATATAGACTTAAGCAAGCTCTATTAGATTAAGAAAGGAATATGATAAACATTGATACATTGAAGGGGTATGGGTAGGAAATCCCAAAGCATGTCTTTAGATGGATTAAGACTTTAGTGCATCAAGGAATAGAGGAGTGGATGTCTTTCATTAGGAGAGGTTATTATATAAATAGTAGTAACATGTTATATATATATGGACTCATTTGCAAGATTGAAGAGAAGTTGACAACCCATGAAGAAAAACAAACACTTCATCACCCATCTTGTCTTCCCTCTTTCAATCCATGATAAAATCATGATGAGCTTCCCATCATCACTCATAAGACCTCACCAAATTTGTGTTGAAAGAGCTAGCCATCATGAGCAATCAAGGTCTAATTTTGAAGCCTCCGTTTCTTGTAAAATTGAATCTATAGATAAACATTTGTACTAGACATTGGTAGCTATAATGGAAACATCACCTCAACTGCACATACATCCTTTCATTTTTGAAGCCATAATGCACACTATATAGGAAAACCATGAGCCCAAATTTTCATCTTGAAACCAAATCATGCAGTCAAGTAAACCCAAAGTTACTCAATACCCACCCCTCCCTTCTCAATAATATAAGTCCTTTCCCTCATAGAGGTCCATCCAAAGTGATATTCATAAGAATAAGGAAGTGGTGATTGTTGAATACAAGTAGTTGAAGACAAGCAACTGAAGACAAGGAAGGAGGAGGAGAACCAAAATCAAAAGGTTAAAAAAGAACCTCTAGCATTTCCATCTTGGAGGTCCATCCAAAGTTGTTCTCAAAACAAGAGGGAGACTTCAATTGTGAAGGTTGAAAAGTAATTTTCAATTATTGAAGAGTCTCAAGAAGGCTATGAGGAAAATGAAGTTTTGATAAAAGAAGGTGCTCCTTCTATTGACCAACTCAACTTGCTTTCCCTACAAAAGCTTCTTCAAGAGTCAACCATTCCCAAGGATTTAAGTTTTAATAAGGTTACCTCCATTTCTATACCCATCCATGAACCATCCATCATACCTCATACTCAATATACTACTTATTATCCCTCCATCACATCTTATCCTTCACCTCAAATCCATGATCATATCCATCAATCTTCCACCCCCACCCTTTCTTGAGAAGGAGCCCATTTTGAGAGAGGGAAGTGAGGAGGAAATAACTCAAGATATAACTGATCAAGAGGATGTCATGAGTAACTATGAATAATAAATAGACATAGGGACTCCCCTTGGTGAACACAAGTGCAACTCTACTTTCTTGAATGAAGAGAAACACATTGAAGATCCTACTATAGCTATTGGTACAAAATCTGATGTGAAAGAGGACATACTAGATAAATACCTCTTACTTGCTATCCATGATGATATATCTCTTGAAGGTGAAATTCATGAGGAATATAGCTTATGGAAAAGGTTTGATGCTATATGCAAGGAATTTGACAAATTAGAACATGAAGGTGAATGTCTTTCTACTAGTCATGAGCCTACAGTCATGAAGGAGTTTGATGCAGTTTCTACCCAAGAAGTTGTGAACATAGAGGATGAGGCCAAGGTAGAAGTTAAGGTTACTCAAGGATAGTCAAGAGATCTATTTGAGGTGGAATCCTTTTCAAGGATGTTAGGACATGGAAAAGTGAAGCTTAATGTTCCAAACATCAAATATATACTATCATATAAGAAAGTAAGGTTGAAAAGTTTGCCATATCTTCAAGATTTAAAATTAAGGGTCAAGTACTTGAGAAGGTAAATAAGAAGTTTTCTATAGAAAATAATGAATAAAATTGGGAAGAATATGCAGAGCTCCTAGATGATCTTGAAAAACTTGTAGCTAAGAAGAAGCCTAGTCTTATTGAGGGCACCATATAAACCAAGAAGGTATGTCTTGCTGAACCATCATGGAGGTATTATTTGAGGAGCCATATAAAGAAGTTGAGATTTTTTGGATGCAATACAAGTTAATTTACATAGATGACCCAGTTGGAGATGCTTGGTTCTTATTGATTATCATGCCAATGACGTTAGAAAATACCATAAAGAAGGAGGCATCAAGGCCAAGGGTTAAAAGGATATATGCCTCATTTAATCCCTAATTCCATGGTGTAGGAGGGTTTTAAAACTTTCCTTTTGATCTATGAGGAAAGTTATTTTTAGATTTAGGTTGTACATATTAGGGTAGTTTTTGTTAAATTCCTCCAAGTGATGTCCTAGCACATTTGTTTGTTTGCTTTTGTTTTGTTAGGTCAGTTTCCCTATTTGTGTTTATTCCTTTCCTTTTGATAGGTGTTGTCTTTTTTCAAGAGGTTGATAGCAATCAAGATTCAAATTTATCATTGTTTCATGAGTCTAAGAAGTCATGAAAGTGTCTGGGTTCTCAATCATAGTAGGCATGCTTCCCATTAGAATCGCTAGAAATGTTAACATTTCTTTCCTCATTTTCCCAAATTTCAACCCTTATCATTCATATCATGTTGATGACCTTTGATTTAGATTGATATTTTGCCTCCTAGTGCCCTTGTTTAAAATAAAAATGACTAACTCAATCCTAGATAAGCTAGACCATTATTAAAATGTCATGCTGGGATAATCTTTCAGTTTGGGATGTGCTCAGGGATGTTAATTTAAGGCATTAGTAATTATCCATTTACATTCAAAAATATCAATGGGATGTTGATATTAAACACAAAGCTATCAAGTGGTAGAGTTGCATTCAATCAAGTCAAAATATCAACAACACGTGGGCATTAACTTGATCTAGTGGGCCCAAGAAAATTTAAGGGATCATGTTTAATCATGCCTTGAAGATCTAAAATTGAGAATGAGGTCAAAGGTCAGAGGATACTAAGGATGAATGCAATGCTGGAAAATGTCAAGATCACAGAAGCTAAGATAAGATATAATAGTGAGTAGAAAGGGCAGGGTCAGTGGCCCTATAAGATCTAATGAAGCACATTTAATCATGTATTTATAGATCAATGATGAGATTAAAGTTAAAAAGTTAGAATATATTGAGATTAAGTGAAGGGTTGACAAGTGGCATGATCTTGATAAACTAAATGATCCAATGGTACATGTTCCATCAAGTAGAAGGAGATCAATGGCTGCATTCAATTAGACCAAGGATATCTATGATGCACATGAGGTCAAAATGTCAATGAGATTATATTAAATGCAAGGTCAACACATGGTGTAAGCACTTAAGTAGATGAAATTGATAGTGTCTCTTGAGGATAAATGTTCAATTACAAGTTTCTTAATCTCTAAGGCCAAGATCAAGATCAATGGTTGATATCAAAAGTTGAAGCTAGGAGACTTCAAGTAGAGGTCAAATATGGTTTAGGTCAAACCAAGAGAAAATATTTCAAAGGGTGCCATTAAATCTTAGTCAGGGCCTATGTTCAAATATCTAAAGCATGCAAAATCAATTTTATAATGGTTTCAACAAAATTTCAAGATTACATTCCTCGTGTGCAGTGTCTTTTTAGTTCTCACAATGTTCAAAGGCATAATAGGTTTATTTAAACCTAATATAGTTCAAAATAAGACTATACAACCTATAGTATTTTCATTGATAAGAGAACTATATGAGAATTAATAAATGACTTTGGTTTTCAATCTATACTAAAAACCTATGTTTAGATTAGAGTTGGATCAGGTTTGAAGTCTCTCATCTATTAACATTGTCATATCTTTGACAAATAGGTACCTATAGCTACCAAAAGTAGACTTGGTGATGGCTCTATCTGATTATAAATATGAGGATTTTTTCAATCACATTAAAGGGGATTAATGCATAGGAGCTCGAGAAGGATTTATGTAGTGGGGTGGTTGCTTCTTGTAGTAGTCTTGATCTTCATGATCCATCCTTCCATGCCAGAAAGAGTCCTAGTTATATTAATGTAATTAAGAGCTTGAGGAAGATGTAATATCAATAATTATGACTCTTTATCCATTCTAACATTCATGTTCCCCATATCTCTCATCCCATTCTACTATAGATTCAAGCTTTGAGCTCTTGAAAATAATCCCTCTCTTGGGCATGACTAGACTCTGCCAAGATTGAGCTTTGTAACCTCTTGAGATGAATAGAAGACTATGTTAAGATTTCATTATGCTTATCTAGTGTGTTCATGTTAGTTGATTTGAATATGTGGTAGATATTTCTCCCTTGTCAAGTCCTAATCCAACCTAGTTGGTAGATTATCATGTTATGCAAGTCATGCTTAGTGTTTAATATCATTTGATTAAATCCAATAATAGATACATTGGCTGGTTAGTCCCTTGAATTAGGCATTTCAATCACTTCCTTTAGGTTTTAATCATTTGGTGAACCTCTAAATGAAATATTGATGCATAACAAACATAGGAGTCATAGATCAGATCATTTGTTCTATCTCATTAGTGCTTTATAAGCTCAAGTAAGAGTGGATGAACAATCATTCTAGGTGTATCACCAATAGTAGATTAGGGTTTCCCTTTCACTTTCCTTATCCCCCTTTTCACCCTAGCAATGAGTAGGTTTTAGTGGAAATGAGCTAAGTGATACATCAAAGGATCTAGCCTCGTTAAAAATCCTAGAGGTCTGACCCAAGATTAGGTGACCCACAACCTAGGGTCATTCCCATGTTGGACTAAGTTTGAACAAGAGGACCTGAATAATCCTTTGCTTAGCTAGGGTACAACCTAAGCCTCCAATAGAACCCTCTACCAACTTGATGTGCATCTTAACAAATGAATATTTCACTCCTTTCATTTCAATTTAATTATGTGGAAAAACATCTTGATAATCCTTTAATAGTGCAAAAACCTAGGAGATATCAGTATCATATCAATAATTCCCCATAATGGCCATATTGGGCACATCCTCTATGCCAATATTATATTAGACCATCTAAGGTGGCTCTTAATATAGATGTTGGTCATTCTATATGGTGTATTAAATATTGCACATGCCATACTTAGTATGCAAATCCAAGTGATCAATGGATAGATTTGATGGGTTAGAACTGGTACCTTCATCAACTTGGTACACAACCTTATATTTTCCTTTAAAAATATGTTCTCTTAATGCATGGTATAGTTGAGATTAAATTAGTGGAGGAGATGATGATTTCGTATCATATTATTAAAAAATGTTCAAACTCTCCTCACGCATGCCATGTATATGTTTGATGCAGTCCTTAACTAATGTTGGATCACATAAAATAACTTGATGCATGGCTTGCAAGGTGAGGCATAAATACATCCAAGGATATGAGTAAGATAGTGTAAAAATCATATTATGTTTAAGGACACACCAAGAATCTATCTCTATATGTCATTATTCATGTACATATCATGCTCTATCCCATCTACATAGAGTATCATAGAATGTATAAACCCATAGATACGCATGTAAAAATGTCTCATCCATATTCCACATGTTTTTGTAGGCTTTGAGATTAGTTTTTAGTTCACTAATGACATCATATCTTAAGGTGACATGAATGTAGTTATCATCATGAAAATGATGGGGCATAATAGAGTGAACTCTATCCCAAGTGATTAAATGATCATGGTGAGTTAGCAACCAACAAGTGGCTGTTACATCAAAAACATGGATAATCATGTGCATCCATTGATCATTAAACACATAGAAAGCATATAATTATTTCACATATATAATCTCAGACTTCCATCTGTCCATGAAATCTAAGAGCTTCATCTAACCACATGGGTGGTGTTGTCACTTGGATTTGCACCCTTTAAGGAGATGTCTCAGCTCTCCTCATCCAAGTGGCATAATTGAAACACCTCTAGGCTTGTGGGTAGCCTATATATTCTTTGATGTACCATTTTAGATCACTACTACACCTAAAATTTGTGAGGGAAAAGGGAGAGAGAAAACTAAAATCAAACTATCCTAAGGGAGGTGATACACCAAATAAGTTGATGACCTCCAACTAGCTGCATGTTACACATGAATTCAAGAGACTAACCAAACATACACTTCTCAAATATTCATATTCTCACATCAATATTACATTATGAGGTTACGGATGAATGTTTAGGCTAGGAGGACTAGATAAGAGGCCTTCAATCACACTAGTGAATAGGCTAACTCACTCAACCTTGACACTTCCTAAAACACTTCACATGCCCTACAAGAAAACACTTTCCAAATAAAAATAGGATGAAATAATGAGACAACATGCTAAGAAAACCATACTTATCGCTAAGCAAGATCAATCATCTACGTAAAAAACACTATGAACAATCATGAAGAGGTAAAGATTAGTAGTCTTATTGATCAAATGGTATGCAAATAATTAGGGATTTACCATAATTAGGTGGAGAATTAGAGGGGAGGGCCAACATCATCTGGGATCAACATCATTAGGTGAATTTTATGGATTTTCCACAACAAGGAAAAATTTGCAGGATGCATAGATTAGCTGCATAAAAACATAGTCAACTTCTTAGGAATGGTTCATAAAACATATATGACCATTCTTTTTAAACCAAACATAAAATGGAATCTGAATGAATGTACAATACACCCCCAAGAACATTTTTCTTTAAATCTCTCTTGTTGACTATACCAAGTGCAAACTTGAAGACCACTTTTGCTTGCCAAGCCTAGTGGTAGGAGAGATAAGCAGTTTTCTTCACTTTTTGAATTTTTTGATCAAACTGATCACTAAATTAAGTTTATATAAGAGCAAGGGAAACTCTTAAAATGTTCCAAACTGTAGGAGGCTATACAATTCCATACACCTCATTAAATGCTCAAATTTTCAAGAAAACTACCTCTTTTTTTGAATAACCTACCACTTTCAAGTTAATAACAGTTAATAAAGACATAATAGGACACATAGAACATGACATAACCTCTTAACACCTTAACACTTCCCAAAGAGGCTATACAAGTCATTAAATTCCCCTTTTTTGACCTTAAAATGACTCAAAATGATATGTTGGCTAATAAGACTAATGACCAAGGCTAATATAACATGAAATCATAATAAATGACCTATAATACACCTTAATACATATATATTAGACCCCTAAAACACCTAAAAATCAATTTTTTACCTATAGGGGTCGCAATTTGACCTACAGGGTCAAATTTAGTCTATAAATTTTTGACTCATACAAGTAGTATGCTTGCTATACTAAAGACCAATAGCCTTATCAATCCATTGGGATTAGAGAGTCATCTAAAATATGGAACTTAATAATAAGATCTTTGAAAATTGACAACAATCTAGTCCAAGACAAGACAACTAATTACCTCAACTACACAAAATAAAGGACACACACAAGTAAAACAAACACACTAACAAGACAAACAAATACACACATGTTTAAGGCACTTAGGGAAATTATAAAATAAACTATTATGCACAAATAGAAACTAAGCATACCTTATTTATAGGTTCAAAAGGAAATTTTATTTAATCTTCTTCATGAGATGAATCATAGTGCCAAACATGTTTCTCTTTGGATTGGATGCTTTGTGGATCAGACCTATTCCTTGGCACTTCACTTGATCTAATCTCAAATAGATCATACTTAAATACATCTCCAATATAGATATATTCCTCTTCAACTTGCACACATACATCATACTACTACCTACTCTTCATCTTATGATCAACTTGTATCTTCTTGGTAGGCATGGCTTAAAGAGGATTGGTTTCTTGTTCTTTAGAATATTGAGGCCAATAAGAGCCTGTTCCATCCTTCAAAAGTTGATGTATTTCTCCCAACTAGTTTATAATATGATATCCCATATTTATTAATTAAAACATATCATCATGGAATGAATATGCTTCTTGAAAGGATAGATTTGAAAGGTTGCTTTTTCTTTACATACTCACTTGAGTGCCAAGGCTGCCTTCTCCATCTTTGACTAGATCATAACCTCCTTGAAGAGGAGTATAAACTACTCCAATGATTTCCAAAAAATCATCCCAAGGCTTATTTATAACTTGTTATTGTCCATCCATGATATATTTCATAGTGATGGAAGAACCAATGACCATTTCTTCCTCTTTGGAAAAAGGAAAACATTCTTCCATATCAACCCAATCAGAAGTTTTAACACAAGAGACCACCTCTTATTCAACACTTAGAACCTCCTTGAAGAGGAGTATAACTTGATCCAATGACTTCAAAAAAATCAACCCAAGGATGATTAATAACTTTTTCTTATCCGTCCATGATATATTTCATAGTGATGGAAGAACAAATGACTATTTGTTCCTCTTTGGCAAAAGGAAAACATTCTTCCATATCAACCCAATTAGAAGTTTTAAATTAGAGACCACCTCTTCTTCATCACTTATAACCTATTGAGGGATATAACATTGCATCTCAACTTTCCTAACCTGAATTTTCTCCTCAAAGACTGGAAGATATTAAATCTCCTTCTTTGTGATTCCAAGACTAGGCATCTTGAAGTCATGTGACTTAGTCCAATGAGGCTGCCAAGGAGCTAGGCTTTCTTCAAGCAAGAGTTATAAGTTTTTATCAACCAAATGATTTTTTTTTGGTTCCCATACCACATGTTCATCAAGGTAAAGGGTGATGGGGTGAGGATAAGATGAACTAGTTGGTGGAGGTGGCACATAAAACTCAAAATCAAATTGAGAGTGAAATGTAAGGGATTCTTTTGGAAGATCTTGAGGAAGGGGAGGCAGACCTTGGGCTAAAATGTCTTGGTTTTCTTCTTTCCATTTGAAAAAAATCTTCATTCACATATGATTTAGATTGATAACTCTCTTTATTTAGGTTAGATGGGGTGTGTTTGGGCATATGATCTTGTTTTGGGTCTAAACCTTCCATCACACCTTGTATCAACAATTTAAAACTTGACTCTAACTCTTCAATTTGCTTGGCTAGGTTCTCTTGGAAAATTATTTCTTGAAGTTCAGAGGCATCTTATTGAGGATGAGGAGTACAATAGGGATGACATAGGGTGCAAAAATTTTCTTGAGGAAGGGTGGGAGGGACTTACATAAGATCAAGCTCTTTCTCAACTTCACACTCCTTATCAAGGCTTCTATCCTCTTTATTTCCCCATGACTCCACTATCTTATTCCAACTTAAGATTTTAGGATTAACAGTATCTTCTTGGGATGGAAATATAATTTGAGGAGTGGATGGAGTAATCAATAAACTTAGAATCTTTTTAGGCTTGGATTCTCTAGCTTGTCTCCAACTTGGAATCTCATATCTAGAGGTCACTTCTTGAGGTGGGGATGCAAATGGAGAGGGAAATAAGGGCTTAGATTACACTTATTTTACTAATGACATGGATTTATACATATGCATATTATCCAACTCAATATCCATATCAATATTTTCTTCAAGAATAAGGTTTCTCTTTTCAACTCTCTCTTCCAACTGATTGCGAAAAAGATGACTTTGATAAGCTTGATTGGGTTCATCAGTGGGAATCATGTATGATTGATACTAATCTTAGGGAAGTGGATATGAAGGATAATAGGTTTGGTGAGGTTTATTCTCATGAATTCTAAGCCTATCATCCAAGGATGAAACTAGGCCACTCACATCAAACATCTCACTTGTGAGCCTTTGCCAATTAGCTCTCTCAGTAGGTGCCCACTCTATTTTGACCAGATCTAATGCATCTTTCACCTTATGAATAAGATGATTGCAGACCTCTTGGACATATCCCCTTTATATGTCAAGATCCAACATGTACTTCTCATAGTGCACAAGTGATTTTTTGAAAATAGAAATAGATTGATTAGAGAAGTGACTAGGCTGACTAGGAGGAGCAAGACATTGAGAAGGCTGACTATAGAACTGATACAACTCATAAGGAGGCTGATAAATGTCATGTTGAATCTGGTAAGGATCATGATAAGACTGGTAAGAATCACATCAAGGCTGATAGGGAGGGCCATAAGCTTTATGTGTCTCACCAACTTGTGTAAAACAATACTCAACACCAAAATTAGCCATAAAACTTTAGTGAAAGCAAGAACACAAATAAATATATTACCAAAAATCTTCAAAGGAAAACTTGGGCTGATTGACCAATTAATATAACTTTAGAGTCACCATTGATGCTTGGATAGATGCCTCCAAATGCTGATGTGTTAATAGATAATACCAAAAATCTTTCAACTTCTTGGACTAAGAGTCCCATCGGGCATGCCAAAAACTATTGTCACTTAGATTTTCACCCTTTGAAGAGATGTCTCAAATCTCCTCATCTAAGTGGAAAAATTAAAACATATCTTGGCTTGTGGGTAACCTAAGGATGAGATAAATATGTAGGTAGGGATATATCCTTTTATGTATCAATTTGGATCACTACTACACCTAAACTTTGTGAGAGAAAAGGGAGAGAGAAAAGTGAAAGCAAAATATCCTAAGGGAGGTGATACACCAAACAAGTTGATGACTTCCAACCAGCTGCATGTTATACATGAAACTAAGAGACTAACCAAACATACATTTATCCAATTTGCTTCTTCTCACATCAATATTACATTATGAGGATATGGATGAATGTTTAGGCTAGGAGGACTAGATAAAAGGCATTGAATGACACTAGTGAATAGGCTAACTCACTCAACCTTGACACTTCCTAGAAAACTTCACATGCCTATAATAAGAAACTTTCCAAATTCAAATAAGATGAAGGAATGAGATAACATGGTAAGAAAATCATATTATCACTAAACAAGATCAATCATCCAAGTAAAACACAGTATGACCAATCATGCAAAGGTAAAAATTAGTAGTCTTATTGATCAAATGGTATGCAAATGAGAAGGGATTCACCATACTTAGGTAGATCATTAGAGGTGAGAGAAAACATCATCTATAATCAACATTATTAGGTGAATTGTAAAGATTTTTCCACAATAAGGCAAAACTTGTAAGATGCATGGATTAACAAGCAAAACAATACAGTCAACTTCTTAGGAATGGTTCATAAAGTACATACTAACATTATTATGAAAATAAAATAAAATGGAAGATGAATGAGTTTATAATACACCCATAAGATAATTTTTCTTGAAACTTCTCCTATTGGCTGTACCAAGTACAACCCTGAAGACCACTTTTGCTTGCCAAACTTAGTGGAAGGAGATATAAGCAATTTTATTCGTTTTTTGATGTTTCGGATTAAATTGATCACTGAAGTAAGTGTATGGAAGACCAAGGGACACTATTTAAATGTTAAAAACTATAGGATATAAGTAAGAGGAGGCATTTAATGCACAACTGAGACATTATAAATTTTAGGTGCGCTAAAGGCATCATTTTGAGGAAAAACAAGGCATCATTCTGTAAGGAGGAAAATTATCGTGAAACATTAAGGTGTTTGTTTTGACTTGGAAAACACCTCCTTTTTCTATATTGACAAAAACCATCATTTATCCTCCTTTTATCCTCTAAACATATCTCTTAATTTATTTTTTGTTTTTATAAACTAAATTTTTGCCTCAAGAGGAAACACACTTCACTTGCACATATACTAAGGTAATCAGACAGATCTTTTTTCCCTTTGGTTGGAATTTATGAATCTATGGTTTAATCCCATTTCTAAGGGTTGGTTGGATGCTTATATTATTTTCTAATTTGGTCACAAAAATCCATTTGTAGTGTCTTTTTTAATGTTTTGACCCATCTTACAAAAAATCTTAACACCTATAACTTTTGAACTATACCTCAGATTTGAGTTATGTTTTTTTAAAAGTGCATGGTTTTTTATTATTTACACATTTATGTAATTAATTTATGAGAACTCATGACTTTATAAAGTGCAAAATTTGGAGGGTCCTTAATATAATTTTTTAGGGAGTTGTCTCAGTGCCAAATTTGTACACATTTTTACTTTTTTTTTCTCTTTGGTGATTCATTAACATGGATTCTAATTATGGTATTGACCACTATGATCCTTTGAATACACATAATTACCATACATGGATATATTGAATGTAAATAATCATAAAGTGCAAAGGATTATGATCCCTAATAAATGAAATCGAACCACAATTTACACATGAATTTGAAAATTTTTAGCACCAATGTAAGTTTGAAGAGTGTATGGGTTTGATTAGGAGTTATGTGAGTGATAGAATTTTATTTAATTTGGATGCATGTGATTCTCCATTCAAAATATGGGCTAAGTTGAAGGGTTTGTTTGGGAAAGTAGATCATTTGAGAACCATGTAGCTTGAAGTAGACCTTACTTCACTAAATCCAGATGACTTTACCTCTATTGTAGACCACCTCACTAAGTTTAAGCATTTGTTGAAACATTTGAAGGGAGTGGATGAGATAATAAGGATGAAGAGTGTGTGTACTTGATTTTTTCTAAGTTGAGTGGCCCATTCCAAATCTTTGCTTCTACCTTTTTCTCTAGTATGGATGCCTTAGGTGCTGCATTCAAAATACTAGATCTAGAGTTGTTTATGAGAGACTTACTAGGGAAGAATACAAATTGCCTCACCTTGAGTCTTCCAACTCTAAAAAAATATTATTTTCATCACATCTTAAGAACAAGGGAAAAAATAAGAGTAATAAGAACACTCATCCATCTCAAAATTCACCTAAGCCTAACACTAATACATCTAAACCCAAACCATATTCCAAATCCAAAAATAAGTCTAACCTATCTTGCTCCTATTGTGGGGGTACTGGTCATGAAGAGTATAGGTGTTTTAACAGAATGTAAGCCCTAGAATATTCCATTAGAAAACATTTATATCTCCACTCCTCCATCTCATGAGCATGGGATGACACTTAAAGTTATCGAGAGATCATAGTTACCTATATAAAATTGTTGGGTTATATATTCTTTTTATTCACACCATATGACTTCTTCCAAGGAGTCCTTTATATCTATTGGTCTGAGTTCTACTTACAATGTTGATGTTGGATATTATTTCTTCATTTATGTTAAGGGGAAGTGTGACATACACCTAAATACTGGTCACATCAATGCTGCATTATATGTTCCAAACATCACCACCAATCTACTTTTAGTTTATCATATTTTCCATTCTGATTAGGGAAAGGTAGTGACTTTCACACCATAGGGTGATGAAGTTTGAGATTTATTAAATTGACACACACTTATTACACAAGGTGTTGTTGATCATAATTTTTGAATTTATTATTTTGAGGTTTTTGATGATACTCCTATTTTAGGAACATGTTTAGTTTCTCATGTAGATTCTAAGAGTTAGCTTTGACATGAGATATTTAGAAACCTAAACTATAAATATTTGAAGGAGTTCAACACTAACAGTATGGTAGAGGGTCTTCCTATAGTTTCATGTCTTGATGGACTTTGCCCTAGTTGTGCATTGGGAAAACAACACTAGGATCTATTTCCCAACGGTATGTTTATGAGATCTTCTTCACCATTTGAGCTTGTGCATAGTGATTTGGTCTTTCTTACTTATTTCAATGAAGATAAATATGCACTTACTTTCATTGATAATTTCTTAAGGTATACTTGGGTTTATTTTCTCATGTACAAGAGTGATGTCTTTGTTCATTTCAATGTCTTTAAGGCTTTGGTTGAGAAAAAATATTATAGTTGCATCAAGAAGCTTTATACAGATAATGGGGGGGGAGTACTTCAGTTGAGAGTTCTCTAATTTTTTAGTAGCCTATGGTATTGTTAACCAACATTTTTTTTCACATACTCCATAACAAAATGGCTTAGCAAAATGGAAGAATCAAACTCTAAATTAGATGGCTAACTGCATGATACATTCATGGGATTTACCTCCTATCTATTGCACAGAGATAATTAATTATGTAAACTACATTCAAAACTACACACCACATTGATCACTTGAGCATATGACTTCAAAAGAGGCTTGGTCTAGAACTAAGCTTGATGTCTCATTTTTTGAGTCTTTGGGAGCCTTGCTTGGGAATTTACACCAAAGAAGAAAAGGAAAGCATTGGATAAGAACAAAAAACCTTTTATTTTTGTAATGTATTATGAGGACATGAGAGCTTATCATATTTTAGATCTTGATATGCATGATATTAATTTTTAAACATATGTATAGTTTGATGAACATTACACATCTTATGACTCTTCATCTTCTTCTATGCCTTCTTATTTTTCATTTTATGATTGATCTCCTCTCAAGGATTCATTCTTTGAGGATCCAGTTTAGGATATTTTTGAGGAGGTTATAGAATATGAGTATCCTATTCACACTGATGTTTCCATTATGCCTAGGTGGGATCATATTATAGTTTCTTATGCAATTCCTTTCATATAGGCCTTCCTCCTACTTGACATCATCATTCATATTTTATAGGCACCACACTTTTGTGTTAGGCATTCTATGGGGATCCAAAATATTTTTCATGGACTCATGAGATATGAGAGTGGGATAATGTGATGATAGATGAGTATTATTCATTGATGAAGAATCACACTTGGGATTTGGTTATTCTTCCTAAGGGAAGAAATTTGGTTATGTACAAGTGGATTTACCCCACCAAGTATGTAGCTAATAGGTCTATTGAAAAGTATAAGGCCTATCTTATTGAAAAGGTATTCTCACAATTAAAAGGTATTGACTACTCTGAGACTTTTATGCCCATTGCCAAGATGAATTCTATTCACCTTGTACTTTCTCTTGATGCATCATTGGGTTGCCAATGTATCATATAGATGTTAATAGTGCTTTCTTGTTTGGATAATTACATGAAGGAATATATATAGAGTATCCTATTGGGTTTATTCATGATTATTCTCTTGTTTATTGACTTAGGAGATCTTTTCATGGTCTCAAATAGGCTCCTCGAGCTTGGTACGAGAATATGGAATCATTTATTATCTCCACCAGCTTTATTTGCCACCACTCTGATCCCAAATTATATATTCAAAATATTGGGGAGGACAATATTATATTGGTCTTGTATGTTGATGATCTACTTCTCATAGGTAACTCCTCATCTCAAATTTAGACTATTTAGTAGGCACTTTCAACACAGTTTAACATGACGTATAATGGCCTTCTAAGTTTCTTCCTTGGTTTACATATTTCATAGCAATATATAGGGATTTATTTGGGTTAGCATAAATATACCCTTGATATTCTTCAATATTTTGACATGGTTGATTATGATCCAATTTCTTCTCCTTTTTAGTCTGGAGTGACTCTCACTGTCTCTTGTACTACTCCACTTTGTGATCCTACTTTATATAATAAAATGGTTGGAAGTATTATGTATTTGACCCATACTCATCCTAACATTTCATTTGAATTAAGGCTTGTATCTAGGATTTAAAAAGGATTTTACAGTATCTATGAGGCACTACTCATTTTGTATTATACTACACTAGGGGTTCTACTCAGTTGGTTGGGTACAATGATTTAAATTGGGTAAGTTCTCTTGATGACAAGAATTTCACTTTTGGATACATATTTTGTCTTGGTTCTTCACCTATTACTTGGTTATGCAAGAAGTAGGCTATTGCATTATCATCTATAAAGGTTGAGTATAGGGAATCAGTTATAGTGAGTCAATAGGTTCTTTCACTTCATTTATTATTGATAAAGTTTATCTTCATGCACGATTCACCCACTATACTTTGGTGTGACAACTGGAGTAAAATTCAAATATCTCAAAACCAAGTTGAGAATCAGTGGACCAAGCACATTGAGGTATATATGCACTTCATTTTTTAACACATTTAGGATGGATTCCTTAGCTTGGAGTACATTTTGACTCAGTAGGAGGTTGTAGACATCTTCACAAAGCCTTTTGCATCACCTCATTTCCTTGAGTTGTGTGGCATGCTTCAATTTTTAGAATTTATCTTTGGGGGGTGTTTATGAGGACATATTCCTTCTTAATTTCATGGATACATATTGTACATGAGTACCTTATTATGCATAGTTTTTGAGACTCATACTATGGATATGCCTATATTTATTTTTTGGCTATTGTTATCCCCTAGCTTCATTTGAGGAGGGGGTGTTAGAGTACGTATTTCATGTATTTCTTATGTTTTCTAGTGTATTATCTATCTATTTTATCTTTTTGTGAGTTTGTACTATGGGTGGATTTATCCCAAATTGATTAGTTAGGCTAGTTTTGTGTTTTGCCATGCCTACTTATGCAAGGGTTTTTATTTGTATTAACATATCTTATTTTTTGAATAACACTTGACTTGTATTATTTTGAAATCAATTGTATATAGCTTCATTATGTGATATTTTTGGTGTTATTACTTTTGAATCTTGGGTTTGAATGATTTTTCATCATTTCTAATAGAAACAAAATGACCAAGGCCATAAAAACAATGAATAAACTAGGCCAAGCCTAGAGAAAGATTTACTACATCAAAATAATGGTGACTTATGTATCAATAATAAATAAACCAGATGGGGGTAGGTCATTGTCAGGAGGACCACCCCATTTAGAGCCTAGAAAATATTTACCAACATCCAAGGGGTCCCATATAGTTTTAGTGTCCACCTGGTCAACATTATGTTTTTCTTTAGTAACATGCAGGGGAGAAATAACTAAATTAATCTATGGGAAAATTTTATCAAAAGGATGAAAAGAAACATCTTGGTAAATGTTAGACTACAACCTCCCCTAAGACTGAGCTACCAAAGGTGGGAATCCCCATCCTTGATTATTCTAAGGTAGTAGAGGTGGAGAGCCCCAACCAACACATCAAACAATAGGGGGATAACCCCAACCACCCTATTGATCCATAGGGGAAGAGTGATGCTGCTATGAAGAACAAAAATCTTGGTAATAGTGGTAAGGTTAGTTATGGTGAGATCCAACCCTAGGAGGATCACCCCTACTATGTGGTGGGGTGTCACTAGGTAGGGAAGATATTACACAATCAATGGTGCAAGGATGCCACTCCAATAATAGAGTAACCACTATAGGTAATCGAGTTCCATATCCACTTTGTTTGTTTAAACTTGTATATATAGATTCACATTGGAAATAATGGTAGCTTTATCATAATTATAAAATAGAGAGTTAGTAAAATTATTAGAAAATATCGCTAAATTACATTCTTTCCATAGCCAAAATAAAATTTCCATTCTACAAGCATGCTAGACTTGGGTGAACTGAGGAGGCAAACTTGGATTATTATCAAATATAATATGGCACCAATTGAAGGGAATGGAGTGAGGGGATGGAAAAAGTCTTGAATCCATATCCAAGCACATTCGGCCTTTAGGCAGTGCCAAAAAAGGTGCATTATGGTTTCAAGGTGGCCACATAAGGGACATTTGGGAAGAAAAATCCTGAATTAGACTAGCCTTTTTCCAATAGGTAGGCCTTGATAAATCAAACACTAATTGAAGTGAGTGATTTTAGGCTTAGTACAAATAGTCAGATAGTGTGAAATCATTTCTCCCAGAGAGAAGTGGAGGAATGTATGTTCTACTTATAGTTGAGTTTATCCACCTTAAACATGTGTGGTGAGGGACATTCATATCCTTTTCTAGTTGTATAATTCTATAAAGGAGTCTCTTTGTATCATTTCTAGTCCTTCCACAAGGATGGGTAAAAATGACAGAGATCTTGTGAATAAAATCCATTAGCACTACTACCACAATCTCATCATATTATTATCTTTCAATTGAAGAAAGTTTTTATTTATCTTGGAAAGCATTCTAGGGTATCCAAAATTGAGATTCTTTATATAAAAGGTCTTGCACAGTGTGGATTCCTCTATGATAAAATCTAAACACATGAATCTAAGGAACTTATACTAGAGGCACTACATGCATGATGATAATGGGAGACCACCATAATGATTGTTGGTTAATGGATAGACCATCCCTAAAACCTAAACCATTCCATAATACACATGGTTTTATTTTTTCATAGGCTTTCTAGATACTCTTAATGACAAATTTTCCCACCACTTTGACAAGGGTGACTAGGGTACAAATATTGGGAAATGTTGGGATATTTTTATTTAATCTCGCATATATCATCTCTAGTTGTGCACTTAAGAAAATAAGATTTTTAATATGCTAACACACTGGCATATCATGAAATAAAAGGTTCTTGCTCACTCAACCAAAGCACACATCTTAAGATCAATTCCTATTGATTTTTTCTTACAAGGTTTTATTCATCGACTTTACTAAGTGAGGGTTCTAAAAGAAACACTTAGTCCTAAATCCATCCATAGTTTTATATCGAACTCTGAGCTATTTTTTCATCACTTAACTAATAAAATAAAAATAAGTTGGCATAAAATGATAACAAACCATATTAATCAATTATAACCATAGATAGATGAAGACAAGCATTTCATCAACACAGGATTCATTCCATTACATTCATAAGTTATGTCACAATTAAAATGATTTGATAATTACAAAGATAAACAACTCATCAACCACCACACTAATTAGAACAAGGGGGTATTTATATATGGTCTACCCTAACCATATAGTTATAAAATTAAATACAAATATTATGACTCGATAATTATCATTAACATAATTGAATCATGGTAATCCATTTACAATAAATTCCTAAGGATCTCCACTCCTTGACTCTAATGTGTTAGAAAATGGGTTTCATCCAACTGAAGCAAAACATCTAGGTGCACTTTCAAATATTCCTCATCATCTAACAAATCAATACACATAATATGTAGATTTTTGAATAAAAATGGTTGGGGGGGTTGAATCAGTCTACAAAAACTTTCTTTAACAATCTTACTTAAGCAATCATAGATCATTTAAACAAGCATGTACAACTTAGCAAGAATAAGCACCAATCCACAAGAACATGAAATACATGAACACAATATATATGTAGGAAACCCTCAAGGGAAATAAAACCCATTGATGATGTAAATGGACTATAGTAATATAATAAAAACACCAATTTTAGTGAAGCATCCACTTCACATGGAGCACTAACCCCAACTAGCCAAACACCAACTCAGATAGGCTTTAGGAAGCACCAACTTGAAAGGAGGAACCAACCCCCTAGATGATTAAGCACCAACTCAACCACCTAAAAAATTGATCACTTTTAGAATGCCATATTTCTCATACAAAAAATGATGATCTTATTCCTCAGATCTTCACACACTTCTATCCCTCTCAAATTGGCCTCTAGCCTTCTTTGCTCAAGTATGCCTCTTCTTGACTTGATTAGGTCATATAACCTTGATCCTCATATTAAAAACCTATATAAAATATTCATATATGATTCTCTACACTCATATAATGGTATAAATACCTTATTATTCTTACCAAGTGTTATATTATTCGCTTACACTCTTCACACTCATAACTCCTCTTAATAAGCCTAAAATTGCCTAATATTTATACAAGTCTCTTGATTATATTCTTCTTAGTTAGATAAATATTATTATATTATTATATCAGCCATGGAATTGATCTTAAGACATATAATATACATGGATAAATTTTTCTTTGAGTCCCTTTATGTCTGACCTATCTCAATTAGGCCTTATCTCATCTTTATGTCTCATAGAGACCCGATCCCATTAGGTTTGTTCTAAAACACGTTACACTTTTTATTCCTTAGAACACCTTAAAAAATTTCAAACAAAAGGAAAACATTATATTTCATTAAAATATACCCCTTTTAGGCTCATATTTGGTCCATGACACTTTTTATCTCAAACCACTACTTGAAACACACCATTAGTACTGTTCATATTAGGTCTATGCATACTCAGAAAGTCCATATTGAACAATAGAAGTAAAAACATAATTTAAAAAAAAAAACATATAAATAAATAATATATACATAACATAAATGAACTTAAGGTCATCACCATATGTTTTTTAGTTCACAACTCAGGGAAAAAGTACTCAAACCCTTATCTACAAGTAGCCCACTTAGAACTGCCAACTAACCTCAAAACATAGTCATGGAAACTTGATATTAAAAAAATTAAATAATAATTTGTATGAGCTATGAAACATTAAATATATTATTTTAAATATCTATATCACTCTCAAATACAAATATTATAAGGTCTAATTCCAAATATTGGTCTTGTAAACTAATCTTTTGTCTTCAGTATACACAGTTAAATCTGAACCAATCAACCCATTTTGGCTTTAAAATTAAATAAATTTCAATGACTTCCAAGATTATTAAAATAATGGATAGAAAATTAATGTACTAAAAATACTATCATATGTATTAGGTTCTTCAGATTATGGTAAAGAGTCTCCAACTCATCACTACAACTTACGTACCCAGATTTGCCAATTTGCCTTCAAACATAGTCATGGTGATAATAACCTTCAACACTTGTGTAGACAATTTAAGAGACTTATAATGCATGTGTATGATATACATATATATATATATATATATATATATATATATATATATATATATATATATATATATATATATATATATATATATATATATATATATATATATATATATATAAACATGGTCATATGGTAACATTTGTCTTACATACCAATCTCATAACCTCACACCTTAACTATCTTATTTGTACTAGACAGGTCAACTTATGAGAAACATTTTCATCATATCCACTAACCTCAAAAAATTATATATAACATGAACATGTATCATAGGTATTTAAAAACATCTTCATGTACTTGGATTCATCCCTAATCTATGATAACACATCCTTAATCATCTTCTCACTTTTGTCTGGTTTTCTCACTATTTACACTATTAGGCCTTTTAGTGATATGTCAACTTGTATGACTAGTTTATCACTACTGAGGGATATAAAATACTTAAGAAACACCATGTACATAAGATAAAAGTCTAAAGCTTAAACCTTCATCTATTTAGCAATGTTGAATTGGTCAAATCTGACTGCTATAATAAATTTTTGAGAAATAAGGCCTTTCTTATAGGGTCTACTTACTCACCTGACAAACCATTCACCCCTAGAGGTGTTTGGGAGAGTTTAATATAACTTATAATCGCTTAAATAGTCATGAAAAATCATTTTGAGCACTTTAGAACAAGATATTTCTCATTGGGTCACTATTAGGGTTTTAGAGAGGGTTAACACTATTTCTAATGTTAATGATTATTCATAAAAAAATGCCTCTCATTTCCAAAACTAATGCCTAGAGATATTATCTAGGACCCTTCCTCATCTCTCCTCAATATATCATATGCCAATGAACACTTAAAAATTTATATTAGGTTGAGAACCCTTTATTTTATGCACTTGAGAAACCTCAAAACTAGTTTTCATGCCTTTTCTTGCAAAATCTGACCTCAAACTTGGTCAAGACACCTAAAAAAACATGACATACCTTTGTCAATGTACACATACTCACACTTTCCTTAGAAATTGATCCTGATACCCCATCTGGCACCATATCTCTCTTTGCTCTCTAGGCCTTTGACCTGTAAGTTATAATATGTCTTGAAGCTAACCTTTTAACCAATGTCAAATCTCTAAAAAAATCATGTAAAAACTCAAACAACCTCTCTCATGATCAAACACTATCAAGTATTCTTCATATGTCTTATCAATAGCTCATGTTGCTTCATAAGGCCAAACAGGGTCTAGAGGTGGTCTAGCTGCATACTAGGTATGTAGGTCTTACCCATGTATGCTTACCCTAAGACTCACTTGAGTCATCCAAAGCCTCATAAGCATTCTAAAAAAACCTCATATAGTCTCTTCTTTAGATATTTAATAGAATATCTTTGTAGCTTCAACCAAGCATCTTCAGAGTTACATTGATCTTCGGATCTTGACTAAGGATCTTCATAGCTTATTGTGTTCTATGTCAAGTCTTCGTAATTGTTTCCAAAAAGGTGTTGAAAAAACTATTGATGACTCTTCAATCATTCAAATTCTCTCATAATATAAAGATATTAGGTTACATATCTTCCTTGTCATATCAGGCATACAAGCTCATACCCTACACACCATGCATCTTGACTTCAATAATCAACATTGACATCAATGAAACCACTTCTCAACATTAGAGAGAATACAAGGAATTTAATTGGGAGAATGGCTTCAACATCAAATATAATAATAAAGAGTGTACTTTAGTTTAATCATTTATATGTGGTCTGATATGCCTATAATACCATATAAACATGATCATCCTAGTAAGTGCAACCAATATTACAAATATTTTTCAATTTATTACGCAAGATATTATTAAATACTTTAGTTATACCATTAACTTGAGGGTGGAAAGGTGTAGTATTATGGTGCACAATCATAAACTCAACTAAAATGATATAGATGGTCTCATTAAGGAAATGAGTTCCTTGATCACTAGTCAAACTTAATGGACATCCATACCCTGTAATAATATTCTCCAAAATAAATATAAAAATAGTGGAAATAGTACAATCTTGGGTTGGTGTTCCTTCAACTTAATAAGTGAGGTAATCAATGGCAGCAATGATATAGTGCTCTCTAGTATGCCTCCTTACTAGAGTAAAAGGGCTAAAACATTAACAACCCATTTCTCAAAGGGTTCATGTGCCAAAATTGGATGAAGGGGCATAACATCCCTTTATTTTCGTTTATCCATGCATTATAGATATCAATTTAGTATGCATAATCTTTATCATCCTTAAATAGAGTAAGACACCATTACCTAGATAATAGAACCTTTCACACTATGGCATCACTGGAATGACACCTTTATGAACCTCCTAAATAACTTTAATGTGCTCATGCTGCATGATGTAATACTTCATCCCATCCAAGATTATAAAGGTCACCCCAAATGAGCTATAAAAGAGAAGCATGAACAACCAATTGCTTCTTCTCTTAAGTGTTGAGTTTGGATAGTGCTGAACTTGTATTAAAAAAAGTGATAATATCCTCCAATTCCTTGGGCATGTATGAATTGAAAAAAATACATATCAGGTAATTCATCCTCAATGGTGCATGTTGATTCACTATATTTAATGATTGATAAATGATCAAGTCCATAATTATCCTTACTTGACTTCACCATCATCGATAACTAAAATTACTAAAAAAGCGTAATCCATTGGAAAATACATCCTTGAAATATAAGATTATTCATGAGGTATTTTAGTACTTTAGGTCAATAAAGAAAATGAATGAGGTGGCCAAAAAATACTAGTATAACTTTTGAAGTGCGTATGTCATGGACAAGGCTTCACATTTTGTAGTTGAATAATTATATTCAATTAGAGTGATCTTTTGAATAATAAATTAAATAGGATGATCAAGATTTCCCTCACTAAGTTGAGCAAGGATAACACCTAGTGCCATGCCTGAAGCATCAACATGCACATGAAAGGGCTTTGTTTAGTGTAAAAACTAGAGAATGGGGGTAATAATTAGCTTGTCCTTAAGTGCAATGAATGCCTACTAGTGAGAATTAGTCTAAATGAATTGACCATTCTATTTAAGTAGTTATTTTAGTAGTGCAATGATCTTAAAATAACCTTGAATGAACTTTTGATAGTATCCTTTATGTCCTAGGAAGGTGTGAACCTCTTGATGGTGGTCGGTGCTGGAAGGCAAAGATTGACTACAATATTTGTCAGATCCACCAATAGTCCATCATGACAAATAACATGACCTAATAAAATTCCAAATGGGATAGCAAAAACACACTTCTTTAGATTTAAATAAATTTGAATGTGTCAACAAGGTTTAATCTTATGGTAAAAATTAACATAATGGTCCCACACTAAACTATAGAAGTCTAATCATCCAAGTATACTTTAATGAATTTATGAATACAATATTTGAAAGCCTCAACCTCAATCCATAAGAACATAATAGGACCATTCTTCAAATCAAAGGGAATTGCATTGTAAGCAAATGAACCCCACTTAGTTGTAAAGGTGGTCTTTAGTTTATATTCTTTAATGATCTATATTTGATGATATCTAGAAAAACCATTAGTGAAGGTATAGATATCACACCCAAAAATTCCTAAAATATCCTCATTGAAAGGTGTTAGAAAAGGGTCAGTTACACAAATAGCATTGAGAACCCAATAGCCTAAACAAACATTAATACAACCATGTTTTTTAATACTAATTACCGTAGGGATCACCCATTCAGACTCATAGATAAGTGATGACTCCAACATACAACATGCTATCAATATCCTCCTTGACTTGAGTGTGTAAGTTATGATTCATATGATAAGGTCTCTTTCTGATAGGTCAATTACTCGTTAACAATTTTGGCCTCACAAGCCCAAAAGTTAACCCTTATCATTTTGATTTGGCTTGCTCTTTTGCCTCCTCGTACCCTTGTTTAAAATAAAACTAAGTCAAGCCTAGATAAGCTAGACCATAATTTAAACATCATGCAAGGATACTATAGCAATTTGGGACATGCTTAGGAATGTCAATTTAAGGCCTCATTAATAAGTCATTTGCATTCAAAAATATCAATGAGATCTTGACATTAAATGCAAAGCTACCAAGTGACAGAGTTGCATTCAATAAAGTCAAAAGATCAATGTCATGTAGTTAGCAATTCAATTCAGTGGGTCCAAGTAGATCCAATGAAAAATAGTGTCATGAAGATATAATGGTGAAAGTGAGATCAAAGGTCAAAGGATCTTAAGGATGAACACAAAGTTGACAGATGTCAAAATCATGGAATCTAAGATAAGATCTACTGATGAGTAGACAAGGGTAGGGTCAGTTGGCCCCAAATATCTAATAGAGTGTGTTTAATCATACATTCATAGATTACTGATGAGATTTAAGTCAAAAAGTTAGAGGATATTGAGATTAAGTGAAGGGTTGACAAGTGGCATGATCTTGGTGAACTAAAGGATCCAATGGTATATGTTTGATCAAGTAGAAGGAGATCGATGACACGCATTCAATCAGACAAAAGAGATCAATGGTGTGTATGAGGTCAAAGGATTATTTTGATTAGATTATATGTGAGGTCAACATGTGGCATAAGCATTGGAGTAGATGAAACTAATAGTGTATAAGGATAAATGTACAATTGACAAGTGTCTTAATATTAAAGGCCCATATCAGGATCGATGGTTGATATCAAAATTTGAAGCTAGGAGACTTCAAGTAGAGGTTGAATATAATTCAAGTCAAATCAAGAGCAAATATTTCAAAGGGTGACATTAAAACTTAGTCAAGACCTTTGTTCAAAGATCCAAAACATGCAGACTTGGTTTTATTATGATTTCAGTGACATTTCATGATTGTATTCCATGTGTGTAGTGGTTTCTTGATTCTTATAATGTTTAGAGGTAGAGTAGGTTTATTTAAACCTAATATAGTTTAAAACAAGACTATACAACTTGTAGGCTCTTCATTGATAAGATAGCTATAGGAAAACCAGTAAATGAGATTGGTTTTCAATCTATAGTAGAAACCTATGTTCAGGTTGGAATAGGGGAAGGTTTGAAGTGTCTCATCATTCTACATGGTCATATCTTTGACACATAGGTAACTGTAGCCACCCAAAGTAGACATGGTGATGGTTCTATTAGGATTATAAATATGAGGATTTTTCAATCACAGTGAAGGTCATCAATGTAGAAGAGATTAAGAAGGATTCATGCGGTGGGGTGGTTGCTTCTTGTAGTAATATTAACCTTCATGATCCATCTTTCCACTCTAGATAGAGTCCCAATGACATTAATGCAATCATGAGCTTGAGGAATATGTGATCTCAATCATTATGACTCTTCCATTCTCCCATACATGTTCCCCATCTCTCTCATCCCATTTTTCTATAAATTCAAGCTTTGAGCTCTTGAAAAGAATCCATCTCTTGGGCATGACTAGACTCTAAAAATCTTGAGCTTTTTAACCTCTTGAGATGAATATAAGACTATGTTAAGAGTTTATAATGCTTATCTAGTGTGCTCATGTCAATTGATTTACATATGTGGTAGAGCTTTGTCCCTTATCAAGTCCCGATCCCACCTAGTTGGTAGTTTATAATGTTATGAAAGTCATGTTTAGTATTTAATCTCATTTTATTGAAGCCAAAAATGGATACATTGATTAGTTAGTGCCTTGAATCAAGTCATTCAATGACTTCCCTCAAGTTTTGATCACTTAGTGAACCTCCGTATGAAATATTGATGCATAATAAACTTAGGAGTCATAGATTCAATCATTCATTTTATCTCATTAGTGTTTTGGAATCTCAAGTAAGAGTGGATGAACAATCATTCTAGGTGCATCACCAATAGTATTTTGGCATTTCCCTTTCAATTTCCTTCTCCCCCTTTTCACCCTAATAATGAGTAGGTTTTAGTATAAATGAGCTAAGTGATACATCAAAGGAGCTAGCCTCATTAAAAATCCTAGAGGTCTAACCCAAGATTAGGTGACCCATAACCTAGGATCATTCCCATGTTGGAATAGGTTTGAGAAATAGGACTTGAACAATCCTTTGCTCAGCTAGGGTGCAGCCTAAGTATCTAACAATTTTGAGCACAACTAGTGGGACACAATTTCAGATATTAAAACAAGTTTACAACATGTTCATCTTTAGAAGTAGTTTCAAGTATTCCTTGGTCCTTATATCAAGGTATGAGGTGTATTCTTGTTCATGATTTTAGCTATATTCATGTTTTCAAGGCTATGACAACCTATAGAGAAGGATACTATCTTTCATCTCCTTATCAAAAGTTTCAAAATGATCCATATACATCTTTCTATGATCCTCACCATAGTATGAAGACTATATCAGTCATACATGTAGGACTATTGACTTGATCCTCCCTATGAAAAACTAATCCATCATAATATTACCCCTCCCCAGTCCCATGATAAGCCCCTTTATTACCTAGATCATCAAACCTATTATGAGTCTCATCTACCCCATCTACAACCTAGTTATCATCTTGATCAGTCATGAAAATAACATGACATTCTTGAATATCTTAATCATACCCCAAGATATTCTATATATAGCCTTAATAAAGATCTATTAGATCAAGAAAGGAATATGATAAACATTGATACATTGAAGGGGTATGGGTAGAATATTCCAAATAATGTCATTAGAGGGATTATAACTTTAGTGAAACAGGGAAAGGAGGAGTGGATGTCTTTCATCAAGAGAGGTTATTATAGAAATAGTAGTGACATGATTGATATAGATCGACTCATCTCCAAGATTAAGGAGAAGTTGGTAACCCATGGAGAATAACAAACACTTCATCACCCATCTTGTCTTCCCTCTTTCACTCCATGATAAACTCATGTTGAGCTTCCCATCATCACTCATAAGACCTCACTAATTAAGTTTCAAAGTCATCATAGTTCCCCCCAACTCCTCTCAACCTTCCCATTATGAAAATCTATCCAAGGGAGAGTCCAGGAGGAAAGGCAAGTTTGTGTTGAAAGAGCCATCCATCATGAGTGATGAAGGTCTAATTTTTAAGCCTCCTTTATTATGCAAATTAAATATGTATATAAATTTTTTTACCATACATTGTTAGCTACAAAGGCAACATCACCTCAACTGCACATAACCCCTTTCATTATTGAAGCCATAATGCACACTATAAAGGAAAACCATGAGCCCAAATTTCCATCTTGGAACCAAATCATGTAGTCAAACAAACCCAAAGTTACTCAACCCCCACCCCTCCCTCCTCAAGAATATAAGTCATTTCCCTCATGGAGGTCCATCCAAAGTGATATGAAAAATAAGGAGGTAGTGGTGATTATTGAATACAAAAAACTAAAGGCAAGTAGCTGAAGATAATGAAGGAGGAGGAGAACCAAAATCAAAAGGTTAAAGAAGAACCTCTAGCAATTCCATCTTGGAGGTCTATCCAAAGATGTTCTCAAAATAAGAGGGAGGATTCAATTGTGAAGGTTTAAGGGAAATTTTCAACTATTAAAGAGTCTCAAGAAGGCTATCAGGAAAATGAATTTCTGATGGAAGAAGGTGTTCCTTCTATTGACCAACTCAACTTGCTTTCCCTACAAAAGCTTCTTCAAGAGTCAACCATTCCCAAGGATTCAAGATGTAAGGAGGCTCCCTCTATTTCCAAACCCATCCATGAACCATCCATCATACCTCATACTAAATCTCTAACTTATTATCCCCCCCAACACATCTTATCCTTCACCTCAAATCCATGAGCATATCCATCAACCTTCCAGCCCACCCTTTCTTAAGAAGGAGCCCGTTTTGAGAGAAGTAAGTGAGGAGGAAATAAATCAAGCTATAAATGATCAAGAGGATGTCATGAGTGATTATAAATAAGAAATAAACATAAGGACTCCCCTTGGTGAACACAAGTGTAACTCTACTTTCTTGAATGAAAAGAAACACAATGGAGATATTACTATAGCTATCGATACAAAATCTGATGTGAAAGAGGACATAATTGATAAAGACATCTTACTTTCTATACATGATGGTATAGCTCTTGAAAGTGACATTCATGAATAATATGTATTATGGAAAAGGTTCTATGCCATATTCAAGGAATTTGAGAAACTGGAACATGAAGGTGAATGTCTTTCTGCTAGTCATGAGCTTTCAGTCATGAAAGAGTTTGATGTAGTTTCTACCCAAGAAGTTGTGAACATAGAGGATGAGGCCAAGGTAGAAGATGAGGTTCCTCAAGGATATTCAAGAGATCTATTTAAGGTGCAAGCTTTTCAAGGATTTTAGGACATGGTGAAGTGAACGCTAATGTTTCCAAACATCAAATACATTCTGTCATAGAAGAAAACAAGGTTAAACGTTTTGCCTTATCTTCAAGAGTGAAAATTAAGGGTCAAGTACTTGAGAAGGTAAAGAAGAGGTTTTTCATGGAAGAAATTGACCAAAATTTGGAAGAATATACAGAGCTCTTGGATGAGCTTGAAGAACTTGTAGTTGAGAATAAGCCTAGTCTTATTGAACACCATATAAACCAAGAAGGTATGTCTTGTTGAACCATCATGGAGGTCATAGTTGAGGAGCCATATTGGGAAGTTGAGATTATCTAGATGTAATACAAGTTCATTTACATAGATGACCTAGTTGGAGCTACTTGGTTCTCACTAAACATCATGCCAATGAATTTAGATAATACCATAAAGAAGGAGGCATCAAGGCCAAGGTCAAAAGGCTACATGCCTCATTAAACCCCTCATTCCATGGTGAAGGAAGGTTTTAAAACTTTCTTTTTGATCCAGGAGGAAAGGTATTTTTAGATTTAAGTTATACATATTAGGGTAGTTTTTGTTAAATTCCTCCAAGTGATGTCCTAACACATTTGTTCATTTGTTTTTGCTTTATTAGGTTAGTTTCCTTATTTGTGTTTTCCTTTCCTTTTGATAGGTGTTGTATTTTTTCAAGAGGTTGATGGTAGTCAAGGTTCAAATTTTCCATTGTTTCATGAGTCCAAGAAGTCATGAAAGTGTCTAGGTTCTCTAGCATAATAGGCATGCTTCCCATCAAAATCACCAAAAATGTTAACATTTTTGGCCTCATAAGCCCAAATGCCAACCCTTATCATTTAGATCATGTTGATGACCTTTGATTTAGATTGATCTTATGCCCCTTAGTGCCCTTGTTTAAAATAAAAATGACTAACTCAAGCCTAGATAAGTTAGACCATCATTTAAATGTCATGCATGGATAATCTATCATTTTGGGATGTGCTTAGGGATGCCAATTTAAGGCCTCAATAATTAACCATTTGCATTCAAAAAGATCAATGGGATACTAACATTAAATGCAAAGCTATCAAGTTGAAGAGTTGTATTAAATCAAGTCAAAATATAAACAACACGTGGGCAACAACTCAACCTAATGGGTCTCGACAGATCCAATGACACATGTTCAAACATGCCATGAAGATCTAATAGTATGAGTGAGGTCAAAGGTTAGATGATCCTAAGGATGAATGAAAAGTTGATAGATGTTAAGATCATAGAAGCCAAGATAAGATCTAATAGTGAGTAGACAAGGGTAGGGTTAGTGGGCCTCAAAGATCCAATAAAGTGCATTTAATTATGCATTCATAGATCAATGGTGAGCTTAAAGTCAAAAAGTTAGATGATCTTGAGATTAAGAAAAGGGATGATAAGTAGCATGATCTCAATAAACTAAAGGATCCAATGGTGTACATTCAATCAAGCAGAAGGAGATCAATGACACACATTCATTTAGACCAAGGAGATCAATGGTGCGCATGAGGTCAAAAGGTCAATGAGATCAGATTAAATGTGAGGTAGACACATGGTACAAGCATTGAAGTAGATAAAATTAATAATGTATCTTGAGGATAAATGCATAATTACCAAGTGTCTTAATATTGAAGGCCTAGATTAGGATCAATGGTTGATATCAAAGGTTGAAGCCAAGAGACTTCAAGTAGAGGTTGAATACAATTCAGGTCAAACTAAGAGAAAATATTTCAAAGGGTGCCATTATAGCTTAGTTAGGACATATGTTTGAAGATCAAAAGCATGCAAACTTAGTTTTCTTATGGTTTCAACAAAATTTCACGATTTCATTCCTCATGTGCAGTGTCTTCTTAGTTCTCAAAATGTTTAGAGGAAGAATAGGTTTATTTAAACCTAATATCATTCAAAATAAGACTATACAACCTATAGGATTTTCATTTATAAGATAACTTTAGGAAAATCAATAAATGAGATTAGTTTTCAATCTATAGTAAAAACCTAAGTTTAGGTTGGAGTAGGAGTAGGTTTGAAGTGTCTCATCTTTTGACATGGTCATATCTTTGATAAATAAGTACCTATAGCCACCCAAAGTAGACATGGTGATGGATCTATTAGGATTATAAATATGAGGTTTTTGTCAATTATTAATGAAAAGGAGCTTGAGAAGGATTCATGCAGTGGGGTGGTTACTTCTTGCAGTAGTCTTGACTTTCATGATCCACCCTTCCATGCCAAAAAGAGTCCTAATGATATTAATGCAATTAGGAGTTTGAGGAAGATGTGATCTTGATCATTATGACTCCTTATTCATTCTCCCATTCTTGTTCCCCATCTCTCTCATCCCATTCTACTATAGATTAAAATTTTGAGCTCTTGAAAAGAATCCCTCTCTTGGGCATGACTAGACTCTGCCAAGATTGAGCTTTGTAACCTCTTGAGATGAATAAAATACTATGTTAAGATTTCATTATGCTTATCTAGTGTGTTCATGTTAGTTGATTTTCATATGTGGTAGATATTTCTCCCTTGTCAAGTCCTGATCCCACCTAGTTGGTAGTTTATCATGTTATGCAAGTCATTTTTAGTGTTTAATATCATTTGATTAAATCCAAAAGTAGATACATTGGCTGGTTAGTCCCTTAAATTAGGCATTTCAATCACTTCTCTCACATTTTGATTACTTTGTGAACCTCTGCATGACATATTGATGCATAACAAACTTAGGAGTTGTAGATCCAATCATTCATTTTATCTCATTAGTGTTTTAAAAGCTCAAGTAAGAGTGGATGAACAATCATTCTAGGTGTATCACTAATAGTAGCTTAGGGTTTCCCTTTAATTTTCCTTCTCCCCCTTTTCACCCTAGTAATGAGTAGGTTTTGGTGGAGATGAGCTAAGTGATACATCAGAGGATCTAGCCTTGTTAAAAATCCTAGAGGTCTGACCCAAGATTAGGTGACCCACAACCTAGGGTCATTCCCATGTTGGACTAGGTTTGAGTAAGAGGAATTGAATAATCCTTTTCTTAGCTAGGGTATAGCCTAAGCCTCCAATAGAATCCTCTACCAACTTGATGTGCATCTTTCCCAATTAAGGGTGTACTCCTTTCATTTTAATTTAATTATGTGGAAAAATATCTTGATACTCCTTTGATAGTGCAAAAACCTTGGAGATATCAGTATCATATCAATAATTCCCCATAATGGCCATATTGGGCACATCCTCTATGCCAATATTATAGTATACCATATAAAGTGGCTCTAAATATAGATGTTGTTTATTCTATATGGTGTCTTAAACATTGCACATGCCATACTCAATATGCAAAGCCAAGTGATCAATGGATAGATTTGGTGGGTCAGAACTGGTACCTTCATCAACTTGGTATACAACCTTATATTTGCCTTTCCAAATATGTTCTCGTAATGCATGGTCTAGTTGAGATTCAAGTAGTGGAAGAGATGATGCTTCCATATCATATTATTGAAAAATGTTCAAACTCTCCTCATGCATGCCATGTATATGTCCGATGTAGTCCTTAACTGACATTGGATCACTTAAAATAGCTTGATGCATGGCTTGAAAGTTGAGGCATAAATACATCCAAGGATATGAGTAAGATAGTGTAATAATCATATTACCTTTAATGACACCCAAAGAACTTGTCTCTATGTGTTTTTCTTCATGTACATACCATGCTCTATCCCAGGTGCATAGAGTATCATAGAATGTATAAACCCATAGATACTCATGAAAAAACATCTCATACACATTCCACATGTTTTTTTAGGCTTGAAGATGAGTTTTCAAATCACTAATTCCATCATATCTTAAGGTTCCATAAATGCAGTTATCATGATGAAAATGATGGTGCATAAAAGAGTGAACAAGGTCCCAAGTGATCAAATTATGATGGTGAGTTAACAACCAATGAGCAGTTGTTCCATAAAAAATATGGATAATCATGCGCATCTATTCATAATTAAACATGTAAAAATCATCTAATTATTTTACATAATCTCAGACTTCCATCTGTCCATGAAATCTAGGAGTTTTATCTAACTACATGGGTGGTGTTGTCACTTGGATTTTCACCCTTTGAGGAGATGTCTCAGCTCTCCTCATCCAAGTGGCATAATTGAAACACCTCTAGGCTTGTGGATAGCGTAAGGATGAGGTGAATCTCTAGGTAGGGATATCTCCCTTGATGTACCACTTTGGATCACTACTACACCTAAACTTTGTGAGGAAAAAGGGAGAGAGAAAACTAAAATCAAACTATCCTAAGGGAGGTGATACACCAAATAAGTTGATGATTTCCAACCAGATACATGCTACACATGAAACCAAGAGACTAACCAAACATATACTTCTCTAATCTGTATATTCTCACATCAATATTACATTATGAGGTTATGGATGAATGTTTAGGCTAGGAGGACCAGGCAAGAGGCCTTGAATGGCACTAGTGAATAGGCTAACTCACTCAACCTTGAAACTTCCTAGAACACTTCACATGCCCTTAAAGAAGAAATTTTACAACTAAAAATAAGATGAAATAATGAGACAACATGCTAAGAAAATCATAGTTATCACTAAGCAAGATCAATCATCTAATTAAAACACATTATGAATAATCATGAAGAGGTGAAAATCAATAGTCTTATTGATCAAATGTTATGAAAATGAGTAGGGCTTTAACATAATTAGGTGGATCATTATATGGGAGAGCTAACATCATCTGGGATCAACATCAATAGGTGAATTTTATGTATTTATCCATAACAAGGCAAAACCTGTAGGATGCATAGATTAGCAAGCAAAAAACATAGTCAACTTCTTAGGAATGGTTCATAAAGCATATACCACCATTATTATGAAAGAAAACATAAAATGGAAGTTGATTGAGCGTATAATACACTCCCAAGAGCATTTTTCCTAAAATCTCTCTTTCTAATTGTACCAAGTATAAACTTGAAGACCACTTTTGCTTGCCAAGCTTAGTGGTAGGAGAGAAGCAATATTATTCATTTTTTGAAGTTTCTAATCAAATTGATCACTGAAGTAAGTGTATGGAAGACCAAGGAAAACTCTTATAATGTTAAAAACTATAAGAGGTCATACAATTTCATACACCTCATTAAATGCTCAAGTTTTTAAGAAAGCTACCTCTTTTTTTGAATAACCTACCACTTTTCAGTTAGTAATAGTTACTAAAGACATAATAGGACACATGGAACATGAAAACCTCTCGACACCTTAACACTTCCCAAGGAGACTGTACAAGTCATTAAATGCCCCTTTTTTGACCTCAAAATGACTCAAAATGATATGTTGGTTAATAAGACTAATGACCAAGGCTAATATAACATGAAATCACACTAAATGACCTATAATACACCTTAAGACATATATATTAGATTCCTAAAACACCTAAAAATCAATTTTTTACCTATAGGGGTCTTAATTTGACCTATAAGGTCAAATTTGATCTACAAATTGGTGACTCATAGGGGTAGTATGCCTATTATACTAAAGATCGGTAGTCTTATCAGTCCATTGGGATTAGGGAGTCATCTAAAGTCTGGAACACAACAAGAAGACCTTTGACCATTGACAAAAAGTTAGACCAAGACAAGACAACTAACTACCTCAACCACACAAAATAAAGGACAAACACAAGCAAAACAAACACACTAATAAGACACACACACACACACATGTGCTCAAGGCACTTAGGGGAATAAAAAAACAAAGTATTATGCACAACTGTCAAATAAGTGTACCTCATTTCTAGAATCAAAAGAAAATTTTCTTGAATCTTCTTCTTCATGAGATGAATCATAGTGCCAAACATGTTTCTCCTTGGATTGGATGATTTGTGGATCAGACCTATTCCATGGCACTTCACTTGATATCATCTCAAGTAGATCATCCTTAAATAGGTCTCCAATGTAGATATATTCCTCTTGAACTTTCACTCATACCTCATACTACTACCTACTCTTCATCTCATGATCAACTTGTATCTTCTTCGTAGGCATGGCTTAAAGAGGATTGGTTTCTTGTTATTTAGAAGATTGAGGCTAATAGGAGCTTGTTCCACCCTTAAAAATATAATGTATTTATCCCAACTGGTTTATAGGATGATATCCCATCTTGATGACTCAAAACATATCATCATGGAATGAATATTCTTCTTGAAAGGACATATTCGAAAGGTTGCTTTTTCTTTGCATACTCACTTGAGTGCCAAGGTTGCCTTCTCCATCTTAGAGTAGATCATAACCTCCTTAAAGAGGAGTATAACCTGATCTAATGATTTCAAAAAAATCATCCTAAGGCTGATTAGGAAATGGTTCTTGTCTATCCATGATATATTTCATAGTGATGGAAGAAGCAATGACCATTTCTTCCTCTTTGGCAAAAGGAAAACATTATTCCATATCAACCCAATCAGAAGTTTCAACATAAGAGACCACCTCTTCTTCAACACTTAGAACCTATTGAGGGATATAAAATTTCATCTCAAATATCCTAACCTAAATTTTCTCCTCAAGGACTGGAAGATCTTCAATCTCCTTTGTGATTCCAAGACTAGGCATCTTGAAGACACGTGACTTAGTCTAATGAGGCTGCCAAAGAGCTAGGCTTTCTTCAAGTAAGAGTTCTGAGATTTTATCAACCAAATATTCTTTTTTAGGTTCCCATACCATATGTCCATCAAGGCAAAGGGTGATGGGGTGAGCATAAGATGAACTAGTTAGTGGAGGTGGCACATAGAACTCAAAATCAGATTGAGATTGAAATGTAGGGGATTTTTTTAGAAGATCTCAAGGAATTGAAGGCAGACCTTGGGCTAAAATGGATTGGTTTTCTTCCTTACATTTGAAAATCACTTCATTCACATCTGATTTATCCTAATCATTCTCTTTAGGTAGGTTAGATGGGGTGTGTTTAGGCATAAGATCTTTTTTTGGGTCTAAACCTTCCATCACACCTTGACTCAACAAATTCATACTTGACTCTAACTCTGAAATTTGCTTGGCTAGGTTCTCTTGCAAAAGTATTTATTGAAGTTCATAGGCATATTCATGAGGATGAGGAGTAAAATAGGGCTAACATGGAATGAAATAAGCTTCTTGAGGAAGGGTGGGAGGGAATTGCATATGATTAAGCTCTTTTTCAACTTCACACTCCTTATCAAGGCTTCTATCATCTTTCTTTACCCATGAATCCACTATCTTATTCCAGCTTAAGATGTTAGGATTAGGAGTCTCTTTTTGAGATGGTGATGCAATTTGAGGAGTGGATGGAATAATCAATAAAATTGGAATATCCTTAGGCTTGGATTCTCCACCTTGTCTCCAACTTGGAATCTCATATCTAGAGGTCACTTATTAAGGTGAGGAAGCAATTGGAGAGGGTAATGAGGGCTTAGATTCCACTTATTTTATTTATGACATGGACTAATATATATATGCATATTATCCAACTCAATTTTCATATCAATATTTTCTTCAAAAATAAGGTTTCTCTTTTCAACTCTCTCTTCCAACTGATTGGGAAAAGGATGACTTTGATAAGCTTGATTGGGTTCATGAGTGGGAATCGTGTAGGATTGATACTAATCTTATGGAAGTGGATATGAAGGCTGATAGGTTTGGTGAGGTTTATTCTAATGAATTTTAAGCCTATCTTCCAAGGATGAAACTAGGCCACTCACATCAAGCATCTCACTTGTGAGCCTTTGCTAATTATCTCTCTCAATAGGTGCCCACTCTCTTTTGACTAGCTCTAATGCATCTCTCACCTTATGAATAAGATGACTAGGGACCTCTTGGCCATATCCCCTTTGGGTGTTAAGATCCAACATGTACTTATCATATCCCAAAAGTGTTTATTTGAAAGTGAAAATGGACTAATTAGAGAAGTGACTAGGTTGACTAGGAGGAGCAAGACATTGAGAAGGCTGACTATATGACTGATACAACTCATAAGGAGGCTGATAAATGTCATGTTGAAGCTAGTAAGGATCATGATAATACTAGTAAGAATCACACCAAGGGTGATAGGGAGGGCCATGAGTTTGATGTGTCTCACCAACTTATGTAAAACAATACTCAACACCAAAATTAGCCATGGAACCTCATTGAAAGCAAGAACACAAAGAAATATATTACCAACAATCTTCAAAGGAAAACTTGGGCTACTTGACCAACTTATATAAATTCAGAGTCACCATTGATGCTTGGATAGATGCCTCTAAAGGCTAATGTGTTGATAGACAATACCAATAATATTTTGACTTCTTGGACCAAGAGTCCCACCGGGTGTGCCAAAAACTATTGTCACTTGGATTTGCACCCTTTGATGAGATGTCTCAGATCTCCTCATCCAAGTGGCATAATTGAAACACCTCTAGGTTTGTGAGTGGCCTAAGGATGAGTTAAATATCTAGGTAGGTATAGCTCCCCTAATGTGCCACTTTGGATCACTACTACACCTTAACTTTGTAAGGGAAAAGGGAGAGAGAAAACTGAAAGCAAAATATCCTAAGTGAGGTGATACACCAAATAAGTTGATGACTTTCAACTAGCTACATGTTATACATGAAACCAAGAGACTAACTAAACATACACTTCTCCAATTGGAATCTTCGCACATAAATATTACATTATGAGGTTATGGATGAATGTTTAGGCTAGGAGGATTAGATAAAAGGCCTTGAATGACACTAGTGAATAGGCTAACTCACTCAACCTTGACACTTCCTAGAACACTTCACATTACCCATAAGAAGAAACTTTCCAACTAAAAATAGGATGAAATAATGAGACAACATGCTAAGGAGATCATAGTTATCACTAAGTAAGATCAATCATCCAAGTAAAACACACTATGAATAGTCATGTAGAGGTGAAAGTCATTAGTCTTATTAATTAAATGGTATGAAAATGAGAAAGGCTTCACCATACTTAGGTGTAACATTAGAGGGGAGAGACAACATCATTTAGAATCAACATCAGTAAGTGAATTGTATAGATTTTTATGCAACAAGGCAAATCTATAGGATGCACAGATTAACAAGTAAAATAACACAGTCAAGTTCTTAGGAATTGTTTATAAATTATATACTACTATTATTATGCATCCAAACATCAAATGGAAGATGACTGAGTCTCGAATACACCCCAAAAACCATTTTGCCTAAAACCTCTCCTGTTGGCCATACCAAGTACAAACTTGAAGACCATTTTTGCTTGCCAAGCCTAGTGGATGGAGAGATAAGTGGTTTAATTCATTTTTTGAATTTTTTGATCAAACTAGTCACTAAAGTAAGTGTATGAAAGACCAAGGGACACTCTTGAAATGTCCCAAACTGTAGGAGGTTGTATAATTTCATATACCTCATTAGATGCTTAAGTTTTCAAGAAAATTACCTCTTTTTTTGAATAACCAACCACTTTTTGGTTAGTAATAGTTAATAAATAAATAATAAGATGCATGGAGAATGAAATAACCTCTTTAAATCTTCACACTTTCCAAGTAGGCTGTACAAGTCATTAAATACCCCTTTTTTGATCTCAAAATGACTCAAAATGATATGCTAGCTAATAAGACTAATGACCAAGGATAATATAACATGAAATCACACTAAATTACCAATAATAAACCTTAATAAATATATATTAGACCCATAAAACACCTAAAAATAATTTTTTTACCTATAGGGGTCCCAATTTGACCTGCATAGTCAAATTTGGTCAACAAGTGATAAAACGATAATACGTGCATGAAGAAAGAGAAAAAACTTATGGAATTTAGGTTGCTTTCTTGGATAATACTAAAAAATACAAATAACACCACAAATATGTATAGTAAGATCATACTCACCATGGGCCCAATATTCACAAGCGTTACTAGTTGGGTAAAAAATAGACTGTATATTTGTCCAATGTAATATGCCATCTAGACTATGATCAAGGCATTTAGTTCCCTAAGTTGTGACTTTATAAATATTATTAATGTCCTCACCAATGTTAACCAATTCAATAAAATGAGGTCCTTGAGCATGGTCCAAGGGGATTACAGTGTGTTGATCATCATTTTCAAAGGTAACATATCACTGTTGAAGCTTAAGTCAACATTGTTTGCATAACACCAAGGGTGACCCAAGAGAGATGGAAAATCATCATATTTATCCATTTTAATCACTTCAAAGTGAGCTTTGAAATTGGCACCTAAAATATCCATGGTGGCATCGTTAATAACTCTAATAGGCAGTGCATGATTCTTATTAGCAATGAACAACACATGAGGAGAGGGATACAAAATAGGGATTTCCATATTCCTTCAAGCATCCATAGTGAGTCTATTTAACTCAATGTTATTATTAATTAGGTGATCCTAAATGATCCATCCAAAAATAGCAGTGTTTACGAATATTTCTTTATCTCCCTCTATACTAGGCTGGATATGAGCCTCTTATCATCGTGCATGGTTCAACCAATGATCCTCTATAGGCCTAGGTGCTTGATGACTTAGATAATCTCTCAAAAATATCACAATATATTCATCAAGGATTCATTTTCATAACTCATGGAACTCATCAAGGATTGAGTCTTGAATATTTGTAGCTTTTTATATTTTAGCACATGTAGCAACATCTATATCCTTGAAGAACTACATATCTCCCTGTAGCTCCCATATCAAAGTTATTATTATGTAACACTTCCTTATATTATTGAGCATTGAGATAATGAGTCACATGATGCTCCTCCCATTAAACCTTATTAGTGGGTTGGAGCACCACTTCATGTAGTAATATTGACCTTAGGACCAGTTAATGTAGTAGGGCACGGTCTATAATGAGCCTTTCCAATTTGTATCATTCCAAGACCTTTTCATTTTAATCCTTTGATAATGGTATACAAGTTTTAAAATTCCTCTAGATGATATTCATTCTTAAAAAAATCACACATGGGATAAATTGGGTAGTCACATTGGTAGTACTTGGGGGAACCACACTTATAGCAAGTTCTAGGTGGAAAATGACCACCTCCATGTCCATGACCATGACCCTTATAAGACCAACCTCCACCATTGTCTTGGATATTGGTAACATAAGTTTGATGAGTAACATGTACACATGCCTCATGAATCTAACTAATAAGGCAACAATAATTGGTATTATGAGTACATGCATCACATATTTTACAATATGAGGATACCTTTGATTTTATAGCACACTTAAGCAGGGGCAATCCCTAATATCATGGTCTGCTTGGAAAATCTCATAGGATTGCTTCATCACAATGCAAATACTCTTTCTAGGGTAAATATTCCTATTATAACCTTTAGATTCATAGTCAATAGATCACAAACTACTATGAGTATAGTGAGAATTATTCGTAGTGAGCTTTTCCAACTGAGATGCCATAGCAACAATGTGAGCTTGTATAAAGGGACTAGTCCCTATGTTGATGCTTCCAATAAATTCAACATAAAGGGTAGATTTCAAGGCCTCTCAAAGATTAGCGAAGGTTTTCTGGGATAATTGCATGAAAAGGGAAGCAACAAATCTCCTATGAACCACTAGGCATGTTGAGTTTCATTTACGTCAAAAGAAAGCTTAGAAAGAAGTGTCTTAAAATATGCATCATACTCATGCACACTCTCAATTATTTTGTACTTAATCTTTTTTTCAAAATATAACATATCAAATTCTTAGAGAAAATCTACCTTTAGTTGTTCATAATTCACTATATTTTGATGTGGACCAAACTTATGGTAGCATTTGTGCATGTGGTCTAAAATAGTAGTGGAAAATTGAGTTGCATTTCATTCAATATAAGTAATTCCACATGCTCACTAGATAAGTTCACACTTTTGAACATGTTCTAATGCATTCTCCACACCATAATACTCAAGTAAATGGAGTGTCATCTCATAGTAAATAGTGAAAAACTAGGTGCTAGAAATGGAACTTACTGTGATGTACTTCTAGTCCCTCTCAGACTTTGTGGTGGAGGTCCACCAATGCTTCTTGCACCACCTCTAGATCTTTTGACTAAACCACCACTGGTACTACCTCCTACACCTCCTAAAATACTAGAAGCACCTAATATCTTGGGCAAATAAGTAGTATGATTAACTATGGATGGGCCAATACTCTACCCATTGAATATGCTTGGTCCACTAAGCATTCTAAACATAGCCATAAAATTATCTTGTAATAGAAAAAATTTAATAACAAACTACTATCTTGGTCTTTTTATTCAAAAGTATCTCTAATAGGTTATGTATTTGATTATACACTATCTATTTCCCTAACACACAAGAACATCATTTAATTCAAGATCATGAGCGTGCACTATGGGTGGGGATTGGGCCTATCTATATTGGGTTATTCAATCACCAATGCATGACTTATTTTTATCGCATGTACCTGTGATAGCATTAGGTGATTCCTATAGCTAGGAAGTCTTCTCTATGCCTTTTTTACTCCATAAGAACACTCATGGAACTTCTTAAGTCCTCCCATCCCCTACCTAGATCACTTTCAATCATAGCCCTTTGCCTATCCTCATCATACATGCACTTCCATAACTCTCATGGACTAACTGCCATCCTAAACCAACAATCTTATATCACAATGTGACCCTTCATTTCCCCACCAACTATGCTGCTTATGTGAGAGAGAGTTTATCCATCCATGAGGAAGTTTTGAAGTCCAAAATCTACTATAAGATTATTAATCTCAAGAAAAAATTACCTTAGATACCTTTCATGCAACTCTTGAAAGAGTGAAACTGAGCTTATTTTAGACAAGATTATGTTAAGATTGCAAAATATAACTATTCAAGGTTCCTCACCACCAAACATACACTACACATGTCCAAGGCACTCCCAATATTACTAAGGCCAACTAATGCTCTTCTAACCAAGAAATCTTCCTTCCCTAGTTTCTTGACTGATCTTGTGCATACGCTGAAACCCAAGCATGAAGGTGAATGAGCACTTCTAAAAATAAAGATTCATAGAGTGAGTCATACAGGTGTTGTTCTACCCATACATTTTTAGAAGCTCCTATTTAAAGATACTGCAATACAAAGTTATCTTCTACTCTAGTAACCCATTGTTTGACATTCTCCAAATAGTTATTCGAGCATCTTCCCACCATCATGCAAACAAGCGCTACAATTCATGAAAATAAAACCAAAATATTGGGTTCTTTTCTTTTAATCTGACATATATTTTCCCTAGTTGCATGCTTAAGAAAAAAAGAGTTCCAATGTGCTAGCACATTGGCATAACACATAAGAAAAGGTTATTGTTCACTCACTTAAAACACATAGCTTAAGACTAATGTTTTTGGTTTTGTCACATGAGGGTGTATTCATCTAATTTCATAAGCTAAGGCACTCAAACAAACACTTACTCATAAACACATCCTTATTTTAGTATCTAACTCTGAACTATTTGTTCATCAATTAACTAATTAAAAAAAACAAGTTTTTGTAAATTGATAACAAATAGTATTAACTCCATTATAACCATAGATAGATGAACACAAGAATTTCATCAACATAGGATTCCTTCCATTACATTCATAAGTTATGTCAAGATTATAGTCATTCTAGAATTACAATGATAAATAACTCATCAACCACCACACTAAGTAAAAAAAGGGGGTATTTATATATGGTTTACCTCGACCATATAATTATATAACTAAATGTAAATAAGATGAGTCACCAATGATCATTAATAAAATTGAGTCATGGCAAGCCATTTACAATAAATTCCTAAGGACCTAGGCCTAACTGCCCCTATATTCTCTCTCTATGATGGATCCTCGTATCCCAACAACTATCTTCCCATAGGTCAGTGCTATATTCGTGCTTGACTTATTATTTTTCATTACTCCTACGAACTTCTCCATAAATTTATTTAATTTTTATGCCTTCCCCAAGTATTTTGATAATATATGAGTCCTACATTCTTGGGTTCTTTGTGTATCAATCTTCTTAGTTCCATGTGACTTGCCTCTTCTGCACCATGGTCTTTCATGCCATTATATTTTATACCACGGTCTTCTACATTGTGTCTCTCCCATGCCACTTACCACCAAAAATTACTTACCCAAAATGTCTTAAAAATTTGGGGCCCAACAAGAAAACCAAGCCCTTTCCAAGTCATGTGGCTATAGGGGGACCCTTGAGCAAAGAAATTTTGAGTAAGAGTCTTTGAGGCTTTTTTACCCTCTATTGTGAGAATAATGCATTTAGAACATAGGGTAGAGGCTTGTCGAGAGATATTAATGAGGCACATACCACCATACTCTCATAGGAGATAATAGTAATCCCAATAAAATATATGAAAACTCTTACTAGAGGAGGGATTGGCCTAGAAGAAATCCCTCAACAAATTCTAGAGCTTGCTAATGACCTATTTGGTGGGAACCTAACATAAAGAGTAAGACACAAGGGTGGTAACAAGCACTTTGGAACATATTTGGAATTTTACAACCAAGGAAAGCATCTTGGTGATCCAATAAAATATTTTTTTCTCAACATGGTTAACTATGTATTACCATAGTTGAGAAGGGGAGGCTTGGAAAGAAAAGGGGATTCCTAGAAATTTAAATATCTCATCATGTTGTAGCTAGTGCCAATTGTATTACACCACCTCGGTAGGCTATGGAAGAAATGATTGCTTGTAGCACTATGTTTTGTGCCATTGAATGGAATAATAGGAGGTGAGATAAAATACCTCTAGGCAACACATAACATTATCCACAACATCATCTTCTTTGATGTCTATAAGAAAAGAGTCATTAACAAAGTTCCCATTGAGAAGTTGTTGGGGTTTTTCTAAAGGGCTATACCATGCACCAGGCCTTGTGATTGAGCATTGGCCAAAATATAACCAAAGCCTTCTATTATGAGAACATACAGGGCTGAGGCAAAGGGGCAACCTTATTTGATGGATCTGAAGAGGCCAAAAAGTCTGAAATTGACTCCATTAGTGAAGAGCTATGTTGAGGCATAAAAAAAATCATGCACATAAATTGAATTATAGTGGGATTAAAACCCATAGCTTATAGAATAACAAGGATAAATGGCCACTTAATGTGATCATAGGATTTATTGAAACCAATTTTTATGAACAAGGCCTTTTGGTGTGACTGGTGAGACCATTTCATGCCTTCCCACACCACTATAACTTATCCATAACATATCGACCTTGAATGAAGCTCGTCTACTCCAATTAAATGATTGAAGGTGGAATATGCATAAGGCAAAGAGCCAAAGCCTTGGTGATGATTTTTTAAGAGATGTTAATTAAAGTGATTGTATACCAATTATAAGTGAGATTTAGATTACCAGATTTTAGGATGAATTTGATATGCCCTTTGTTGATGGCTGAGCCTAAAGTCTGAGTGGAAGGCTTTGAGGTAGACCTAGTAAAGGTCAACCCCTACTGTATCCCACATTTTATTATTGAATTTATAAGGGAAGCCATCATAACATGGGGATTTGTCATTAGAAATTTACATCATATCATTGAATAAGTCCTCTAGAGAGGATCCTATCACAAGTGACCCTTTGGGTGGAGGTAACTTTAGTGGGAACCACTAAGAGGCACTGGCTCAAGGCCCACTATCTTTTCATGGATGACAATTGGGAATTAAACACTTGTTGATAATGTTTGACAAAAGCTTTAACCATTTCAGGCTTCTCCATCAATCTCTACCCATTTTATTGAATGGCTAGCATCTATTGGGTGGTGGATTTTGTCTTGTATGCATAGAATAATTACTTGGAAACCCATTCACCTACTTTGAGCCAATGCACATGAGCTCAAAGTTGATCACCACAAGATTTGTACTTATCAACAATTTGGATTTTATGGCTTAATGCAACTACCCACAACTAGTGGGATTCACTAAATGGGTGTTAATATAGTGAGGCCATTGCTTGACTTAGCTCGTAAGAGGTGGAAGAGTAGGATCTTTGCCTAATATTGGATAATTAGTGCTCACAAATGCACATAGATCTAGTTGTCCAATTGAGAGCATCCACCCACCACTAGGTCCACTCTGGCTATTGAATAGGCTTAGGAAAAATATTCTAGACCTTATTAATGTGTGACATGATGGGCCCATGATCCAGGAGGGATATATTAATAAAAAAATACATGCTATGAAATTTGGGATTTTTGAAGAGGAAAGTAATATAGAATTTGATCGGTAAGTGGTCAGATAAAGAAAAATCTGGAAAGGCTTCCACCAATAGTGAAAATGTGTTTTCGAAGGAGAAGTATTTGATTGAGAATACATCATAGCATGATCAAGTTGTTTAAGCACTCAAGAAGACCCACTTTGAAGATTGGTCTAAGTGTACCAAACTTTTTGAGAGTGATGCCACCCTAAATTAGGGTCATAAAAACCCCTTTGGCTGGTGGCCCATCTCATAGGTTGATTACTAATATTGTCAGTTGATTAGACAACCATATTATAATCCCCATAAATATCCTAGTAGGCATCAGGTAGAGAATCAAAAATACATCACCATAAATTAGTACACTCATGAGCATCATTCGTGGCATAAATATTAATAATGTCAAATGAATAATTCTCAATATTGAAGAGGGCCCATATGACATAGTGGGAGAGGTCCTTTCTAGATGTCACAAAATGAGGCTACCACTTGTGTGCAATAAATTCCATAATGCCACCATAGCCTACCTCATGTTCACTATAAACTACTAAATTATTAGGCTAGATAAATATAGTAGCATCCACAAGAAGGAAACCCATCACCTTCACTTCTTGAAGGTAGAGAATGTCCAAATATGCAAACTTACTTATGAAATTGAGGATAATATACTTATGGTTTGAGTTTGTTAGACCTTGAATATTCCATGAAAAATAATTTATAGATTATGGGTATCGAGAGACATATCCTCTATATATATCCCTTCAAGAGATTCATATCTATTATTTAGTAAATGCTCTGAGTTGGTGAAGAGAAACTCTAGTTATAGAATAAATTCTATTAAAAACTATGATTCTTTGGATAAATATCAATTAATGGGGCTTCAAGAGTGATTTAGAGAGTTCTAAGAGGGTCTGCATGAGTGATTTCTAGTGTCAAACTGAGTGATATATGATTTAAAATCTAGATCATCTACAAAGATGTCTATTGATACTTGAGAATTGGAAAACACATTCACCACCAAGGGCATGCTTTGAAAATGAGGTTGAGATGACACTACTTCTGTACGTGTTGGTTCCTTGATAGGGAACAGGCTACAAGGTACTTCTTTATTTGATGGAGCCATGGTTTTAAGCACCTAAAGAAAAAAACTAGAGGAAGGCTTATTAATATTCTGATTACCAATCTAAGCATGCCCTTTATTCCTCTTCCCACCAATAGTTTGCCTTCCATCTTCTTGGGTATTATTAGGAGACACAACTGCTATCTTGGTGAGGGTCCTATTATGGGGGAGGTATAGTAGATAGTCCTTTATTTTTTTTATATGTGGATTAGCCATGAAAACATGTGTTAAGTAGGTTGATATATAAAATTCTTCAAAAATATTGAGAATTACCTACTTGTATTTTGATAGATTCCTTGAGGTCCTTAGAAAGATCAACTTCCACACAGACCCTCCTCTATGGCTAGGTCGAGTATAATCTCTATGACTCATGAGTAACAATTTTTCCTATAGATCTAAATATTTGATCAAATAATAGCCAACATGGAAAGGGAAAACACAAGAAATCAACCTAGATAAGGACTTTTAGAGTAGCTTACTCTAAGATAATAAAATATTTGTTCTAAGGTGATAGCATGAGGAGGGAGTTTCAAACATATCAGGTGGAAAACTTGTTTAATATGACATCTCCATGGGTGGGGTTAGAAAAATTTACCAAAAAAATCCTTTGATCATGTTCTGGATGCTTTTAAGCTTAATGCCATGAGATGCCTAGGCAGTTTGAACTTAGGACTTGAGCATGATTTCAAAAGGAATGCAACCAACAAAGTAGCCTATTAGGCAAAACTAATCTAGCCATTGACAAGCATAATCAAAAGAAGGATGAGAAAGAACAACATTAGGAGGAAAATCTTTACCTCATGATATACTTTCAGGATAAATTTATTTGGTCTCTTGTTTGGTGGGGTCATTGCTGAGCACTCCTTTGATTTTCATGACTTCAATAGCCAGATGGGAAGGTGGGGAGACCATTAAATAGCTCACCTAGAGGGAAAAGCTATTAAAGATTAATAAATGCTAATATCTTATGGGGATATGGTATGGCAAGAGGTTTAATGATGAAAATACAATGGCTCTCGATGCAAAGCATAAGTAAACCCTAACAGACCAAAAATCCTTACACCCTAGCAGAGCAAAAAAATTAGGAAGTTTAAATTTCACTTTATGCACTCCATATAATTAATGGTTATGTAATATGATTTTTTTTCAAATATTAAATACTTTAAAGATAATAGTTAAGGAAGCTTGAAAAATGAAATATTGTTTAAATTTTTTTAAACCTATATAACAACCCTAAAGTCCCATGGCCAAATGGATGGACAATAGTATCAAAAACACACTATTTCACATTACATGTAAAATATAATAGATAAATTGATACAAAATTTTCATTTAGTTTATTTTGAAATAACACTTTTATATTTTATATGGTCTTGTCCTTTCTCACTACTTGTTCATTGCTCAAACTTATCATGAAATGGAACATCTCCTCTCTATACAGTTCAACATTATATGAAGGAACACACAACCCCATTTTCACCACCTCCACCAAAAATATTAGATTATTATTACTTAATAATTTGTGTATAATAGATGATATGGGGTTCACAACCATAAATTTCAAGTGAATTACAAATATCAATTTACACTATTTCAATTAACAAAATCCATTTTAAATAATAATAACAACAACAACAACAACAACAACAACAATAATTTATTCCACCAACATAACTTGTACCTTTGGGTCAATTTCTATTCATAGCACATGATGACTTTCTTTTCTAGTAGTAAGGCCTTTTAATGTTTCCACTTGACTCCAAAATTTTTTACCTATTAATTGAATGTAGATAGTCAAGATGGTGATGGTTAGTCTCAAAATATACCATGTAAAAGGTGCTTGTGTTAATATAGGTCTTTCATACCTTCCCTCCTATGTAACATGGCCTTTAATGTTTTTACTTAACATCATACATTTTCATCATTTTTTAGACTCAATAATATTCAAAGCATAAAACAAACTTGTAATTTTGACATAAACTAAGCCTTAAATAAATTTAATATAATTATTATATACATAGGGGTATGTGCATGAAGTTGGGGGAAAATTCCATGGACATTTCCCATTATGCAATCGCATTATTAAATAACATGATCATATTATTGACATAATGTGGTCATGTTATTTAAATTATGGCTAAAAAATTACTGAGCCATAATGCAATAGAGTCACTCTACATCTGATAGAGTTGGTCTCATAGCTGCATGCCTTATACTTTGAAAAATAGTTTTTCAAAATCTAATCTAGTCAGTACTTAGGCATTTTTAGGGTCTACGTATTGAACCTAGGGATTTCAGGGCATAAATTTTGCAATGGATGTCCATTTTTGGTAAACATATAGTCATTTTTAGGTTTTTGTGCATTCTAGATTACTTCTTGGTATTTTTAGGAGTCTTAGGTTTGTCAAAATTGAAGTTTTCAAACCACTAATTTTGAACTTGATCAATGGTGGTATGATTGGGGTAGCATTGGTAACATTGATGACCAACACACTCAAATGACCATTTTATGTTAATTTCACTTATTCATCATCCCTCCCTCATCCCTCATCCCTGATCACTTCCTACTCATCCCTAATCACCCTTAATCACTCTTTCCTCATTCCATATTATCCCTAATTACTCCCTCATTGACCCTCACTATTGCTCATCATCTCTAATCACTCCCTCATCATTCCTAATTATTTTGGTATGATCCTTCCTGAACAAATTAACATATAATTACAAGTACATGAAATAAACTATGGAAAATCAATAATATATTAAATGAAACAAACATAACTGAATTATAATAGTAGAATTGTAGAATCATTGGCCTCTTTGAGGGGGCAAACTCTTTTGAGCAAGCTTAATTCAATATAATTTGTGGATGCCTTCATTGGGCCTTAACACTAACTTAAATACTAATTCTATTCTAACAACTATTTCCTCTCATGCATGTGGGATAAAGTAAATATGCTATAAGGATGAATTACAAATCGTATACATCCAAAATAACTACTATGCTAATAATGTAAATAGAAGAGTAGAACATGGGTTCCTAACATCCCCTCCCTCTAAGAAAAATCTTTGTCCTCAAAGCTTCAATTGTGGAAAGCATTGCTGAATTTGGAATAATGGTTCCCATGTGGCATCTTTAGGTTGCAGTCTTTACCACTAAATTAAAACTTCTATGATGGTGTGAGAGTAAATTTTGTGGGTGCATCAAGCCAAGACTACTTCTATTTTGAGATGGATGGAGCCTTTATTATCAAGTTTTGGTAAGACTATTTTTGCTTGAATGTTGGTGTCAAGAACTTTCTTCAGACACGAGACATGAAATACTAGGTGAATGTAGGATGAAGGTGGAAGCTCCAACTTGTAAGAAACATACCTAATCTACTAGAGAACATTATATGGACCATAAAACTTAGGGGCAAACTTTTGACACCCCTTTTATTTTAGGGATGATTTTTTGTATAGTTATAGGTGAAGAAAAACCATCTCACCTACTTGAAAGGTATGCTCAGAGTAGGGTCGATCGACCTATTACTACACGTGATTTTGTGCCAAGTGAAGATTGTCTCATAAGATTGTCTTTTGAAGGTTTTATTCTACTCTAATGATAATCTTCTGAAACTTATATGGTTTTATAAATCATTCTAATTTTTTATTTGTCTAATGGAAATAGAACTCAGGTTTGAATGGTTGCCTAAAGTTTTTTTAAAATGATTTAAAAAACCATATAAGTTTCAGAAGACTATCATTAGAACTCAGGTTTGAATGGTTGCCTAAAGGTTTTTTAGAATTCACTCTGGCCACCAATGCAATTTGAGTGAGTACTGCTCTCCAAAATTTTTTTGGCCACAAATTTGCCTCTTAGTAACATCTCTTGGTTTTTCTCATGGATGGGAACTAGTCAATCAGGAAGGGGTCATTACCTATTTTTCTAGCAAGTCCTCTCAATGAGCCATCTATCCCATAGTTATGTAGATAGGTTTTACCCTGATCTGAAATAGAAGATAAAATCTAGAGCATAACACAAACACAATGTATTTGAATAGAAAATCATGATTTTTGGTGTCATCTTGTTGTCAAAATGAAATTTTAGATCTAGACTATCACATAGAATGGCTGGGAATGGATCTGTTACCAATTTATGATCAGTAGGGTCCAATTATGGCAAGGTGAGAACATATAGTGGGTAGCACACAAAATTCTTCTTGGAAAGTGATATGATACTAGATGGTATGATACTTTTGAACAAATTAGCATATAATTGTAAATACATTAAATAAATTATGAAAAACTAGTAATATATTAAATGAATAAACATAACTAAATTATATTAGCAAAATTGTAGAATTGCTACCCTCTTTGAGAGGGTAACCTCCTTTGAGCAAGATCAATTCAATATAATTTGTGGATGCATTCATTGGGAATTAACATTGACTTAAATACTAATTATATTCTAATAACTATTTCCTCTCATGCATGTGGTATAAAGAAAATATGCTCTAGGGATGACTTACAAAGCATATGAATCTAAAGTAACTACTATGCTAATAATGTAAATAGTAGAGTGAAACACGGGTTCCTAATATATTACATCATTGACCCTTAGTATCCCTCATCATCCATAATCACTCACACCTCATCCCTCATCATTTCTAATCACTCTCTCATTGACCCTCACCATCCCTCATCATCTTTAATCACTCCCTCATCATCCCTAATAATTTTTCATTAGTTTTAACCATAATTCATCATCCATAATCACTCCCTCCTTGTACCTTACCATTCCTCATCATTTATAATTATTTCCTCATCATCTCTAATCACTCCCTCATTGACCCTCACCATCCCTCACCATCCCTAATCACTGCTTCATCATCCCTCATCATCTCTAATCACTCCTTCATCCCTCATTACCCTTAATCACTCCCTAATTAACCCTTACCATCCCTCATCATCCTTAATCACTCTCTCATCCTCCCTAATCACTCCTTCATTGACCCTAACCATCCCTTATAACTCCATCATCATCTCTACTCAATTCCTCCTCATCCCTCTTCATCTTTAATCACTCCATTCAATAACTTGATGGTGGAATTTTGTTGGGGGTTTAACAATGTTATGATCTACAAGTAGAGAGTTGAGTGCTAGCATAAAATATAATACATAGTGATCAAAATTATGTGGAGGCAAATTTGAAACATAAATATTTCACACCTATGAAAAAACATGGGCCTATTATAAATGATGTAATTCACAATTGAAGATCTACCAGAAAAAGAGAAGTAAAACCACCATAACACTAAAAATGAGTAGTAAATATGAGGATCACCAAGCTATGTGATTTCCTAAAACTAATCAATTGCTTTCTGTATGAGGACATTTTATAATCCAAATAATTACATTGAAGTCCTTCTATTTGTATGTCTATTGATTGAGTCATCATACAAGAGAGTGGAAAATAATTTTCAAATGATTAAAAAAAGTAGTCTAAGATTGGAAAGTGGTTCTTAATTCATAACTTCAATATTCAATCCAATTAAGAGTATCACATATAAGCTCTTTACTTTCACAACTCAAGAAGTGGGTATAAGTTATCTATCACTATAAAAAGGTAAGTAGATAATAGATTATAAACCTAATGAAATGGTTGGTACTAAAAATATCTCTACTTACCCTAACAATAAATTATATGAATTGATAATATTGTTTCATTAACAAATGTAGATCAATGGTGAGCTAATACACGTCATCATTTCCAATGGAAGTTAGAAGAATTTAATTTATCCTAAAAAATATTTTCAAAAATTGAACTTGAAATTGATGCATCATCCATAACCATATGCTAGTGTATGGTCTAGTGTAGGCCTTGAGAAATGGATCACCTAGTAGTGTCACTTGGTGTACAAAATCAAAATTTTTAAAGATGCAATCCTTTGTGACATCTCACCATTATAGGTGTGTGATGTTCTACATGTGGTCAACCATATATTTACCATTGACATGTAGTCTATGAATTAAATCCTTGAAATGTTGTTATAGATTGTCATTATTTAAAATATCATATATTGTAGTTAGTTCATAAGCTTTCAGTCATTAGTGCCAAGAAGTGGAATAATCTTGTCATTTCTAGTAATAAGTATAATCTTGATGGTAAGAATTAAATGCAATAACATCTTTATGGAACAATATCATAGTGTGTTTTATCAAATAATGACAAAGACAAAATAATTAAACTATAAAATAAATGACTACAATGATATCTTTAAGTCATCTAAATAAGTTCTTACATATTGTACACTAAATAATACTATTGATTTGATCTCTTGACTACCTCTGCCTCACACATATTTATACAACATATCATTTCTAGATAATAATAGATCAAGTGGTAGATCCATGAAATCATGGATAATGGACACATCATGCCCAAAATATTGCATTATAGAAGCCTAATTGTGCTTGTGCCAAAGAAGGATGGGACATGAGGTTGTCAATGAATTAAAAATTATTAACTAGATTAAAGTGAAGAACTATTATCCTCATCTAAATATTAAGGCATTTTTATACCATATCCATGTTGTAGAAGTCTTTTCCAAAATTGATCTTAATATTGGGTATCATCATATTCATTTTGAACCTCTAGACATTTGGAATATGGTCTTAAAAATAAAGGAAGGATTGATTGAATAGTTGGTTATGCCTTTTAGGTTAACTCATGTAACGAATTCATTCATTGAGATGTTGAAAAAAATCCTCAATCCCTTTAAATATGTCATTTTTTAATCTACCTTGATGACATCCTAATCTTTAGAAAACATGGGATGAACATCTAGACCATGTTGACCTAGTTTATCACATTTTGCATAAACACATTTCTATGATAAACACATTGTAAGAGATAAAATATTTGGGATACATTACACACACAAGGAGTACATGTGTGAACTTGAGTAAAGTTCAAGTCATAAAGGAATGGGAAACACCAAATAAATTTGCATATATTTAAATCTTCTCAGAATTAGAAAATTATACAAGAGATTTGTGTTTAATTTTTATCCTTTGAACCAAGCTACCAAATGTGGAACCGCATAAAATTTCATCTAGTCAGCTGCACAATAATAATAATTTGATGAACTAAAATTCAAACTCTATTTTGTGTTAGTACTTGTGTTACTTGACTATAAATTTGGAAGATCATCCAATTCATTCAATAATAAAATTGACTATCAAAAATGGGTATTGACAATATTACAAGTCTTAGAAAAGAGTTAATTTATATTATAATAGATTAAACAACATATGATTGGAATCAAACATACCTTTAGAGTATATAATTAAATTAGATGATGAGGGATGGTGAGGGTCAAAAAAAGAGTGAGTAGGGATAATGAGGGATGAGGAAAGAGTGATTAGGGATCATGGGGGATGAGGAGGGAGTGATTAGGGATGATGAAGGATGATGATATTCAATGGAGTGATTGGGGATGATAAGCCTGAGTGATTATAGATCATGAGGGATAATGAAGGTCAATAAGGGAGTGATTAGGGATGAAGAGGGAGTGATTACAGATGATAAAAAATAATGAAGTGATTAGGTATGATGAGGGATGAGGAAAGAGTGATTAGGGATGAGGAAGGAGTGATTAGGGATGATGAGAGATAATGAGGGTCAATGGAAGAGTGATTATGGATGATAAGAGAGAAATTAGAGATGACTAGGGATAATGAAGGTCAATGAGGGAGTGATTAGGGACAATGAGGAATGATGAGAGAGTGATTAAGGGTAATGAGGGATGAGTATAAAGTGATTAGGGATGAGGGAGGGATGATGAACAAGTGAAATTAACACAAAGTGGTCATTTGATGTGTGTATGTCATAAATATTATCTATGCTACCCCAATCACACCACTTTGAATCAATTTCAAAGTGAGTGGTTTGTAAACTTCAATTTTGACAAACCTAGGACTTCTAGAAATGCTAGTAATAAATCCAAAAGGCACAAAAACCTAAAAAAGGACTATATGTTTATCAAAAATGGACATCAATTGTAAAATTTATGTCCTGAAATCCCTAAGTTCAATACTTAGACCTTGAAAATGCCTAAGTACTAACTAGATTGAATTTTGAAAAACTATTTTCCACATTGTAAGGTATGCAACTTTGAGACCAACTCTATCAGATGCAAAATGACCCTAATTTATTATATTTACTAAAATAAATTTAAAGTATAAGGAAATAAATGTAAACTTATCTAATAACACAATCAAATTATCTAAAAATGCAATCATATTATTTGAATTTGAATTTAAACACCAAGCCTTTTGGCTTGGGAATGGCTTAGATTCTTTAGTCAAAGGCTTGGACCTATCAATCTATAGTCGAGTCTGAGTATTTTGTAAAAAAATAAAAAAATAAAAATTCAATCACCAAATACAATACAAATTTCAATGGCAAAATTAAAAAACTTAATACCATCACGTCGAACACGCTCTCCTCTTTCCAAAAATATGATTTTTATAATTTTTAGACTATTTTAAGATTTCAAACTATGCTGATTTCTAACTATACATTTTTTAGGCCACTACATGCCATAAATATACATGCTTATACATGCTCATGTAATTTTTTTCATTGATCCAAGTGAAAAACAAGTTATATGTTCACAAAATAGACCTAATTCTACACACATTTAGAAACAAATGTTTTTTATTTTTTTAAGTATTTAGGCATATCGCAAATATGACTATCTTTTTTTTTTGTCAATTTTCAAGATCTATTTACTTGTAAAATTCATAAAAAAAAGTATTCATTGAAAAATATAAAAAAATATAGGTCACAAACATGAAGATCTTGTCTAAATATTCACCAAAAGGTTTCAAACAATATTAAATGCTACTAAAAAAATGGTGCATTGTATGATCATCCATTTACTCTATTTTATTAAAAAAATAGGAGTTCTTCAAATTTTAGATGTTTGACCTAGTTATACTTAACCATTTTTTAAAAAAATTAGTGTTTTGAAAACCAAACTAGAAATTCTACTATTTAAAAAACTATTTTCCACATTGTAAGGTATGTAGCTATGAGACCAACTCTATCAAATGCAGAGTAAACCTAATTATATTTAATGAAATAAATTTAAAGTATAAGGAAATAAATATAATAATATAAATTTAAACTTATCTAATAACATAATCACGTTATCTAATAATGCAATCACATTATTTGAATTTGAATTTAAACACCAAGACTTTTGGCTTAGGGATGGATTGGATTCTTGATCCAAAGGCTTGGACCTATCAATCTATAGTCGAGTTTGAGCATTTTTCTAAAAAATAAAAAAATTAAACTTCGATTACCAAATACACTATAAATTTCAATGATAAAATTCAAAAACTTAATACCATCACGTCGAACACGCTCTCCTCTTTCCAAAAATATAATTTTTATAATTTTTAGACTATTTTAAGATTTCAAACTATGTTGATTTCTAACTATACCTTTTTTAGGCCACTACATGCCATAAATATACATGCTTATACATGCTCATGTAATTTGTTTTTCATTGATCCAAGTGAAAAACAAGTTATATGTATTTAGACCTAATTCTACACACATTAAAAAAAAGATGATTTTCATTTTTTTAGGTGTTTAGGCACATCACAAAGATGACTATCTATTTTTTTGTCAATTTTCAAGATCTATTTACTTGTAAAATTCATAAAAAAAAGTATTCATTGAAAAATATAGGTCACAAACTAGAAGATCTTGTCTAAATGTTCACCAAAGGGTTTCAAACAATATTAAATGCTACTCAAAAAATGGTGCATTGTAAAACCATCTATTTACTCTATTTTTTGAAAAAATAGGAATTCTTCTTCAAATTTTAGATGTTTAAACTAGTTATACTTAACTATTTTTAAAAAAAATTAGTGTTTTGAAAACTAGACTAGAAATTTACTATTTGAAAAACTAGTTTCCATATTGTAAGTTATGCAGCTGTGAGACGAACTCTATCAGATACAGAGTGACCCTAATTTATTATATTTACTAAAATAAATTTAAAATATAAGGAAATAAATGTAACAATATAAATGTAAACTTATCTAATAACATAATCACGTTATCTACTAATGCAATCACATTATTTAAATTTGTATTTAAACACCAAGCCTTTTGGCTTGAAAATGGCTTGGATTCTTGAGCCAAAGGCTTGGACCTGTCAATTTACAATTGAATCTGAGCATTTTTCTAAAAAATAACAAAATTAAAATTCAATTATCAAATACACTACAAATTTCAATGGTAAAATTCAAAAACTTAATAGCATCACATCGAGCACACTCTCCTCTTTCCAAAAATATGATTTTTATAATTTTTGGACTATTTTAAGATTTCAAACTATGTTGATTTCTAACTATACATTTTTTAGGCCACTACATGCTATAAATATACATGCTTATACATGCTCATGTAATTTGTTTTTCATTGATCCAAGTGAAAAACAAGTTATATGTTCACAAAATAGGCCTAATTTTACACACATTTAGAAAAAAATGATTTTCATTTTTTAAGGTATTTAGGCATGTCGCAAAGATGACTATCTTTTTTTTTTTTGTCAATTTTCAAGAACTATTTACTTGTAAAATTCATAAAAAAAAGTATTCATTGAAAAAAAAAAAGGTCACAAACTAGAAGATCTTGTCTAAATATTCACCAAAGGGTTTCAAACAATATTAAATGCTACTCAAAAAATGGTGCAATGTATGATTATCTATTTACTCTATTTTCTTTAAAAAATAGGCATTCTTCAAATTTTAGATGTTTGACCTAGTTATACTTAACCATTTTAAAAAAAAAATAGTGTTTTGAAAACCATACCAGAAATTTTACTATTTGAAAAACTATTGTCTACATTGTAAGGTATGTAGCTATGAGACCAACTCTATTACATGCAAAGTGACCCTCATTTATTATATTTACTAAAATAAATTTAAAGTATAAAAAAATAAATGTAACAATATAAATTTAAACTTATCTAATAACACAATCACGTTATCTAATAATGCAATCACATTATTTGAATTTGAATTTAAACACCAAGCCTTTTAGCTTGGGAATGGCTTGGATTCTCAAGCCAAAGGCTTGGACCTGGGAATCTAAAGTTGAGTCTAAGAATTTTTCTAAAAAATAACAAAATTAAATTTTGATCACCAAATACACTACAAATTTCAATGGTAAAATTCAAAAACTTAATACCATCACATTGAGCACGCTCTCCTCTTTCCAAAAATATGATTTTTATAATTTCTAGACTATTTTAAGATTTCAAACTATGTTGATTTCTAACTATACCTTTTTTAGGCCGCTACATGCCATAAATATACATGTTTATACATGCTCATGTAATTTGTTTTTCATTGATTCAAGTGAAAAACAAGTTATATGTATTTAGACCTAATTCTACACACATTAAAAAAAATGATTTTCATTTTTTTAGGTATTTAGGCACATCACAAAGATGACTATCTATTTTTTTTTGTCAAATTTAAAGATCTATTTACTTGTAAAATTCATAAAAAAAAGTATTCATTGAAAAATATAGAAAAATATAGGTCACAAACTAGAAGATCTTGTCTAAATGTTCACCAAAGGGTTTCAAACAATATTAAATGCTACTAAAAAAATGGTGCATTGTACAAAAGTATATTTACTCTATTTTTTGAAAAAATAGGAATTTTTATTCAAATTTTATATGTTTGAACTAGTTATACTTAACTATTTTTTTAAAAAATTAGTGTTTTGAAAACTAGACTAGAAATTTACTATCTAAAAAACTATTTTTCACATTGTAAGGTATGCAGCGGTGAAACCAACTCTATCATATGCAGAGTGACCCTAATTTATTATATTTACTAAAATAATATAAAGTATAAGGAAATAAATGTAATAATATAAATTTAAACTTAACTAATACCATAATCACATTATCTAATAATGTAATCACGTTATTTGAATTTGAATTTAAACACCAAGCCTTTTGTCTTGGGAATGGTTTGGATTCCTGAGCCAAAGGCTTGGACCTGTCAATCTACAGTCGAGTCTGAACATTTTGCTAAAAAAATTAAAATTCAATCACCAAATACAATACAAATTTCAATGGTAAAATTCAAAAACTTAATACTTTCACGTTGAGCATGCTCTCCTCTTTCTAAAAATATGAATTTTATAATTTTTGGACTATTTTAAGATTTAAAACTATGTTGATTTCTAACTATATCATTTTTAGGCCACTACATGCCGTAAATATACATGCTTATACATGCTCATGTAATTTGTTTTTCATTGATCCAAGTGAAAAACAAGTTATATGTTCATAAAATAGACCTAATTCTACACACATTAAAAAAAAAATGATTTTTATTTTTTTAGGTATTTAGGCACGTCGCAAAGATGACTATCTATATTTTTTTTAATTTTCAAGATCTATTTACTTGTAAAGTTCATATAAAAAGTATTCATTAAAAAATATAAAAAAATATAGGTTACAAACTAGAAGATCTTGTCTAAATGTTCACAAAAAGGTTTCAAACAATATTATATGCTACTAAAAAAATGGTGCATTGTATGATCATCTATTTACTCTATTTTCTTAAAAAATATGAGTTCTTCAAATTTTAGATGTTTGATCTAGTTATACTTAACCATTTTTTAAAAAAATTAGTGTTTTGAAAACTAGACTAGTAATTCTTCTATTTGAAAAATTATTTTCCACATTGTAAGGTATGCAGCTATGAGACCAACTCTATCAGATGCAGAATGACCCTAATTATAATTTTTACTAAAATAAATTTAAAGTATAAAGAAATAAATGTAACAATATAAATTTAAACTTATCTAATACCATAATCACATTATCTAATAATGCAATAATGTTATTTGAATTTGAATTTAAACACCAAGCCTTTTGGTTTAGAAATGGCTTGGATTCCCGAGCCAAAGGCTTGGACCTGTCAATCTACAGTCCAGTCTAAGCATTTTTCTAAAAAATAACAAAATTAAACTTTGATCACCAAATACACTACAAATTTCAATGGTAAAATTCAAAAAATTAATACCATCATGTCCTCTTTTCAAAAATATGATTTTTATAATTTTTAGACTATTTTAAGATTTCAAACTATGTTGATTTATAACTATACTTTTTTTAGGCCACTACATGTCATAAATATACATGTTTATACATGCTCATGTAATTTATTTTTCATTGATCCAAGTGAAAAACAAGTTATATGTTCACAAAATAGGCCTAATTCTACACATATTCAAAAAAAAATGATTTTCATTTTTTAGGTATTTAGGCACGTCGCAAAGATGACTATCTATTTTTTTTTTGTCAATTTTCAAGATCTATTTACTTGTAAAATTCATAAAAAAAATATTCATTGAAAAATATAAAAACATATAGGTCACAAACTAGAAGATCTTGTCTAAATATTCACCAAAGGATTTCAAACAATATTAAATGCTACTAAAAAAATGGTGCATTGTATAACCATCTATTTAATTTATTGTTTGAAAAAATAAGAGTTCTTCAAATTTTAGATGTTTGACCTAGTTATACTTAACCATTTAAAAAAAAACTTAGTGTTTTGAAAACCAAACTAGAAATTCTACTATTTGAAAAATTGTTTTCCACATTGTAAGGTATGCAGCTGTGAGATCAACTCTATCAGGTGTAGAGTGACCCTAATTTATTATATTTACTAAAATAAATTTAAAGTATAAGAATATAAATATAGCAATATAAATGTAACAATATAAATGTAAACTTATCTAATAACACAATCATGTTATCTAATAATGCAATCATATTATTTGAATTTGAATTTAAACACCAAGCCTTTTGGCTTGGGAATGGCTTGGATTCCTAAGCCAAAGTTTTAGACCTGTCAATCTATAGTCGAGTTTGAACATTTTGCTAAAAATAACAAAATTAAAATTTGATCATAAAATACACTACAACTTTCAATGGTAAAATTCAAAAACTGAATACTATCACATCGAGCACGCTCTCCTCTTTTCAAAAATATGATTTTTATATTTTTTGGACTATTTTAAGATTTCAAACTATGTTGATTTATAACTATATCTTTTTTAGGCCACTACATGCTGTAAATATATATGATTATACATGCTCATGTAATTTGTTTTTCATTGATCCAAGTAAAAAACAAGTTATATGTTCACAAAATAGACCTAATTCTACACACATTAAAAAAAAAAAATGATTTTCATTTTTTAGGTATTTAGGCATGTTGCAAAGATGACTATCTATTTTTTTTTTGTCAATTTTCAAGATCTGTTTACTTGTAAAATTCATAAAAATAAGTATTCATTGAAAAAAAAAAAATATAGGTCACAAACTAGAAGACTTTGTCTAAATGTTCACCAAAGGGTTTCAAATAATATGCTACTTAAAAAATGTTGCACTGTACGATCATATATTTACTCTATTTTCTTAAAAAAATAGGAGTTCTTCAAATTTTAGATGTTTGACCTAGTTATACTTAACCATTTTTATAATTTTTTTTAGTGTTTTGAAAACTAGACTAGAAATTCTACTATTTAAAAAACTATTTTCTATATTGTAAGATATACAGCTATGAGACCAACTCTATCAGATGTAGAGTGACCCTAATTTATTATATTTAAAATTTAAAGTGTAAGGAAATAAATGTAACAATATAAATTTAAACTTATCTAATAACACAATCACACTATCTAATAATGCAATCATGTTATTTGAATTTGAATTTAAACACCAAGCCTTTTGGCTTGGGAATGGCTTGGATTCTCGAGCCAAAGGTTTGGACTTGTCAATCTACAATCGAGTCTAAGAATTTTTCTAAAAATAACAAAATTAAATTTTGATCACCAAATACACTACAAATTTCAATGGTAAAATTCAAAGACTTAATACCATCACGTTGAGCACACTCTCCTCTTTCCAAAAATATGATTTTTATAATTTTTGGACTATTTTAAGATTCCAAACTATGTTTATTTCTAACTATATCATTTTTAGGCCACTATATGCTGTAAATATACATGCTTATACATGCTCATGTAATTTATTTTTCATTGATCCAAGTGAAAAACAAGTTATATGTTCATAAAATAGACCTAATTCTACACATTCATAAAACAATTTATTTTCATTTTTTAGGTATTTAGACATGTTGCAAAGATGACTATCCATTTTTTTCGGTTAATTTTCAAGATCTATTTACTTGTAAAATTCATAAAAAAAAGTATTCATTGAAAAATAAAAAAAAATATAGATCACAAACTAGAAGATATTGTCTAAATATTCACCAAAGTGTTTCAAATAACATTAAATGCTACTAAAAAATGGTGCATTGTACGACCATCCATTTACTATATTTAAAAAAAAAAGAGTTTCTCTTCAAATTTTAGATGTTTGACCTATTTATACTTTACCATTTTTAAAAAAAATTAGTGTTTTGAAAACCAAACTAGAAATTCTACATTTTATGTTCTTACACCATCTTCAAATTTGGATTTTAGATATCTTAAATTATCTAAAAATGTTTAAATTTTTAAAATTTTAGAAAAATCATGTTTATGGGTATACCCATTTTTGTCCCCCAACTTTGTGCACTTACCCATAGATATTGATATATTAAATTATATGTAAATAAATGAGTAATGTGGGGATTAATAAATTAAAAATATTATATAATTTTTTAATAAGGTTTAAAATTCTAAATGTGGAATTTACATCTAATTTCATCATATGAAAATTAAATAAATGATTCTAAGTATTGGGCATTTGGTATTGATGGCCAATCACCACATAGTTATAATGTCTGGGTATAGGAGTGTAACTTTAGGGGTTAATAAGGTATACATAGTGTGACCTTTTTATGACTCCTGGTGACTCTATTATATATGTTGGAGTGTTCACCTGAGTTAGGTTAAGCTTTGTTTAAGGGATTAATAATGTGCATGTGTTTAGTGCACAATTAAGGGCTTAATGATGTGCAGAAGTGTTGAGTGCACAATCTAATCATTCTCCACCTCGAGTAGTTTACCCATGGCTTGTATTATGGGTTGTTCAAACCCAATTTAATGTGTGCACATTATGTTGACATAGCCATTATGGGTTGTCTAATCTACTCTCTCTTTCCTTTATAATGAGTACCCATGTAGTGCATTTAGGAGAGAAGGCATGTAGGATTACGAAGAATAATAAATATTTTTGGAGTGTATTTGCATTTATTTTATGTGTTCAGTGATACTGTTATTGTTCTTTATTAGATTTGATGATTTTGATGCATACCTAGATCCTATAGGCTACTCCCATATGGTATTAGAGTGTTAGATAGGCTAGTAGAAACCCAATAATGTAAGAATTTATACTATATTGAAGAGTGTGTTTATTTTTATTGAGTGTGGGATGACTATTTATTGATCAGTTTGCATCAACCAAAGTCATTTTATATAATTAGTGCCCACCTCTCCATGTATGTAACAATCAACATTTGATGCAATTGTTGAACACCATTGGTGATTTTACCTTTCAAAGCCAAGTCTTCCTTCATTTTCAATGTGTGACTACACATCCTACATCTTAACATCCCTACCTACTGAGTTTGAAGTCATCATAGCCTACTCTTGGTCTCACTCAGATAGTAACTCAACACAATTATCGTTGGATAAGAGTTTCATTTTTTTTTAGTTCAAACTTTAACCTCCATGATCTCAGCCTATGTCTTTTACTATTTTAATGTTTGTTATGTAATCCATGTCATTCTTCATATGGCCAACTTAGTAATCCCTCCCATGATAGTCTCCACCAATCACTCCCAGGATAATATCCACTAACAACTCTCATGATAGTCTCCTTCTAATGATAATCTCCCTTAAAATGGCTAAATATTTACATTGCATAATCTACCAGTGAGTGTCACCCATGACTGCCATAATTTAAATGACATAGTCCACCACTCAACAATGCTTAACACTACTATAATTTGCATGACATAATCCTAAATCAAGGTTGGCTAAATATATATTTTTATTTCAAATTACAATATTTTAAAACATCAAATAGAATTTTCAATATTTTCATACTTGAAATGCTTGATAGCCAAGTTGGCTATTAGAGTTTTATTAAAGCATTAAGGTGGGGGAGGTCCTTGGTTCGACTCACCCCCAACACAACCAAAGCAAATTTTTGATGACATTTTAAAAGTGATGGTTTTTTAATTAAAAAGCAGAGTATTTTTACAAAATAAGTTTTTTATAATAGTCAGGGGGTATTTTAGGGGTGAAATTTTATTATAGTGGAGTCAAACTTTATAAGTGGGGGATTTTATAAAGAGGTGGCCTTATTAAAATAAGAGTTGTAATTTTGTAAAGTAGTAGACAATTATTTTGTTAAAGGGAGTCATTTATTCCTAAAATGTAAAATTTTAAATTTGTAAGAAGGAAATTATTTTGGGAGGGGGAAGTTTTTATGAAAAATGTCTAGATAATTCCTATTTTCACCATCTTCTTCCTCTTCTACAATGGAGAATCAATTATTTAAACTATTGAACATGACCAATCACCATATCTGGAAATTGAAGATGTAATAATTGCTGTAATCTAGATATTTGTGAAGAGTATTTGATGACACTGGTTAGATGTTCACCTTAGAAAAGGATAAATACTTGTATTCATGCAAGTAAGATGAAGCTCATGGTTTAATTGTCTTGACCATGTTAGATAATCTAGGGTTTGACATCATTGATGACAAAACTCCAAAAGAGGTATGTGACCTTTTTGAAAAGTTATTTGGTAAAATCAATCAGTTTATAATGTTATAGTTAGATACTGAGCTAACTTCATGCCCTCCTTTAGATTTTCCCTCAGTTGAGGAATTTCTATCAAAATTTAAATCACTTATAACTCAATTAAAAGTCACGGTAAATAAAAATTGGACAATGATTGTATATTTATGATTTTTTCAAAGTTAAAAGGTCCATTCAATGTATTTTATTCTATTTTCTATTCTACTATGGATGCCCTAGGAGATAAGTTTAAAATGCCATCATTCAAGCTATTTCTTGAAAGATTATCTCATGAACAAAAAAAATTAATGTCATTAGATGTCTTACCTAGGTCAAGTTATGTTTTGGTGGTAAATCCTCCTAAAGGAAAATGAAAGACTAAATATAAACCAAGACCTTTTTATAGACAAATAAAATCAAATAAGTCTTTGAATACCACTAATGAGTCCTTTAAACCTTCAAATTATATGAAACCAAAAAGTCATTTAGTAAAAATAAAGGTTTATGATTCATGCCCATATTGTATAAAAAAAAATCATCTTGAGTATAGATGTTATCACAAAATGGAAGCATTCGAAGCAACACTAAAACAACACAATATTGTTGTACCTTCATCTTCATTTTCTTCTAACACAGGGAAAGGGAAAGCTCTCTTTGCTAGAGCATATTCTCCCATGTTAGATAGATGGATATTATATTTGTCAAGTTACAAGACAAATCATTATATTCTCTTGCATATAACATATTTCACCCTTATGGACGCACAGGCCCACACTTAGGAGAGAACCACATATGTCTAAGGCTCTCTTCAGAGTTGTGGCTATGTAGGCAATGCTCATTGACAAAGAAGTCATTGATAAATCTAGACAAACCATCACCAAATAAATTCATTCTATTAGAATCTTTGCTGATTTTGTTAAATATTTACACTAATTCATAAAATATTTAGACCTTGTTATGTTTTATTCTATTTTTTAGGATCTTGAGCTTTGTTTTTTTTCATCTCTTCAACTTAAAACTTTTTTTTTATGCTTTTGAACTTTTCATTTTCATTAATTGTTTGCATGCTGTGCCTAATGGAAAATAGGCATTATGTTTGGTGAAATCAATTTTAAAAAGCTTTAGATGATGATATCTAACACTGTATCTTAATTATATTTTTTACATGTTCTCTTCCTACTTGTGGCTCATGCTGTGGTGGATGAAGCATAAGGTTTTTAGAGTTGAGCATAGGATTGACATATTTTATAAAAGATAAATATCTTATGGAGTGATTCAAATGGATTCTCAACAAATCATGTAATGCTTGATTAGATAATTTATGACTTATATTTTATAAACATAGACTTGGATGTGAGCAAATAAATACTTATAAAAGCTTAAAAACTACTACAAATGATTACAAGGCAATTAGGCAAAGAACCCAAATTTTTGATGTGTACAATCTTGATGATTTTGTATTGGCTTTACAAAGCTGCTAAAAATATCTCTATTAAAAGATGATAGCTTTCAACCCTCATATATCTTTCAAATTAAGATAAGGTTCAATGGGTATTTTTTGATGGTACATTGTAGGTTCATGCCCATACATTAAGAATAGACCTTCACAATTTTGAATGGTTCATTGTAGATTCATTTTCATGTGTTTGACATAAACACTCACATTTGGTATGGTTTATGTTTGGGCATTTTCAATGTGCTTGAAAACTCAACAACTATTTGCTCTGAAGAGCTAGTATAAATGTGTTACAATCAATGAGGGGGATTCATCTTATTTTTTGATTCATTATTGTACATTAGATGTGACTTGTATAATGTGAACTTATTTTTATTAGCAAATTACAACATGATTTCAATGTTTTTGTCAAAGAACATGTATGATCACCATCTAAGATGATTTGAGGATGTAGGATTGCCAACCCTTAAAGGAACCTTAATGTACATTTCACTTGCACTTGATTTGAGCTGCACAAAAAAATTGTCATCATCGATCTCCTTTGTCACATTCTCCTTTTTAGCCTATAATTCACATAATTGACATGCTTTTCTTAAAGTTTAGAAATTGAAAGCACAACTAAAATATGGACAAGTAATGAAAAATTGCTACATATAATAATTCTTCATTCAAGATAATATGCACTTTGCCATGTCGAATGTTGCTTGCCCATAGTTTCATGGATAGGATATGCTTACTTCTCCCTTTGATAACTTTAAATATTTAGTTGACCTAAAAGATCATGGTTTTCACCATCCTCCCCTACATGATTTCCAAGTTCATGAAGCATAAATTAATTTGTCCACCTCAAACAAGAAATGCATCGTGTTTAATTCCGATTCATGTTATCCCTTTGCCATGCAAAATAGGCAACATTGGTAGTGGTCCTTGCTTCAAACTTTCAAAAATTATATTCCTCTATAGACATTTGACAACAAGATATCTATCCCTACTATACCAACATGACCACTCGTAGGGAATTGGTGCCTAGTGCCCTTGTTTCATAAAACATAATTTTGGTTGAAGGTTATCCCATAATTACCCTTTATGAAAATGATTTTGGATGGAGAAGGTAATAAATGTTAATAATGGATTGGGAAGGCAAATAAATGGAATATTAAGCATGAAAAATATTAAATGTTAATGGTTCTAGAGACTCCCAAATTTCTACATATTCATGTTGAAAACAGACAGTCAAGATAGTGATGGTCAGTCTCAAAAGATATCATGTAAAAGGCACTTATGTTAGCGTAAGTCTTTCCTGCCTTCCCTCCTATGTTAACATTGTTTTCATTTGACTCCCACAATTTCATTCAAATGGACAACATAATCGCTACATTTTATGTCCATTTTTTCTTCATTTTCTTCATAAAATTCATGAAAATGACAAAAGAAATTAGGCACCAGACATAGACAGACATATTAAGTTCCACCCACCACTACCATAATTTACATGGCATAACCCACCACTTAGGGTTGTTTAGCACTACTAGAATTTACATGTCCTAGTCCTAAATCAAGGTTGGCTAAATATATATTTTTATTTCAAATTACAATATTTTGAAACATGTAATTGAAAAATGTTTGATAGTCGAGTTGGCTATTAAGATTTAATTAAGTCATTCAAGCTGGGGGAGGTTCTTGGGGTAAGGGGATTTTATAAAGAGGTGGCCTTATTATAATAAGAATTGTAATTTTGTGGAGTAACAAACCATTATTTTGTTAAAGGTAATCATTTATTCAAAAAATATAAAATTATAAATTTGTAAGAAGGAAATTGTTTTGGGAGGAGAAAGTTTTATTCAGACAAAATATTTAGATAATTCTTATCTTTGTATTTTTCTTCCTCTTATACAATGGATAATTGATTATTTGAACTTTTAAACATGACTAATTACTATATCTCAAAACTAAAGGTGTAATAATTTCTCTAGTCTAGAGACTTGTGAAGAGTATTTGATGACACTGGTTTGATTTACCATAAAAAAGGATAAATACTTATATTTGTGCAAGGAAGACAAAGCTCATGGTTTAATCATCTTGATCATGTTAGACAATCTGGTGTTCCACATCATTGATGCCAAAACTCCAAAAGAGGTATGTGATCTTTTTGAAAAGTTGTTTGAGAAAATCAATCAATTTAGAATGTTGCATTTAGATGATTAGTTAACTTCATGACCTCCTAATTTTCCATCGATTGAGGAATTTTTGTCAAAATGTAAATCACTTAGAACTCAATTAAAAGTTATGGTAAATAAAAATTGGACAATGATTGTATATTTATGATTTTGTCAAATTTAAAAGGTCAATTCAATGTATTTTATTCTACTTTATATTCTACTATGGATGCCCTAAGAGATAAGTTTAAAATGCCATCCTTCGATCTATTTTGTGAAAGAAAATTTCATGAAAAAAAAATTAATGTCACTAGTTGCCTTACCTAGGTCAAGTCATACTTTGGTGGCAAATTATCCTAAGGGAAAATGGAATCTTAAATAAAAATCAGGACCTCCTTATAAACCCATAAAATCAAATAAGTCTTTAGATACCACTAATGAGTTCTCTAAACCTTCAAATTTTGGCAAAACCAAAAATTCATTTAAGAAAATTAAGGTTTATGACCCATGCTCATATTATAGAAAAACAAACCATCATGAACATAGATGTTATCACAAAATGGAAGTATTGGAAGTAACACTAAAATAACATAATAATGTTGTACCTTCACCTTCATCTTTTTATAACACAGAGAAAGGGACATCTCTCTCTATTAGAGAATATTCTCCCATGTCAGAGAGATGGATATTAAATTTGTAAAGCTACAAGATAGATCATTGTATTCCATTGCATATAGTATATTTCACCCTTATGGACACACAAGCCCACACTTAGGGGAGAACTGCACATTTCTAAGGTCCTATTCATAGTTGTGGCTATGTAGGAAATGCTCATTGACAAAGGGGTCATTGATAAATCTAGATAAACCATCACCAAACATGTTTATGTCATATAATTATTGGACCCTTTGTTCCCTTTTTATGTTGTTTATAGGCAAAAGATTTGTGGTTGCTAATTGTTAGAGAAAATATACCAGTCTACTAGTGATAGTTATAACCTTCCATTATTGAAATGTTTGATAATGAAAGCATTGAGTCCTTAGAATGAATAAGATATCTTAAATATCATAAAATGCCTTATACAACCTGAGATTACCAAAAATTAGGTGCAAAATCATTGTTGATTGAGAATTGTTCAAATATAGCCCTCATGATACTAAATAGTAAATAATAATGAAAAGGAATCTAGCTCTGACATAATGTGTGATGATATGGTGCCTCAAATCATCTAACTCATTCTTTTGGTATGTTGAGTTCTCTTTTTTATTACAATATTTCCCATATTATCATGGGTAACTCATCATTAATTGAAGTTTTGGGCTTTGGCAGTGTTGATATGTAGGATGGGTGCATCAATGATGTACTCCTAGTTCCTAAGATTTCTTCAAATTTATTATCCATTTATAAATTTTATAATTCTAATAGTGGAAAAATTGTGGAGTTTACTCCACATAATGTTATAATTAGAGAGTTGAGTGTTCCAAAGGTGTAGTAGAAATAGGTGTGGTAGACCATAGGTCATGCTTGTATGTATTTGAGAAATTTTTAACCTTCATAGGTTCTTCTTTAATTTCTCATACTGACATTGTGAGGAAATTATGGCATGAAAATTTTCTTCATCTAAATTATAGGTATCTATAATAGCTAAGTTCCATACAGTTGGTGATAGGCCTTCTTAAGGTCTCCAGTAATGATGGTGTTTGTCGAGGATACATGTTTGGAAAACATTAAAAGGAGCCCTTCCTAAAGGGACAAGCTAAGAGAGCTAAGGATCCACTAGATTTAGTACATAATGACTTGATGACACCTCCTACCTGTTCATTTTTTGGTGAAAATCATGTGCTAACCTTCGTTGATGATTTTAATTGGATAAGTTGCATGTATTTTTTATGGTACAAAAGTGAAGTATTTAAGAGCTTCAAAGTCTTCAAGGCCTTTATAGAGAAGCAATTTGGCTTCACTTAAAAAATCTATACATAAATAATAGGGTGTAATATGTAAGTAAATCCTTTCAAGCTTATTGCAGTGACCATGGAATACAACACAAATACACAATGCCTTATACCCCTCACTAAAATGGTGTTGCTAAGCATAAAAACAAAATAATCAAGGAAATGGAAAATTGTATGATACTGTCCAAGGAATTGACACCTTGGTTTTAGGATGAAGCAATTAACTGTGTGAATTACATCTAGAATCACATTCCCCACAAGCCAATGGTGTATATAAATCTTGAAAAAGCTTAGTTAGGTGAAAATAATGATGTTTTTGGATCTCATGTCTTTGGAAATAAGGCTTGGGCATTTGTTCCTAATGACAAGCACAAATATATGGAGAAGAAGAGCCAATATCTCATATTTGTTTTCCATTGGAAGCATGTAAAGTTATATCACCACTTTGATCCTATCACACATGATATATTATTTTGATAAGATGTTAAGAGTTATTGAGATGATCACTCCACTAGTACTAGATTCAGATTCTTCTCCATATTTGATGATAAATCTTTCACCTAATAGGGAGGGTCCACTTCATGATATCAATGAAGACACCAATGCTAACATTACTCCTCTACCTCCTCTTTCCCCACACATGCCCAAGCGGACGCAATCTACATTGCAAGCAACAAGTGATTTGGTTAGTGGTCCTTCTGATATGCATCATACTCGTGCTCAGACATCTAAAAAATTGCTATTTTGAGCCATGTAATTTCTAATGATCTATTGTTATTTTCTATGTCATCTAATAAACCTAAGTGGTAAATTGCTATGCAAGAAGTATATTTTTTGCTCATGAAGAATAATACATGGGAGTAGTGCCTCTTCGTAATGGAAGGAAAGTTATGTGATGTAAATGGGTTTATAAGACCAAATATGTAGTAGATGGTATTATAGACAGGTACATGGCTCATATTGTCACTAAGGGTTTCTTGCAATTCAAAGGAGTTAATTACTTTGATGATTTTTCCCTAATTACAATGATGGATTCAATTTTCCTTATTCTCTTTCAAGATGCATCACACTATTGTCCAACATACTAGATAGATGTGAAGGAGGCCTTCCTGTATGGTGATATTCGAGAAGATCTATATAGATTAGCCTCAAGGCTTTGCAAAGGATCCTAAAATTCTTTAAAAATTGCATCATTCTCTTTATGGTCTCAAATAAGCTCCTTGAGTTTGGTATGACAAGATGAACAATTTTCTTCTAGATTCTAGATTCTATTATTGTGAGTATGATCATAATGTTTACATATTGAAGCAAGGTGAAGATATTTTGGTTTTGGTGTTATACATTGATGACTTCATCCTCACAAGTAATTCAAATACCTTGATTTAGGACATTAAGCTCAACTTAAAATTATGATTTGATATGACATATATAGGTTTTATCCACTACTTTCTTGGCCTGAAGGTTTGTTAGTCTCTTATGGGGATTTATATTGGATAATAAAAGTATGCTATAGATCTAATTCATTGCTTCCTCACGGCTGATTGTAATCCTGCTCCCACACCATATCAATCAGGGATTGAATTGAATACTAATTGTACATCTAAGTTGGTTGATCCTACATTGTACAAACAATTGGTAAGTAGTCTTTTATATTTAACACATACTCATCCTAATATCACATTTTTTTTAATGTTGTCTCTTGGTTCTCTCATGAGCCTCATGAGAGTCATTGACATGCATCCAAGTGTATTTTTCACTATATTTAGGGCACTTTGAACTTTGGGATTAGGTATACTCTAAATGGTTCTTCAGAGATTAAGGGATTCATAGACTCAGATTGGGGATGATGTGTTTATACCCATAGATCTAATTTTGGATTCATCTTTCACCTTGGCTCCAATCCTATTACATGGCCATGTAATAAGCAGTTTGTTGTTGCATTGCCATCCATTGAGATAGAGTATAGAGATGTTGTTAAAGTTGGACAGGAGGCTCTCTAGCTATAATAGTTAATTGGTGAGTTTGCTTTTCCTTAGCTTAATCCCACTTTGATTTGGTGTGATAGCCAAAATTCTATTCAAATTGCATGCAACCCTATCAAGCATCAACACACTAAGCATATTGATATTCACATGCACTTCATTCAGTAACTTATCCATGATGGTGTTGTTCAATTGGAGATTTTTCCTATAGCTAAACAAGTTTTTGACATCTTTACTAATCCTTTGGCTTCTCGTTATGGTCACTTATGAATGTTACTTGGGGTGAAGGAAGTTATACTTGGGGGGATTCATCTTGAAGTCCTTCCTTCCTTATTTTTTCTTCTTTGTGTTTTTAATCCCCCATAATTATCACTTAAGGGAGGGTGTTAGAGTGTTCACCTAAGTTAGGTTAAGTTGTGTTTAAGGGATTAATACTATGCACATGTGTTTAATGCATAATTAGGGGCTTAATAATACATTCACATGTGTTGAGTGCACAATCTAGTCACACCTTGAGTGGCTTACAAATGGCTTGCACTATGGGTTGTCTAGCCCCATTTTAGTGTGCGTACATATGTTGACATACCCACTATGTGTTATCTAACCCACTCTCTCTTTCCTTTGTATTGATCACCCATGTAGTGCATTTAGAAGGAGATAAGGCATAGAGGAATATGGAGAATAATACATTTTTTTGGAATGTGTTTGCATTAATTTTGTGAGTGTTAAGTGAGAATTCTATTATTTTTTATTAGATTTGATGAGCTTGATACCTTCCTAAATCCTATAGTCTACTCTTATAACATATAGAGTATATTGTGATTCTTTTTGGAGGTTTAGGGGTCCACAAATTATACTTATATAGTGCATGAAAGGACAAAATATAACTCTAAAAAATTGTGAACAATATTCAAGTGTGGAATTTAAATAAAATAAGATTATATTATTATATAATCTATGGCCCATAATTCAAATGAGGATTTTATACCTAGTATCTAATTAAGATATGTTTATAATCACTCGATAGGTTTTAGGGTGTTTTAAATCTGATGGTGGGGTCAGAATTTGCTTTTGGGCAACTTGGGTAATTTTCTCTATCGTGGGATTCTAACTCACAAAGCCAAAAATATAACTCGGCATGTGCTTAGTTATATAAATTAAAACTAACTCAATAAGTTTTCTATATTAATCTGGCAAGATTAATTATAGATACAATCATAATTATATAATTACACATTAATATGAGATATATTCATGCATATGTTTTTAATTGGGCTCAAAGACTGTGTCTTTACTTAATTAAGATAAAAAAAATAAAAAAATAATGGTTAATTTTGAAGTAGCATAAATGAAGGCTACAATTTCATTATATTTTTGATTCCTTTTTATTTGATTGGTTTTGTTTATTTCAATATTCCTAAGTTTATTGTTTTATTTATTTTTGTTTAAAACACTTTATTTTTTTGGTTTGATCTATTTCTTAGAGTCGCTTTTGTCTATTATATTTCTTTTAATTGTGTTTTGCATTTGAAAATTATGCCTTTTGTTATTAGATCTCATGTGTAATATAAAAGTAATTGCAAAAACAAATTCAATGTAGCTTTAGACAAGAAAGTATTCAACTGAATTACATCACAATTACTAAAAACAATGAAATGATTCCAAGTTGTAAAGACACCTATTGTGTGCATAGGTCATATAAATAAAATTGTTATTACTCAAGTTTGTATAATATCTTATGATATTAGTTCAAGGATGACAAAGAAAAAAATATTCACTCATCTTAGCTTCATAATATTATTGTACACCATCTTTTTTAATTATCCTAACCAAATATGTTTGACTCCCCTCTTAAAAGAGATGTTTACATTGACTAAATTCTTCAAGGACTTCTTAAGCCATTGTGATTGATGATTTCAATTTTCATCCACTTTTTTAATATTAAAGATATTAAGAGGTATAAGAGATTTTTCTATTTGTGATAAAGATAATACAAAATTGTATTAATGTTCAAGTTTTTCAACACATTATAAAATCATTATAAAAATATAAGAATCTTTATAATTAGATACCAGAAAATCATTTCTAAAAAATATTTTTATGATTCTACCCAATCCTCCAAATGATTCTTTAACTAATCTTAAGTTTACTTATTTGAAAAATAACTAATACAACTAATATGTATTAAATAATGAAATCATAACAAATTTGTCATATGTACTCATACTTCTAAATATATTTAAGTTAAATAATGAAATCATAACAAATTTGTCATATGTACTCATATTTCTATTTTTGTCTAAAGTTAATTAGTTAATCTATTTCTACCTTAATAATTTTGTTATCTTGCTTTCTTAATTTATTCTATGTTCTTTACAATTAATAATTATTTAATATTTTTTATTTATGATTTTTTTGACAAGGATTATTTATTAACATTACTTTTTAAACGATAATATAATGCATATAATAAAATATTATAGATAATATATATATTATTATTTTTGACAGTCTATCTTAAATTAATGTTAAAAGTAATTCAAAAAGGCAATCTTATTTTATACACGAAAATATTATATTTAAAAATGCACACACATTTTATATTTTAAAAATTATATTAAACTTATTTTTATAATTGACTAATGGCTTTTGCTTGTTGTAACATTTTTATTATAATTTTATGAACATTTTTATTATAAAAAATACAATATTGTCATATATATATATATATATATAAGCATTTAAGTTCATTTTTAAATAATTGTGTATGATAAGAACTTTGAAATTGAAAAATTAGTTTGCACAATACGTAAAGAATTTTTAAATTAGACAATTATTGAGAGGTATTCATTCCACCAAACTCATTTGAGATTGTAAAAATAAAAATATTATCAATAAAATTATTTGTATAAAATAAAACGTAGATAAACTCAATTATTACAAAATACAAAACCCAACACTAAAATAATATTTAGTGGTGGTGAGTTGTAATGTAGTAAATGTATTCACTTTTAATTCCATCCTTAAATTTGATATCTATTTCAAAATATCTAATAGAAAAATTATAGTAAATATTCCATTCAACATGAGATAGAAAAGTGGAAATATGTTGTGATAAGAAATCACCAAAACAAAACACCACCATCCCAATAAATAAATGCAGAGTGCACTTAACATTATTGAATGAGAGTTTTTTAAAAATTAATATTGTAACCTTTTTGCCCATAAAACTAAAAGACGAAAAGATAACATGACCAAGTTAGTGAATGTCAAAGACAACACCTATTAAAACTCAATTACTAAGAAAATTTATATTTTTAAAAATTTAAAATATCTTCATATAATTAAAAAATATTTCAACCAATAAAACTAACAATTTTTTAAAAAATTAATTAAACTAATATTTTGCTTGTAAAATAATTATAACTTGAAATATATTATAAATTTTATTTAGAAAATTATGGCAGAGGGATTCCATTTTGGCGAATACGGAAATTATGGCAGAGGGATTCCATTCCGCGTGGGAGGAAGTAAATAAATTTTGATCGTGAATTAAACTCTTCACTGTGAACTGCAGAAACTATGGCAGAGAGATTCCATTCCGCGCCATAAGAAAGTGAGAGGATGTTGTTAGATTTTGACTATCTGAAGTGGTCGTTGTTGACTAAGTCCCTGTAAATTAGTTTCATCATATCCTCCCTTTACTTGCTTTTGCTTCTATTCCTTCCCCGGCAGCTCCCTGCAATCTCTCCCCAACAATCATGCTTCTTACCGTCAACAACAAGAATCGCTATGGTATTTCAGATCTGAATCTTATGATCCCATATCCAATTGGAATAGGAGTGTATCCTTTTGCAATTGGACTGGGATTGAGTGCGATAAGAGCCGAGAGAGGGTCGTTTCACTCAATCTCAGCGGAATGTATTTATCTGGTGTCATTTCTCCTTCACTCGGGAGCTTATCCTTTCTTCAGTCCATCGATCTCTCTCATAACAACTTCTATGGTCTCATACCGCCTCACTTGGGAAACCTTTCTCACCTAACATCTCTCTCGTTAGATAGAAACTTGTTTCAAGGTAGCATTCCTGCTGGACTGGGTATGTTGAAACATCTAGAAGAGCTCTACCTTCGTGCAACTATGCCTATTTCTCTCTCAAATCTCTCCAATTTGGAGAGCTTGGATATTTCCCATAACACCTTCGCTTGTTCCATTCCAAAAGAACTAGGCATGCTTACCCATTTACAAATCCTGTTACTTCTCCAGAACCAATTAAGTGGTCAAATTCCAGTGTCTCTTGGTTACCTACGAAATTCGAGGCACCTGAATCTTTCTTCCAATTTGTTATCAGGATCTATTCCTATTTCTCTCTCAAATCTCCAATTTGGAGATCTTGGATATTTCTAGAAACAACCTCAATAGTTCTATTCCAGAAGAATTAGGCCTGCTTACCCATTTACAATCCCTTGAACTGTGCCAGAACCAATTAAGTGGTCAAATTCCAGATTCTCTTAGTGACCTACGAAATTTGTCTTACCTGGGTCTTTCTTCCAATTCTTTGTCAGGTAGAATACCAATCTTTTTCAACAACTTTTGGGAGGCATTTTTACATGGAAACAACGATCTGTGTGGAGTCTGTAGTTCATGTCCAAACTCCTTCCGTCCAAGTCCACAACGCAAAAGTCATTCCACATCCCTGATAAAAGTACTAGGTGGTGTCACTGCTTTTATACTTTGTTGTCTACTTTTGGTATTTCTGTGGATAAAGAAGTTGCAGAGTCAAGGATACAATCTATCAGAAGCAATTCGTAAAATCCTTCAAAAAGTCGACCCTCCCTTGATCTCGTATGAGGAGCTTGTAAGAGCAACTGATAGATTCAACCCGGCGAACTTATTGGGATCGAGTAGCTTTGGATCAGTCTATAGAGAAATTTTGACTGATGGCACACTTATTGCTGTGAAGGTTCTAAATGTAATGAAAAAGGATTGTGACAAAAGTTTCAAAGCAGAATGTAAAGTTTTGCAGGAGGCTCGACACCGAAATCTTGCTAGAATCATAACATCATGCTCCAACCTTCATTTCAAAGGCTTAGTCTTTGAGTTTCTGTCTAACGGAAGCTTAGAAAAACATTTGTATCCATACAAACACCACGTTTGCAAATTGGGAATAAAGGAACTAATGGGCATAGCTATAGACATATCCCATGCTGTGGAATATCTTCATTATGACTGTTATGTGCAGATAGTTCATTGTGATATAAAACCAAGCAATGTGCTTTTAGACCAAGACATGACAGCTCGTCTAACAGATTTTGGGATAGCCAGATTAATGGGTGAAGCCTCTCTCGATTCGCTTACTTCAAAAATAAATTTGAAAGGTACGGTGGGCTACATTGCACCAGGTATGGTTTTTAGAACAATGTTTTCTTTACTCCTTTTTATAGTTTGTATGGATATGGAGAAAGACACCATAATTCAATTCAATTGATTGCAGAATATGGAATAAACGGGAGGGTCTCCACACATGGTGATGTTTATAGCTATGGCATTTTGTTATTGGAAATGTTGACAAAAAAAAGCCCCACAGATAACATGTTTGAAGGAGATTTGAGCTTGCATAAATGGGTGAGTAGTGTTTTTCAAAAACAGGGCGATGGAAGTAGTAGATAAGAGCTTGCTTGGGGAGGGGGTTGGCAAGGAAACGGAAGAATGTCTCATTTCATTGATGCGCATTGTTTTGTTGTGTTCAAAATATTCACGTCAAGAGTGACCCACCATGAGAGACGTGTCAAGTCTGTTGAAGACCATCAGAGAGGATTGTGCCCGTGGTGCCACTTCTTCAAACAAATTAATTCACACTATTTCTGATTTGCTTAATGGTACGAAGACTAGTGTAACTGTTAATTGTGAGGACACCTCAGATATTCAAAGTTGTTCTACATTTTGAATTCAGGGAAAGTGATTATAGTAGTCTAAGAGAAGAAATAGGAATCTGTAGCAATTTGAATGTGTAGCATTATAGTTCTGCACATAGAGCCAGCATATCTTGTATATTTTCGGAGAAAATAGTGGGTAATAAACAAGGAGATTTGTCAAATCAGGATCAGGATATATCTTGTATGCTGCTCTACTTCTGCTCGTCGTAAATTTCTGCTAGCTGTTTTAGTAATGAAAAAATCTTGAAATTATTTAGCATTAAACCTTATGAACCTTTTATTTTGTTGGATTAATATTGGGTACATAGATGGAAAATTTGAAAATAGAGGGAGAATACGTTTTGTATTTGTTGTTATGCTGTAGTGTTCCAGGGGTTAACTCCTTACATTATCGAAAACAGAGTATGAATTGCCCATTTCTGGAGACGTTTTTATTTTATAGCCTATGCCTCCTAACCAAGAGTATCACATGCAGAGCCAGAGGTTCCAAATATGATTGACATCTCTACTTATCCCCAACCTTGAGATGCTAAAAACTACTAGACAATTGAATAAAGAGGGTTATTTGTATAATTTTTGAAGGGCAAATGAAGAGAGCAAGAAACAGAAAATAAAAACAGAGATTTAGATTGCTATGGCAATCAAAAGAGCTATTTTTAATTTTATTAATTTTGCTTTCAAGATCTGCAATCAAGCTACATAAATAAAATTAGAAAACAAATCAAACTGAAAGATAAACTAAATCTTAATCCATAGTTGTGCATGCTAATTGAGAAGGACTGAAACAATTTAAGCATGCAGACTGCGCTAAGACTAAAATAGGATCATGCAAACTGCATGCATGAGGGAGGCGAATAGATAGTTGGAGAAATTATCTCCAGTTTTTAACACTCCCCCTTAATTTCTACCACTAACTACTTCAACATTTACAATGCCTAAATTTTTTCTTAGATAATCAAAACTCTCTTTTGCTAATGCTTTTGTGAATATATCTGCCAATTGGTCTTCAGATCTGCAGAACTCCAAATGGATTTCTCCACTGTTCACTAACTCTCTGATAAAATGAAAACTTGTATCAATGTGCTTGTTCCTCTTGTGAAAATCATGATTTTTTGACAAAGCAATTGCTGTTTTGTTGTCACAAAAGATTGGTGTTGACTCCTTCTGTGCTTGTAATAAATCTGTCAATACTCTCATCCAAGTTGCTTGACATGCTGCTGATGTGGCTGCTACATATTCTGCTTCAACTGATGAAAGTGTCACTATAGGTTTCTTTTTAGATGCCCATGTGACCACACTTGTTCCAAAAAGAAAGGCATGTCCAGAAGTACTCTTCCTGTCATTAATGCTACTTGCAAAATCACTATCAGTATAACCAATCAAACCAAAATCATTAGTTATGGAATATAAAATTCCATATTTTGTTGTTCCTGCCACATATCTCAATATCCTCTTTCCAACTTGCCAATGTGAGTCTTTTGGTGACTCCATGAATCTAGAGATTAAACTGACCCCATACATGATATCTGGTCTTGTAGCTATAAGATACATCAAACTACCAATTAGTCTTTTGAATGTTATAGAATCAACATTAGACCCTTTGTCTTCTTTGTAATTTTGGTCCCTATAGCAACTGGTGTAGGTGCTGATTTACAATTCAACATCTTAAACCTCCTTAACACATCCTTTGCATATTTAGTTTGACAAATAAATATTCCCTTCTCTGATTGTACAACTTCTATGCCCAAAAAGTACTTCATTAATCCCAAATATGTCATTTCAAATTCTTTCTTCATTGCTGATTTAAATGTGTCTACAGACAAATTACAGTGAAAATCAAATCATCAACATACAAACACACAATCAAAATCTGACATTCTTTGTTGATTTTTGTGTACAATGTAGGCTCACTATTGCTTCTGTTGAATCCATTGTTTGTCATGTATGAATCAATCCTGCCATACCATGCTATTGCTACTTGCTTGAGACCATAGAGGGCCTTCTTCAATTTGTAGACTTTTTCTTCATGTCCATGCACTTCATAACTTGGTGGCTGTTTCACATACACTTCTTCATCTAGGAAACCATTCAAGAAAGCTGATTTGACATCCATTTGATATACTTTCCAATTATTTTGTGCAGCTATTGCTAAAACCATTCTAATAGTATCAAGTCTAGCAACTGGAGCAAATGTTTCATAATAATCAATTCCATGTTCTTGTGCAAAACTTTTTGCTACTAACCTTGCCTTGTGCTTTTCAACATTTCCTTCTGCATCAAATTTGGTCTTATAAACCCATTTGACTCCTATGCAATCCTTACCTTCAGGTAGATTAATTAGATCCCATGTTTGGTTTCTCTCAATGGCATTCATCTCTTCATCCATTGCTTTTAACCAATGTTCCTCATCAACTGCTTCTTCATAATACATAGGATCATGAGAGAAAAGAGCAAAATTTGAACATAAATCTAACTTCTCTTCTTCTTGTTTATAAATCTCATTCAAGTTTCTCATTTTTTTACCTTTAAGTTTTGATCTTAAAGTGGCAAGAGTTGGATCTAATTCATCACTTACTTGTGAATTGGGTGTAGGATGCCCTGCATGACCAGATGATTCACCTTGTGCTAAGCTCCTAGGTGTTCTTATTGGAGTGCTTGTTCTTGCTTGTGGAAAGAATTGATCACCTTGCAAATTTTGTTCTTCTAATTTTTCTTTATTTTGGGGAATTGGTGCTCCAATTGTGATGGTTTATCAATGCTTCCATCCCATGCTTCTTCTTCCTTAAATTCCACATCTCTGCTCATAATCACTTTCTTTGAAATGGGGTTATACAACTTATAAGCCTTTGATTCTTCACTATAACCAATAAAAATGCATTTCTCACCTCTATCATCAAGTTTTCTTCTCAATTTAGATGGTATAAGAGAATATGCAATACATCCAAATTTTTTGAAATGATGCACACTATGCTTCTTACCACTCCAAGCTTCTTATAGAATTCGATCTTTGACACTCTTTGTTAGACTTCTATTCAGAATATATACTGCACATGCTATTGCTTCTGCCCAATATTCATTTGACAAATTTTTGGACTTTAACATGCTTCTAGCCATCTCCATGATTGTTTTATTCTTCCTTTCTGCTACACCATTCTGCTGTGGTGTGTACCTTGTAGTTAGTTGCCTTTTAATGCCATGATATCTGCAAAAATCTTGGAATTCATTAGACATATATTCACCTCCTCTATTTGATCTAAGTACCTTGATGTAAAGGCCACTCTTCTTTTCAACCATAGCCTTGAATTCCTTAAATTTTCCAAAGGCTTCATACTTATTTTTGAGAAAATATATCCATGTCTTTCTGCTAAAATCATCAATGAAGGTTAGAAAATAAGAACTACCTCCAAATGATGAAATTTGCATTGGTCCACATAAATCACTATGGACTAGCTCCAATATTACCTTTGCTCTATATGAGGCTCCTATTGGAAAGCTCTCTCTATGCTGTTTTGCTAGAATGTAACTTTCACATAAACTTCCTGGCTGTTCTATTGGTGGTAATCCCTACACCATATTTTTATTTTGTAACAAATTCAAACCTCTAAAATGTAAATGTCCATACCTTAAATGCCATAGCCATGATTGATCTAGATGCATGGTTTTGAAGTGGGCTTCCTCTTCTCCTTGGATGCACTGCATTCGAAGAGGAAACATCTGATTCTTGGTCATTTCCACTTTTCTTATCAACTTGTCATTTGTAAATTTGTCTAGTATTGTGCAAACATTATCCATAAAAGATACTCTATAACCTTTCTGTACTAACTTTCCAACACTCATAAGATTATGCTTTAGTCCAGGTACAAAATAAATATCTGGAATAAATCTTCTTTCACCATTTTTTGCCAAAACATTTATTACTCCTTTACCCATTACATCCACTTTATTATCATTTCCTAATTTCACTTCAGATTTTATGAAATCATCAAGATTAGCAAAGAATTCTTTATTCCCTATCATATGGTTACTGCATCCACTATCTAAGAATCAAATATCTCTAGCATTTTCTTGAGTGACATGACAAGTGAAAAATAAGCTTCCAGAATTAGAATTAGATTCATTTATGTAATTAGCATTCTACTTGTCCACATCTCCTTGTTTCTTTCTACATTCACTTGCATAATGTCCATATTTTTTGTAGTAATAACATTGAATGTTAGATTTATCAAATGTTTGTGAATTTTGCTGGAAGTGATTGTTGCCACGTCCTCTATTGTTGTAGTTTTGATTATTGTTTTCACCTTGATCTAGATTGTTCCTTCCATTTCTGCCTCTGTCTCTGCCTCTTCCTTTGAAGTTTAACCTTCCTCTTCCTCTTCCTCTACCAAATGATACCTGAGACTTGAAAGCATTCTCAAAAGAAGTATTGTTATTCCTATTCATTCTAGATTCATGTGTTAACAAGGATCTCATTAATTCATCTACTGATAACTATTCCAAATCCTTGGTTTCCTCAATAGCTACAACTATTGCATCAAATTTGCTGCGTAAACTCTTGAGTATTTTTTCTATGATCTTATGATCTGTTATTATTTCTCCATTAGATCTAATTTGATTCACAATATTCAATACTTGACCCATAAACTGGTCTATAGACTTTGAATCATTTATTTGCAAATTTTCAAAATTTCTCTTAAGAGATTGCAATTTAGCTATTTTCACTTTTGTATTACCTTTATAGGTGGTCTCTAATATTTTTCATGCCGACTTGGATCTCGTTGTTGCTGTAACTCTAAAAAAAATAGATTCATCCATTGCCTGTTGGATTATAAATAGAGATTTTGCGTCTTTTTTCTTGTTCTCTTTAAGCTCTTCCTTTTGTGCTCAAGTTAATGCCTGATGGCCAGCCTCATCTTGTGGTTCTACAAATCTATTTTCTACCAAATCCCAAACATCTTGTGAGAAAAATAATGTTCTCATTTTAATTGCCCAAAAATCATAATTCTTACCATTAAAAATAGAAATTTGGAGTTGAGAGATGCTATTGTTTGTTGCCATGTCTCAAGCCTATTTGTTTGGATGAGATTTGCCTGCTACGCACAAGTCTGTCAAAAAATACTCAGAGAATGAACACTTGAACATAAAATAGCTTTGATGACTGTTGAAACCACAATCTCTCTTTTGTTTTTCCTAGTCTGTCGAATTGTCCGTTATGCGAAGACATCCACTATGCAAATTGCTTCTTTCTTCTACTATGTACCTTTGATAGATCGCACAGGTTGTAGGACTCCAGGCTTCGCTGATTACACAGGTGCTGCTGTCAACTTTAGGGTTTATTGCATCCAAGCTGGTTAAATCTCATGCTTCTTCACTGTGCCTCTTAGCTATTTACCAATATTTTCTTTCTATTCAAATCACTAACTAGGGTTGCTCTGTCTGTCTAGCTTTGCCATAATTTGCAAGGTTTCACCAACCTGGTGTTGTTCCACCAACTTGGCATTGTACAATGTAAGCTCACTATTGCTTCTACTGAATCCATTGTTTGTCATGTATGAATCAATCCTGCTATACCATGCTCTTGGTGCTTGCTTGAGACCATAGAGGGCCTTCTTCAATCTGTAGACTTTTTCTTCATGTCCATGCACTTCATAACTTGGTGGTTGTTTCACATACACTTCTTCATTTAGGAAACCATTCAAGAAAGTTGATTTGACATCCATTTGATATACTTTTTTGACATCAATAATAAACAAGTTTTACAAAAAAAAAACATACTTCTGATAATGTCACCGAATTAGTTTATAAAGTAATCTTCAGAAAACAAAAAAAAAAAAAATCATTTTGTTCACGGTTTAGGACTAGTATTATGAGATTGGAGTACTAGAAATATAATATGACTTTGTGCTACATGGAAGCTATGTTGCCCTCATCTTGTTTTAGCAGCACACCAGAAGAGTGATATCATACCAAAGAACGGTATAACCTATAAATGATCACCATTATTTCCATAGGAATACTCAATTATGCAAACACCAGTTATTTAGCCTTGATCCTTTGTCCTTAGCTCCATTCTCAATTTTTTCTTTAAATAAATGTAGTAGTCAACTAGAATCCAACAAGGAATTTATTGCGAGGGTCATAGAATTCCAGCCAATTGTCTAGTGCATGGAAATGAATGAAATTATGTCTGAAAGAGGAGGATACATACCAATTGTACAAGGGATGGTGACATGATTAGAGTGTTGGTATCCATAGGTCCCTTGCCATTATGAATCCATTTATCTTTTTTCAAAGCATCACACTTTTGCAATGTTTGTCCGAATTTAATGTAGAAGGATATTTTTAAGCTAAAGAAGCTAGATCCAAAATACATCACTAACCGATCCAAAGAAGAGCTTTATGCAGGGCATAAAATTTTCACAAGAATTTTAATTTATGAATCTCCCACATTTTTATTAAATTTTTAATAATTTATTATGATGGATCGTTTGATGTGATCCGAAATGTCAATGGAAATAAAATATTCATCATTTAAGTTTTTTTTGCCTCATATATTTATATAAATTCATTTAATTAATATAAATCTTGATATATTCCAAATACACTCACCATCATTTCACTTGTTTTTATTATCAAATTTCTCATTGCATTAAATCTTCCTTGAAATCTTTTACGTCTTCTTCTCAACCACTACAAATATATTCCTTATCTTTAGACATTGATTTATTTTTGTGTAAAGACATGGTTTCAATAATATATATTATTGTAATAAAATCTGATTTATGTTTGTGTAAAGACATGTTTTCAATAATATATATTTTTGTAATGTATTGACATGCTAAAACCATAATTTACTTGTTGGAGTAAAGTCATCAAAGGAAACTCCCATGCTACCATATGCAACACTGCCTAATTTGAATTTTTTGTATGCATTTTCGATGCCCTTTTTAAATAAACCAAGGCTATAAATATTAGCTAAAATCGATTGGATTTTATTGATAATTTCTCGAATATGTTGTTTATAGAATGCATACTTTTGCTACATTCCATCCTCAATCCCAATTTGTGAACCAACACCATGATTTATGACTAAGAAAAGATAATACAAATGAATTGGAAACTGTAAATAATTATTAAAATGAAAATTATAAACTAAGGTTATAATAATACTAGAATTGTCAATTTATTTTCAGTTTCTTTATTGCCTCCTATAAAATCCTATAAAATAAAAAAATTGAATGTTTGTAATAATATTATATGAACTTAAATCATAACAATTAGGAAAACACAAAAAAAGCTTGAATTAATGTGGACATTTATATCCAAAAAATCTCTGGTGTTGTTGACATCGATGGATTGCTTATCCCAAGTTAAAATATATGAAATTTTACTCGGTTTTGATGGATTGAATTTTACATATTTGTAGGAACACATTATATACCCATTGACCACATCTTTTAAGAAATTCCTTCCTTATCTAGAAAGGGAAACAAACAAAACCATCTACCCAAGCACTCTTTCATGACCACGATGCATCAGTATTTGGGAACTGGACAATTATGAAAATTACCTTCCCCCACTAAGTAAACAATTCCAAGGCCAACCAAATTCTCTCATTCACTGACCAAAATGTAGTTGTAACAAAGTCCCATGACTTGTATATATTTCGAGTTAATAGTGGGTAATAAACAAGGAGATTTGTGTTTAAAAATCGGTCTAAGATTTATCTTGTATGCTGCCCTACTGCTGCTCTTGTGGTAAATTTCTCTTGTCGTAATGAAAAAATCTTAAAATTATTTGGCATTAGCCCTCATGAAATTTTTGTTTTGTTGAAAAAAGTTGAAAATAGAGGGAGGCTACGTTTTGTTTTTGTTGTTATGCTAAGTGTTTTAAGGGCCAAATCCTTACATTAGAGAGATACACAAAAGTTGAAAGAGAGTATGAATTGCCCATGGCTGGAGGCATTTTTCTTTTCTAGCCTATATGCCATATATCACAAGATGTCCTAGCCAAAGGTTATCACAGTTTCTATGAAGCTTATATGAGCCTGGTTCCAGGGGACCACGCGGTAAGTAAGCAAACTGAACCACCACTGTGCAGAGATGTATATTGTTATAAAAATTGAAATTTCATGAGAGTTCATAAAACCAGGAATTATAGGTATTTGTGTTTGTATTTATGGATTTGTGAATAATAGCCATGCATTGTAGGATGAATTGATAGTAATTATTATGTTATATTATGAGTTTATGAGTGACACGATATTGTTTCACCACTGTATGTCAATGAAAACTCCAGCTTCTCTTTTTCTAATTCAATTTCTAATACGAAACTATTATCTGTGATAAAATTAAATATAATATTTTTATTTTGAAAAACTAAGGTTTTTATAATCTATAATATTAGAAAAATTATTTTGGAAAAAACTGCATGGATATTTAAATACCATCAATGTTATGGAACATATCTAAGAATTACATAGCAGAGCTCCTTATATATGAGGTGCAAGTTGCTTATTTGACCATCTTTAATAAATTAATAATTGCACAATGAACCATTATAATTATTAAATTTTAATAACTAATTTGAATAAACATCAAATGTACATATCTTAAAGTGAGGGGTTCCTTATGATTTTGTTGATTACAGGGCTCCACAAGTGGTGAAATCCAAAACCTTCATTACTATTCAAAATTTGGGAATGGTTACTAATATTCATCGCATCCCTCAACCGCCACTTGAAATAATGGCTTTCAATTGCTAATATCTCGATGTCATCAATGAAAATCCCATGTTTCATTTATAAAGATTGATCTGCTAGGATCAATTTCTCTCTCTGTCCAAGTGGGCAACACTTATTTGACCTTTGTATGAATCAAACCTACCCATTTTCCCAATGTAAAGGACTCCATAAGAACAAACAATTATGAAAACCCCAATTATATTGGAAAAATTAGCTTTGATCCTTTGTCCTTAACTCCATTCTCCATTTTTTTTAAAACAAATGTCGTAACCAACTGCAATCAGCATATGTTTCTCAAACCCAACAAGGAAGTTATTGCAATAGTCACAAAATTCTAGCTAATTGTTCTATAATAAAATTAATTAGATGATTTGCAACAATAGAATTATATATCATATAATTAGGAACAAAATAAATATATCTACTTCAATAATCAACAAAAGAGTAGAATATTTAAATATTATGATTGAACCACTTCGAGAGAAAAACCTCCACAACAATGCAATAAGAACATAATTTGTAGTATGAAACCACTACCTCCTATATATAGTCTACTTATGCATGGTTATTTTATAAGTTGACTATACTAATAACATTGACAAATGTAATAAGATAATATGAAGGTATGCATGCCACAAGTTGGCCACAGATATCACTAGATTCATTTTAGGTTAAGGGTGTAGCATGCCCCTCCCATTCAGAACAACATTGTCCTCAACATTGAGTCAAACTAGGATGTTTTTGTAAGAATACTTCATCCTCCCATGTTGCATATTCAGAATGCAGATTCTTCCATTTGATCAAATGCTCTTTAATTGCCTAGTCTGTATTTGCTAAGTACACGTGTGAAGGATTTCTTCAGGATCTAGAATCACTTGACCTTCTTCATCCAATTTAGGTAAATCAATCTAAGTTAAAACTCTATGTCTAATTACCTTCTTTAGGTAAGACACATGGAATACCATATGTATGCGAGTGCACAAGGGTAATTCTAGCTTGTAATCCACACTATCAATTTTCTACAAGATTTGATAAGGGCCATAATACTTAGGTGATAGTTTGTTATCTTTTTCCCATTTTTTCGGAGACATTTACTTATATGGATACAAACACATAAAGACTCAATCACCTATGTCAAAATGACGCTCACTATGGGGGTGATCTACTTGCTATTTCATTCTATTTTGTGTTATTACTAAATTCTCTTGAAAACTAACTAGTACCTTCTATTAATGGTAAACACATTCCTCAATAGGACAAACCTTAGGATTCACTATCAAAGATGAAGTGATGGATGTTAGGTGATACCCATATAATTCCACAAATGGAGATATTTTGGAAAAAGTGTGAAAAGAAGCGTTATAGCACCATTTAGTAAGTGGCAGTCAATGAACCCATTTGACTTGTTTGTTAGAAACAAAACAACAAATATACCCTTCTATACATTTGTTGGCTACTCCTAATTTTCCATCAGTTTGAGGATAATAACATGAGGTATGAGCCAACTAGATGCCCAAACATGCAAATAATTTGTTTAAAAAATTTCTCACAAATATTAGATCTTGGTCACTTATAATGATATTTAGAGTACCATGTAATTTTTAAACTGTATTGAGAAAACATAAGTTACTGTACTGGTAACAAATCACTATGATAATTTGTTTTTAATATACTTGGTGAGTCAATATAAAAATACCATGATAACATTATTACCCTCAGACCACAGTAACCAGGCAATGAAATCTATAGAAAACTCCTCGCAACACTAGCTAGGGATGGATAAAGGGTACAAAAGACCTGAGGTCTTAATAGTTTGACATACCATGCATTCAACCACATATTTATGTACTTCCCCATTGAGTCCTTCCCAAAATAAATCTTGCTAAATTCTATGATATGTTTTCAAAAATATGGAGTGACTTCCGAGTAGAGACACATGGAGTTCCTGAATGATTTTATGTTTAAGGAGAGAATGTTTATAAAGATATAATATATCTTTACACCATAATGTGTTCTCCTTTCATGTAAATCTTTTAGATTCATCAGAACCCCATTGGAGATTTTGAATCAAATCATTGGTATGAATGTCATTCTCTCATCAAGATCTTGCTTCCTCTAGCTAATTTACCTGCCACATGGTCATGGCACATAACAATGCCTCAACTGATTCATCCCATCAGGAGAGGGCATCTACCACCACATTTTTTCCCCTTTCTTACACACTTTTTGAAAATTATAGCCTTACATTTTAGTCACCCATTTCTATTATTTTTTAGATGATAATCATTATTCCAAAAAATATTTGAGGAATTAAATAACAGTAATTTCAGGCAAAGATGCAACAAGTCATTTAACATTGTTTTCACTTGACTCCCACAATTTCATTCAACTAGACATGATAACTGCTACATTTTATGTCCATTCATTCTTCATTTTCTTCATAAAATTCATAAAAATGACAAAATAAATTAGGTATTTGATAGAGCCAGACATATTTCATAATTGTAAGATAGATAGAATGATAAATTGTGTGAAACCTTCTATTCCAATGGTACAATATTAAATAATAGTTTATTACTTTGGATTGTGATGTTTTTTAGTGCCTAAAACCATAATAACATGCACAGGGAATTTATTTTAAACATCATTCATTTTCAACATTTTTGAGACTATAATATTCAAAGCATAAAACTTATTCAAAATATTTAACATAAACTAACCCCCAATTAAATTTAATATAGTTATTATACACACACACACACATATATTAAATTATATGTAAATAAATAATCAAATGTGGGGACTAATAAATTAAAAATATTGTATTAATTTATTTATAGGGTTTAAAAGTCCAAATATGTAATTTACATTTGATGTTGTCATATGTAAATTAGATAAAAGATTATAAGTATTGGGTGTTTGGTATTGATGGACAATCACCACATAGTTATAATGTTTGGGTATAGGAGTGTAACTAAAGGTGTTAATAAGGTATGCATATTATGACATTTTTATGACTCCCAGTGACTCTATTATATATGTTGGAGTGTTCACCTACGTTAGGTTAAGCCCTTTTCAAGGGCTTAAAAGTGTGCACGTGTTTAGTCCATAATTCAATGTTTAATGATGTGCACATGTGTTGAGTGCATAGTCTAATCATTATCCACCTTGATTAGCTTACCTATGTCTTGAATTATGGGTTATCCAACCTTACTTTAGTGTGTGCACATTATGTTGACATACCCACTATGGGTTATCTACCCCATTCTCTATTTATTTTATATTTAGCATCTATGTACTGCATTTAGAAGGGGAGAAGGCATGTAGGAATTTGAAGAATAATAAATCTTTTTGGAGTGTGTTTACATTTACTTTATGAGTATTCAATGAGATCTATATTATTATTTATCATTTTTGATGAGTTTGATGTATACCTAGATCCTATAGGCTGCTCCCATAGCGTATTAGAGCATTATACATGAAATAGAATCCCAATCATGTAAGAATTTGTACTGTATTGAAGAATGTGTTTGTTTCTATTGAGTGTGGGGTAATTATTTATTCATCAGTTTGCATTGATGAAAGTCATTTTATGTAATTAGTGCCAATAGAGCTTAACCAACACACAACAACTCTCAACGTGTACTGGTCATCATTGATCATTGCTAGACTGGTCTACACCAGTCCTCAAAGTCATTCACCATCAACTAAAACCATTCCAAACTATAACCACCAATGTGACTATGATTTTAAACAATGGAGTCACCAGATTTTCAACATTTTGGTTGACTACTTTGACAAATATTCCTCATTCATAGCTTGATGGTATGGCATACTTTCTAAAACATGACCTGTCAATTTGGCATCATCCATGGAGGTATGCTTATTCAAACAAAATTTAATTTCAAATATCCCACTCAAACTAATGCCACTCAAACAAATCCCACCAAAATTAAAGTAGATCAGAAGGTCATTGTTTGGTGTTCTGCATTTGGCTAGGGAAAGTAGGATCCCTTTCTCTCTCTATCATTGCTATGGTCACCTTCTCCATCTATGAAAAGGTAGCCTATGGGGAAACATTTGACATCATTCTTTTCATTTTATGTAGGTATCTTGGTATGACTTTAGGCATGGCAGAGGCAGGCATGAACTTTGGGTCAAGATTAACTCAACTTTTCTTCTTCACAAGCTCTGCCTACTCCAATAAAATGGGAATCATGCTTATGGGAGTGATGATCATTACACGTAAATTTATGATCTCCATCTCCATCATGCATTTTGTGTAGTGGGGGGTATGTTATTTCTAGCATCCAAAGCTACCACTACTACAAAATAAGAGTATTACGGTTTTGAATGGTCTGAAGAGGAAAAAATTGAGGGTCTACACCAGGCTAGTATGAAATTTACTCAAAATAGTTGATTTGAAAGAGGAAATTTGAAAACATCATATTCCATCACATCTACAACCACTCCACCTTTAGCATCTTTGCCTTTCCATGCCTAATGCTCAATCTCTTGCTCACCAATAATTTAGTAATCAGGCGATACTGTAATGTTAGGATTAGGCCATATCAGACAATGGACTCTTCTATTATTTGGATTTCCATTTAAAATATTAACCAACCACATTCAACTTTATAAATGTCTATCTAGCATCTAATTATTCAAATTTGAAAATGGGTATGGAGCCATTTAGAAAGGAAGTTTAACGTTATACATAACCATGCCTGGAAATTGATATGCTGGGTACCCTGATTTTAAAGGTTTTAGACCCCATATGACGGATAAAAGTTATAACAAGCTATAAATAATTACAAGTTTTAAATTGATTGAAGAACACAGTGTCAATAGATTCTATTTAATAAATGTTGTAATATGGATTACAAAAGTAAATTGCAACACAAATATCAATTTTTTAAATGTAGGTTGCATAAATGTTTAAAATAGTAATACAAACTTAATAATTTCAAAAATTTGATAGGTTTTTATGTGATATTTATATGTGTATCCTAGGATAGTCATCATAATATAAAAATGCCAATATGCATTGACAAGTGATAGACCTTGACTAAAAAATTTATAATGAATGAAGAAAACTCCTAGGAGCATGATTTTGTATTATGACATACCCCATACAGGAAGTAACATTTATGAGAAGTGATAAAAATTTAAAAACAAAATAAAATGATGGATCTCTAATAACCTTGTTCAATGTTTGTGCATTATAATGTGCTAATGATCTACAAACTATATGTTGTGGGTTAGTTAGAGTTTTAAGTACTGTGTTCTTATTATGCCCCCAAAAAATAACCAATATAATAAATATCAAATTACATAATTGGAAACAAATTAAATGACATACAAAAATATAGCAATGTGAATTTCATGTACTTCCTCCTTCAAATGATTGTTTTAACATGAATATATGTTTGCACTCTCCTTTATATCATATTAAATGAGTGGTAGGGTATGATAAAGTGTCATGAAAATACAAAGTTTTCATTTCAAAACACAAGTAATTAGTGAGAAAATCTAATAAAAAATACCATTACAAGCAAGTGAATCATGAAAATAAATAGACTAGTAATTACACGAAAGAAGTGAAATTTAAACACCGATACAGATAAATAAGTGGAATCATATTGAAATAAGAGGTCAATGTCACAGGAAGATTAGACTTTTCTCTTCATTTTATATGATTTGGATGTACACATGATCCTCCACTCTTGTTAATTTCTAGAAATAGAAATGAGATAAATACAAGGCTCTTGGAAGGGTCATAATCTTGAGATAATATAGTGTCAACAAAGCCCCCTGATAACTTATACGATATTAGTAAGTGTTTACCAAGAAATATGCATTGAATTAAAAAAATATAACAAGGGAAGCAACAAAATGGGAGAGTTTAGAAAATGAGAGGGCAACGATGAGGATGTTGATGCCTATGCAACATATACCGATTTGTGTTACATTGTATTGTGAAATTATTACTAATTATTAATGCTTCCTTTGTCTTCTATATTTTCCACTCTTTTTCTAACTATTACTATAAGGGATTCACACTACATAAACATGGAGTGATAATCATACTAATTATGAATGTTGCATTTGTCTTGTATCTTTTCTGCTCTTTCTTTGAATAATACTACAGGGGATTCACATTGCATTGTACTATGATAACCTTAATCATTATAAATATTACAACTATCTTGTATGTTTCCCACTCTTTTAATGAGAAAAATCATGTGGTAATAGACTGCCAATAAAACTCCATGTGAAATTTTAAGAAGTAAGAGTTCTAGTAAGTGACATAAATGAAAAAAATAATTATATGATTGTGCTTTTCTAGTCTAGATCTCTAATATCCTTGTTCAAATTTTTACATTGTGCGTGTTAATGATCTACAAAACACATTCTTTTCCTTTCGCTAGTTTGATAAAAATTGTGAAACATAATGAAAAATGAGTGATTTAGGGTATGTGTTGTGGGTTAGTTGGGGTTTTAAGCACCATGTTCTTATCATACCCCCAAGTAGTAATAAATTTATAAAATAAAAAATCACATAATTAGAAATAATTTGAGTGACATACATAAGCCCAACGATGTGCATTGTGTGTCTTTCCTCTTTCTAATGATTGATTTAACATGAATATATGATTTAGTTATTATGCAATCTCTATTAAAATATCATTAATGTTGAAGAGATTCCCATAGTGATAGATGTACTATAAGTGTCTATTTATATGCAAGTTAATTATAATGGTTATGTATTTATAGATCATTTACTCTAAATAAAGAGCCTATTGATGTGTTAAATGATGTTATAACAAATAAAAATTGAAAGATATGGGACAAAAAAGATGGGAAATTCTTAATTAAAAGGGAGAAATAATGGACATAAGAGTGTAAGATATAGCCCCAACACAAATAAAGAGACACTTATAAATAGATGAGAAGATACAGATTTGAGAAAGATAATAATGGTGAGACGTAATGACAATCCAAAAAACTAACAACAACACCTAATTTGGACCAATAATAATAATAAAAAAAATAAAATCATGTAATTTAAATATTAATAAATCCCAAAGGGCCCAAAAATATTTTCAAATTGTTTTCTCTCTCCTTCATTGTATATAATAAATGAGTGGTAGTGCATGATAAAGATTAATGAACAAGTAAAGGGGAGGGTTAAGTTCTTAGCCAACAAAAGGAATATATAGAGCATTCATTTTGAAATTTAAATAATTAATAAGTTAAGATAATCAATAATTCTATTAAAATCAAGTGAATCATTAAAAAAAGACTAGAAATTGTATGAAGGAGGTGCAATGGAAACATCAATAGAGAAAAATAAGTGGATTATCCTGTGTGAGGAGATCATATGGCCCAAGTTTTAGATCATGTGACATAGCATGAAAAAAGATATTAAGGTGCAAAGTTGGATCCTTAGACATAAGTTCACTAAGTTATAACACTTAGTCATTTTGAAAAATTAGATCTAATCATCCACATTTCATTTCATCAAATATTGACGGTGCGAAATCAATTTGAGTTCAACTATGTTAAAAATCTAAGTTCAAAGAAGAGCCGAGTGAGCAGTTTGGTAAAGGCATATCTCACACATGTAAAGGTTTTAGGAATTACTTAATATATAGTTAGATTACTCTTGGAAAGGATAATATATGGTCCAAATTTTAGGTCAAGAGATTGAGCGAAGGAAAAGATATGTTGGTACAAACATGGCCTTCCAGGTAGATTGCAATGGTCCCCATACTTAGTTGAATTTGCACGAATTTAAAATTCAAGACCAAATAGATATCCAAAAGATCATAGGAAGTCATACAATCTAAATCAATAGCATTCATTGAGTCAAAGAGGTTAAAGTAATAGTTGGTTAACGAAGTTAAAGTTTGAACTTCTTTGAAGAGATTGACAAAGCACATTTGTTCCAAGACGTTAGGAGGTAGAAAGATGAAGCCAAGTGTTTGATGTTTAACCATGAACAGAGATAAATATTGAGCTAATTATAATATATAATGATGAGTGGATGTTTGTACATAAATATATCAATGGTGTGTATTATGTGAGATGATTTCAACGTGTACAATGTTTAACACATATAAAGACTGAGCTACATACAAGAGATTGACAGAGTGCATTAAGTCAAAAAGTCAAGTCAAAGATCCAATGGTGAGAGATGAAAGGTAAAGTCCAAGAAACTTATAAAAATATAGATGGTGCATGTTTTATCTGATTAGCGAGGACATAAGATGAGGACAAAGTGGTCGATGTTTAACTATGATAGTTGGCATTTGAATATTTGAATTTGCAAAGGAAAAACTAGTGCTCAGTATTTTGTCCATAACTTTTGATAGAGTAAAAAGGAAAGTTGTAGAGGACTCAAAGGCACATCTAGTGAACCTAGTTAGATGGTTTGATTATTTGTATAATCAAATATATTAATATCTAAAGTTGACTACATGTTTAACTATGTTTTGGAAGTGACCTGAGAAGGTTATTCAGTTCATTTTGATGTTTTTTGGGTGTTTCATGTTGTCTTAGATATTGGATAATGTTTTATATTCCTTTTGGATGATATGTGAGGTTTTTAGAGGTGTGATAAATCTATCTTGAGGATGAATAATGCTTAAAAAGTTGACTGTGTTTATTCATGATGTTCCCATGTACAAGGTCTATGTTTGAGTTGATTGAGCATACACAGAGGTGAGAAAAGATGACGATGATCATTTGAGGATGTATTAGGGGTCATAAGGAGTGGAATTATGTATTTGAAAGTGGTCATATATACTTATTTTTCTCAATGAAGTGATAAATGGGTGAATAGGTCTCTATGAGACCTATAGGGGCTACAAGGGCCTAATTGAAAGGTGTAGCTACTTAAGGGTACCCATAGATGCTATGGTTGACCTATGAATATTAAATTGAGATGTGTATTCATATGGCAAATGAATTATGGGTTAAGGCATGCCTAATGGCTGACCAAGTTGTTGATATTCATGAATGCTCTATAAATAGTGGAACCAAATGTGATGGTTTATAGACTTTGATGTGGCTTGTGAATGTTGAGTTGACAGAGGAGTTGAGGAGTGAAGGAAGAGAGTAATTGTAACTAGTGAATGGGTTGATGAGTAGAGTAGATTGAGAACTATGTGTAGGCCCTGTAAGTCATAATTCTAATGTATGAATAGTGATTTTGTAGGTTTGAATCATGAGCATGAGCAAAGAAGAGTAGGTTAATCCAAAAGGCTATTTTGGATGTTTTATGTGTGTGCGAAGGCAAGGTGAAGATTATGTTATCAGAGGTCCAGCATCAAGTGTTGAAGACATATGTTCAAAAGTGGAAGTGTTCATTTCATAGGAGGTCATAAGTTTTCATTTAATATGAGTTTAGAAGGAAGTGTTCATTTCATAAGCTATGTTATGAGCTGATGAGAACAAGAAAATCCTTCTTGGGTTGAGAACCCTTCATTTTGTGCACTCGAGAGACCTTATAACACATTTTCATGCCTTATCCTTCAAATTCTGACCCTAAAATGCATGAACGTACTTTAAAAAACATAAATCACCTCTAAAAATACTTACATAAGCTAAAATACTCTAAAATCTAATCATGACCTCTCATTAGGCCACACTCTCTCTCTTTACTTGATTAGACCTTGACCTGTAAACCATATTGGGCCTTAAAAATGACCTTCATGCCTTTTTTCATGCACTCTCCACCACTATCACATACTAAAAAAACCTCATACATGCTTAAACACTATCATACATCCTTCATAAGCCTTGAAAATAGATCATGATGCCTCATTAGGCCATGTAGAATTTAGGAGTGGTCTAGGTGCAGACTTTGTCTAAAGGTCTTACCCCAATGATTCACATACATGATCAAACAACCTCATACAACCACTCATGTTTGTGTGCACTCATCTCACCAAACCATCATACTCATACCTTCTCTTAAGGTCTCTTCATGCTATGACTAGTGCCATGACAAGGCTTGTTAAGACAACTTATACTCATGATCTAGTACTCAAACATGCTTATCTTAATGCTATCAAATAAGAACACTCATCAGATAACACTCTCACACAAATACAACAACCTTGACATCAACCAAAAAAAAAATCATTAGGTTGCCTTCAAATTCTCTCTTTAATCTGACCCTTGACATCAACTAATAGAAGAATCATTAGGTTTACTTGAAATTATCTCTTGTCACAAGGCTTCCTTGTCACATTAATGACATTAATATTGACATAAATGACAACACTTATCAACATACTCTTGTTTGTCAAAGTTTTTAATGTTTTGGCATTGTTCATCCCCTTGGTTTTATAGATTTTGATGCCTAATTTGATCTTGCCAACCTCTTTAAATGTAATGAATGCATGTGCATGAGTTCTCTTCCTCATATTTAATATTTTGGATTTGATAGTGACCTTTTTGTCTTCCAAATTTGTAATTTATCCCATAGCATATGTTTGATGTGACCCTATGTCACTTCAACTAGCCACTCTATTTAATGAATCCACCTGTCACATCTCAACTTGATTTGCCTCAAACACGATGCAATCTTTTGAAATGCCATGTAATTAATGATCTTGAATGACCGTTAGCATTTTTTATTCCATACCTATCTTATTATCACCACTTTATTGGACTTAATTAAGATTGATATAGTTGATTCCAATTATCTTTGATGATCTATCACTGGAATGTGATCGCACCCTATGATCATAGCCTTTTCTTAGATGTTATGATGTGACACTACAAACACACTATACAAGCATTATAACCTCACAAAATAAAATAAAAACACAAAAAAATAAAACATTAACTACCTGATGCCATCAACACTTACTCATAATTGTGGTACATTGATAGAGATTAAAGGAGATAAGGCTTAATTCTACATCCATTTATACATCCTTGTAATATGGTTCCCTGTAAATCATTTAGCACAATAGTACCCTATTATGAAACTTCTTGAATAATGTAGGGCCCTTTACATCCAGTTCACATCTTTCTTAGAAATATTTTGAACTTATTATCATATGATAACACTACTTATTCTAATTCTTTAGATCACATGTTGTGATTATGCCATGCCTTTTTACTTAGCTTGTTAATCTATTTTATCCACTAAGCCCTTCTTCGATTCTCTTCCATCTTAGTTAAATCCAAAAATATATATTTTATTGACTCATGGTCATCGAGTCACATAATCATTGAAATACACAAACTTGGTAAAATATACTCCTAGGCATAAATGCATCAATACCATATATTAGTTAAAATGGAGGAATAATGTAGCCCTCTTAGAGTGTGTCCTGTATGCCCACAAAACCACAAGATGGGTCGACTCTGAGTCATGGTATACCAAGGGGATAAATGGTGGTGTGCCACATATTTTCCTTGTAGAAGATCTCAAATTTGACATGTTTTTAAATATCACAAGAACCATGATCCAGTACATATAGAATTTAGGACTGAATGAAATGCTTATGTGACAAATGCCACTAAATTGTACATTCATGAATTGTAGAGACTAAGTGTGTGAAATTGGCCTTTATAGATGAGCTCAAACCCTAATAAGTTGTTAAGTTCCTAGGGGAAATAATGAAAAAGTGTCGGACCTCCTGTATAAAAAAAAGGTGAACATGCATAAGGGTGCCTTGAAGGTGTCTCCTTGGAGATACCTTTCAAACATGCATAAGGGTACCCTTGAGGTATTACAAGGCCCTTCAAGGTATCACCTAGTACTACCTCAAAATAGACCTTAAAGGGCCTTGTAATACCTTTAAGGGTACCCTTATGCATATTTGAAAGGTATCTCTTAGGAGATACCTTCAAACTCTTGGGTTCACCATAGAGGTTAAAATCACATACAAGATATCAAAATATAAGTAGCTAATCATTTTACATCATTTTTATAAAAACCCCCATTGCTCAATATAATTTGGTATACTAATAAAATACATGGTTTAATGTTGACTTAATTAGCTATTTTTCTCTACATAATTATTCTTTTCTTAAGCATGTTTGAAAGGTATATCCTAGGAGATACCTTCAAAGTAGGATTAAACAAGGATTGAAGTATGTACTATATGATATTAAAAGTTATTATTTTTTTGGATTAACATAAACCATGTCATTAAAAAAATAGTTATACATTATATTTATAATATTTTTAGGTTTTAACATATCTCCATGCTTATGTTATGGTATAAATAGAGCTTTATCTCCTGCATATAGGTATAAAGTAGACTGATTTAATAGATAACCTGATTAACAAATTCTCATGTCTTTTACAAATGTCCAAGATAAAAATAATACATTAATGGCTTTTCAATTTGGACTCTATGTTACTCTCATAAATAATGGTAAGGCCATTAGTGAAGGAAGAATACACAAAGCTCTAGGTCCAAACGCTGACTTGCTGGATTCCAGGAATCTCACTTTCGCATGCCACAATGAGGAAATACCTATTTAATTTATAAGTATTAATTTTACTAAAGCTTTTAATCAGCCAAATACTTCACTTATCCACGTGAAGTTTGATTCAAGCATAGATAGTGAGATTACAATAGTGTATGTAGATAAATGTTGTACCAAAAAAAACTTCAGTCAAGATTATCGTTTGAGATACTAAAATATACAAGGATAAAGTTTCTTGATTACACCACAATAGATATGAGGCAACATGTCTTGGATGCCCTTTCTATCGATTATCTAAGAAAAATAAAAACAAAATTACCATTGATTTTTAGGGTACATAGATTTGTTTGGAAGCTTGGCTTAAAATATATAGATTGAAGAGAAGTAGCTTTTTTGAAAATAAAAATTGTTAAAAAAATAAGGAATAAAATGCATTTCATTTAGAGAGGTTTTGACAAAAGCCACAAAAGAAGACAATGACAGCTAAATATTTGTTTGACCAATTGGTAGATGATTTTGCATATGTTTATCCATGACTAACATGCTAGCTAAATATAGACAACTCACAAGAAAATGTTTGACATCTTCTAACATATTTTACTCAAGAATTTATGCAGTACCACATCAATACAAAACTAGCAGATATGAAATATTATCCAATATTCCAACCAAAATTCAATAACACATAGAAAATTAATTTTCATGATGAGACCATTGCCAAGTATGATGAATTTACTAGGTGCAAAACATACATCTTGTTGACTCAAAAAATATGCTTTGGGTCCCTCTCTATAGATCAGGAAGATCATATCGATCAATAATTCATGATGCACTTAAATTAGATACTTTATGAAAGACAAATATATTACACATATAAATAAATGTCATAGTAATACCCTGAAGAATGCCTTAGTGTGAATCATGATAAAGTGGAACGTCAAAAAACATTTGACCCAAGGATAGCGACAAAAATCAAAGTAGTTACCAACATAATAATAGAGTTGTCTCTTGTAAGGATTTTAACACATGGTTATTATGCAAGTGGATATGGGCATTTTTTTTTACCGTATGTTCTTAGAGGATCTAAATTTAACATCACCTCATTGAATAAGCTATTTAAGGATATGAAAACAACAATTCCAAATACTTATGGATCTTTACTATATAAACATGTATCTTCAAAATATACATTGTATGATGCACTTTTGTCTAATAAATACTACATTGATTGCAATAAATACATAGAAGAATCATAATCAATTTGTGCCTTCATGAACTTCCTTCTAGGCTATACCTTCAACTAGACAATTGTTATGGGGATAATAAGAACAAGCACTTACTTCCATCCATAATTATATTTTATTTAAATGTTAAACATTATATGGAACTAATATTACATTTACAAATTCACAAAATCATGTTTTATGGTATAGTTTTGTGTTGCAATATTTATCTCTCCTTGTCTACAAAGGTGTTTTCCTCGATGTCGAGGTTGGATTTCTTCCTATAGGACATACTCATGAGGACATCAAAGACACATTTGGAAACCTATTTGAATGTATAAAGAATAAAGATTTATGGAGTGTGGTAGAGAAGATGGATAGTTATAGGACATGTGAAAATACAAAAAACTTCACTTCATATTTTATTGAAGGAGTAGTAGATTTCAAAGACTATGTTAATAGTTACTAGCTAAAGGGAAGAAATGAAATAGTAGGCTTGACAAAAGGTCAATAATTTTTTCTACACATGGAGCAAGGTCAGCTCATTATGTGTTGAAAAAACTCTATAAGAGATAGAAATTAGTCCCCCCAACCTTCAATTTCATTATGGGGAACAAAAGAAAATGGTGAGCCAAATGTTGCAGAAGGTAATCTGATAATTTTTTTTTTCAAAGACTTGAAAAATAGAGAAAAGTTGAAAGATTTTGTTATTGTAAAAGTATCAGATAGAAGTACAAAAAAGAGTGAAAAAGAAATTAAATCTAAATTTATTAAGTATGTACATTAATTCAATGAATTTAGTTTGACAAAAATAGTAAGTGGAAGGATCTAGCATATTACTTCTAAAACATCCATGACACAATGAAAGAAGACATGTTCCTTTCTGAAGTTGAATGTAAATGAAATTTTTGGCCTCAAACTCTCCATGAAATACCCCTACATAGAGATCTATGTAAAATGGTTCATAATAAGACACTTTATTTTGGAGTGGCATCTATAGATACATATGTTGGTCTATAAAGCAAATTAACAAAAATATAATTTAATCTAGCTCAAGATGTGTAAAATGGTGATATGTTATTTATTAGACTTGATGATTCTATAGAAGTAAACTACAAAATATAGATTTATATAATTAAAACTAATATTGAGAACTCTAAAAAAATGGAGATATAGAATGAAGGGTCAAAATAATTTGGTTCATCCTAGTTCATGTAAGAAAAAAATATGTAAAAGAAGCAAAAATTTATTTAGGCTATTTGGAAAAGAAATGGAAGCCAAACCCAACTAACACATCTTTGCCATTGATACTCATAGATAGTATCATCTATGCTTGGAAACTAAATAAAAATTGGAGAGGTCATAAACTTGTTCTCCCTAATTTTTTTAAAGGCATTGTAAAGGACTATTTGAATGCATCATCCCACTAGGCACTTTGAAAAATAGTGATAAAGGATTTGTAACTATTTTTTTATTTCATCACATTAACAAATTTGAAATGGTGTTTCCTTAATTTTGGAATGATAACTATGAATGCTTTTTTCAATATTAGTCCATTTTTTAGAAATGTATAATGTTTTATTATTTTATTTATTTATAGTGGCACTTCATATTTTGGGTCTTAGAAAAGACACTTTGGCATTTAAATTTTATATTTTCTACTATGACAATTCAGTATTTTGATAACTGCTCATTTATTTAATGGCATTTGACTATTAGAATGTCCACTTCCCATTTTTATGTTTCAAAATGGTCTTTGGATTTTTTGTATTCTAAATAGAAAGATCACATTTGATGAATCATGAAAATCTCTTCGACTTTTCAATTTTTCAAATTAAACTTTGCATTTTACATCCTTCAAAATACTCTTCAAAAAATGGTCTTCACAATTTTCACATTAGAATTTACACCTTGGATTTTATGCATTAAAAAATACACTTTGGCATTCCCATCTTTGCAAAAATGTCTTTGTGGTTTATGCCTTGGAATGTCCCACTTTAGCATTTACATATCAAGATTTATTCTTTGACATTTGTGTATCAATAAATGGTCTTCAAATTGTCAATTTTTTAAATTACACTTTAGCCAAGAACACAAGATTGTGCCACATAGGACAATCTCAATAATTTGGCTATGCATAAGGATGATGAGTCCAAACAACAAGTCCTTAACAACGTAAACACCTAAGATTATGACACGCATCACAATCTTAGTAAATCAACTATGTAGGAGATTATATTAATAATATAAACATTGAGGAGGTGTCCTACTACCCAAACACTTGTGATTGGTCCACTTAACACAATCGTGGGGACTCTCTTGTGAACACCAAAGTCAACATGGGAGAACTAGTTTTGTAGTGATCGACACATGGCATGTACATAAATATGAGATAAACTTTGACAGTCATAGGGACATCATCTAAAGAATTGAAAATAGTTCATGATCTAATCAACTACTGATATGTGGCATCCCAATCATCCCAGGGGATTTAAATCACATATCACCTGAGCGATCGATTGATGTATGAATTATTTTTTATTAAGAAATAAACTGCCCAGGCTTATTATCTAAGAATACATGGTATATAAACCAGTTTGAATGGATGTATAAATTTTATTAAAGATATTAGAAAGACCACATGCCTTATGACTATTTTGAACATTTAGATAGATGTGATTTGTTTGTAATAAGTCCAATTAATTTTTTATAAGTCCATTTAATTATTGATAAATTGCTCAATTTATTTTAGTTGAGGTGAAAGAGGGGTATATTAGAAATGTAATTATTTTTGATAGTTTTAAAATAATTTAGACTTATTACAATATATATATATATATATATATATATATATATATATATATATATATATATATATATATATATGATTTATTTGTAATATGTCCAACTAAATTTTGATACAATCCAATTTGTGAACTTGATAGTTTTCAAAAAATTATTACTAAATGTTTCTAATTATTTTAAATAAGTTGGAATTATTACAAATACATTAGATAGATGTGATTTATTTGTAATAAGTTCAACTAATTCTTGAAAAGTCCAATCAATTCTTGATAAAGTCTAATTTATTTTTGATAGTTTAAAAAAAATGATTATTAATTATTTTCAATTATTTTAAATAATTTGGACTTATTACAAATACATTATATAAATGTGATTTATTTTTAATAAGTCCAAATAATTCTTAGAAATTTCAATTAATTTTTGATGAAGTCTAATTTATTTATGATATTTTTAACTAATAATTATTTTTGATCATTTTAAATAATTTAGACATATTACAAATACATTAGATAGATGTGATTTATTTGTAATAAGTCCAACTTAGTCTTGATACATTTCAATTTATTTATGATAGTTTAAAAAAAAATAGACTGTTGATAAGACCATATTATCTAAAATTGTCCTTAAAACAACAACGTTATTTTTAATTCAAATGATAAATTATATCTTGCATACTTTCTACAATCTGATTATAAAGTTTTAGAATCACTGTAATCTCAAAATGAGATGGATTACAAAATCAGATCCATATATATCCATTATTATTAACTCATACTATTTATAATTAATCGATATAAAATAATTTTTAATATAAATATTTTCCAAGATGAATCATTTAACACAATTTAAGGGTATGTTTATTTATATTAAAGGCACACTACTTATATTAAGTGTTTTTACCCAAATAAAACATTAACATACCTTAATGTATTACAAATATTAAATGTTCCCATGTTCACCAGATACAATAACATGGTATAGCTCAATACATTACCAAATGGGTCACATATATTATTACATTAATTCTTATCATATTTGTGCCTTCCAAGATCGAATATCTAATAGTCAACAATGGTCACTTATATAACATATCACAAGATTCATGAGATGTCACCAAGACCCATCATAAATTCCTTTATTACATAAATTGATCATGCCTCATTGAAAGTCGGCCATGCACATGTTTTAAACACAAATATTTTGTGTAGATAATATATTACCTTGTGCCATAAATAGTTTTGATATACGAGTTCCAAATGATGCCTATATGCTTTTTGTATAACCACAAGTGGCCACATTGCTTATAGAAAATTTCAATTTTATGGGGAAACCATGATAGTGGATCGATCTATTTTTTGACAAATGTATTTACAAATATAAAAATAATGCCTCTACAAAATCATACATCACCAGATTACTTGTAATTTCACTACATGAATTTACCATTTTCTCACAAATATGTAACAATATACAAATATTTTTATTTAAATAGGTGTTCCTTGGGTCATTTCCATGCTTCGTTAAAATATTTAAGTCACCAAAATATATTTAGCTCACATGTGGTCATGCAAAAGTCTTGGTTAGGTTTCCAATGTTACAAGATTTGAGGAATCAAGGATTACCTCAGACAAATAGAAAAAACTCAATTTTACTACAAGTATTATCATATAAAATAACTATAATACTATTTATTTTTATCCATCTTAATCATGGTTTTGGTTGATGTAAGACTACATGATGCCCTAAATGCTCCTATACCTGGGTTATAAAATTTTAAGCATAATGCTTTAAAACTTAAGATAAATGGTAGTAACATCATTTTGACTTGAAACATAAGCCATAATGAACATTTCCACCATGTGAGATACATCAATATATTTTCATTCAATTATTCCTTTATTTTATAAGTAACAAATAGACCATAACATTTTCTTCTCCGCTCATCTGTACTCAACATTTTTATTTTATTTCTCAATACTTGGGTAAATTCTATCCATCTCTTCCAATAGATTTTTTAATCCATTTCATTGTTTTTGTGGGACTTGTCCCGCCTCTATACATACACATCCACTCAGTTCTCTTAAATATGTTGCTTTTATATTTTTTAGGTTTACACCTACTACAATATAACTACCTCCACCAAAATTTTTTGTCTTTGTTCACCATTTATCCAATCTACTATTGGATTATCATACCAACTATCTTCAGCTAACTGTAATTTTCCTTGATTTTCATTAGTTTACATATTTATGCTTATTTCTTATTTCATATTTTGAACTTAAACAATTTCTCATAAATTCCACTGTTATCATTGTGAAAGTATTTATGTGCTATTATTCAATTGTGACATTGTCTATTGAAACATTTTGATGCTTCTAGTTTGCACTCTTATTTTCCTTCCTTTCGAATGGAATAAATTTATTTTTAAATACTCAATATATTTCATATATAATCAAAAGCTAGTTTTCACACTATATACCCCATAAATTCTCCTTATTACTACACACAACCAAATAAATTTGATGTTCAAACTCAATATTCCTCTTTCATGCAATATCTATGCTCATTGCTATAAAAGAATTACTCTTGATATATATCACATAGTTTAATTACTCATCCTTTTGCACTTGTTGTATATGTGAAATCCATCCATCATATACAGATCTTTTTCTTTTTCTTGATATTTTTCTACTCTAACTCTTCCTCTATTACTTTTATTTTCTCTCTAATACATTCTAACACTTTTATAATTAAATGCATTTCTTCCAATTTTTAATTACGCTATTTCTATTTACCTTGAGATCTAAAAGTTTCACTATAACTATGGGTATAAAAAACATTACACATTCTCATTTCCATTAATTTTATACTTCTCTTTATGTCATTCTCTTTTCTTTGTGCCCTTCCTAATCTTAAATAAATCTACCTTTTATAATTCAACAAATTCTTCTACCGTCATTTCAATGTCTGTAATGACTTTAGAAAGTTCACCTATCTTTCACTCTTTATATCCAATATTATACTCAAATTACCATCTGTGTATGTGAATCACTAAATCATCTTCATCTCTTACATATTTAGAAGACAATATTTTTATTCTTTTTGAAAAAATTGGATTTATATAAATTACCCGACTATCCACTACATATTTGCTCTTCTCAACCATATTATATTCCACAAATGGAAAATATATTTCCTTTTATAGTTGAATCATATTCTCTTAGCCACACATTTTCTATCTCCATGTATATTTGCATTAAAAGTCTGATACTTTTTCTTCTTTTATATATTCTTTATTTTTAATTATTCTAAAAAGATTACTTTCATGCTTCATCATTCCACCATCTTCATCCTTTGATTTATGAAATTTATCTTAATAAAACTCATCCAACTCATTAGCAGTACAGATCATCAAAATAAAATTAAATTACTTTAACACACTAACGTTATAGTGGTTTTCAGGAAAATTCCCTGTATCATCTACTAGGAGAATTGAATATGAAAAGTATCCTTTCCCAAAATTAGGCAAAATTTCTATCGCCAAATATGCAAAATACCCCCATAAAAATGAAAGTGGTATTTTTCTTAGGATTGACATTAATGCCACACAACTACCCATTAACAATGATTGCAGGAGGTTTGTAAGTCATTGTTACTTAACACGGACAAGGAGTAAGAGACCGATGTGATTCTTTGGGTCAAAGATGTATCCATTTATATCTGGGAAATTTTGCATCGAGGCTTCTTCGTTAGTAATGTTATTTACTAGGGAAATTTGTAGGTCTTTGAATTATTTTAAATTCAATAGTTCTCTGATATCATTTAATGCCTGCAACAGGAAGGGAACGTATCATTAGGAAGGGAATGTATCATCAGGAAGGATAATTAAGTTTATCTGCTTCCATTAAAAAAGTTGAGTTTTGAAGAGGATTTTTACAGTGTCTGAGCTCAACGTGGTGTTTGGCGAGATAGGAAGATATATGTTTATGAAAACTTCTTGCATCTTATCGTATATCTCTTTCACTGTATCATTCTATGTAATGCTTGAATTTGCAGTTTCCAACATATTTTTCCATAATAGAAAACATAACAAGATAGATATTATTACTCTACTATCGTGAAACACATAAGACTTGTATAAATCTAACAAAAATTGAAGTATATATGTACATACCAAATGGTTCATTGTTGCAAGACTTCTGGTATGCATGAGAGATTGTGGTAACACTCTGTATGATGGAGGAATCCCAAGGAGTCCACATGTAAGAACCTGACTCCAATAACATTCAACAAGAAAATTTGTCATATTGGCTTAAATGTATGTTTTTACTCAAGAAATCATCAAGGGTTATCAATTACAGTTGTAGTGAGAGTACTATGTATCCTAAAACCATAAAATCTTAATGATAGGGAGGTGGGTTCTTTAAATTGTACTACATTTATTGCACCATCTTTGCACAAATGTTGTGATTGAAAAAGAATAAGCAAGCAAACAAAACTGCTAGTATGTAGTGTGTACCCTGATGACTATTCAAAAACCCTATCATCCCAAGCAACAGGGCTGAAGAGATTCCTTGGAACACCTTCAAGATATTCGTTTTTGGGTATGTATGAAATTCGAGTCCAAAAAATCAACATTATAGGAACTCTAAAATTTGCAAATATTCTTCGCATCCATCCCATCAACAGTCCAATGTTTGGGATGGCCAGTCCAGTGTCTAATATGGCCTAATCCTAACATTATAGTATCACTTGATTACTAAATTATCAATGAGCATGAGGTTGAGCATCAGGTATGGAAAGGCGGAGATGTTAAAGTGGAGTGGGTGAAGATATGATGGAAAATGATGTTTTTGAATTTCCTCTTTTAGATGACTATTTTGAGAAAATTTCATTCTAGCCTAGTGTAGACCCTCGAGTTTTTCCTCTTCAGAGCATTCAAAAATAGAATACTCTTCTTCCATAGCAGTGGCATCTTTGGAGGCTAACAAGAATACGTCCCCCATTGTAGGAAATGAATGATGGAGACGGAGACTGGTAATGTACACACAATGATCATCACTCCTATGAGCATGATTCCCATGTCATGGGAGTAGGTGGAGCTTGTGAAGAAGAGACGCTGAGTTAACCCTGACCCGAAGTTCCTGCCTACCCCTACCATGCTCAAAATCACACCAAGATACCTACTTGAAATGAAAAGAATGATGCCGAATGTTGCCCCATAGGTTCCATGTACATAAACGAAGAAGGTGACCATGGCAATGGTAGAGAGAAAAAGGGATCTTGCTTTGCCCAACCAAATGTAGAACACCAAACAATGACCTTTTGATTTGCTTTAGTTTTGGTGGGATTTGTTTGAGTGGGATATTTGAAATTCAAAATTGTTTGAACAAGTATACTTCCATGGATGATGCCACATTGCCAGCTCATGGGGAATAGTTTATGGTCACGATCATGTTAGTGGTTGGGGAATGGTTTATAGTGACGATCATGTTGGAAGTTGTGATTTGGAAGGGCTATAGTCGATAGTGACTTTTTATTGGCTACATCATTGACTAACACATTCTAGGAGTTGGTGTGTGCTAGTTAAGCTCATCATGTAACAATCAACCATCAATAGAACTATTAAACACTATTAGTGATTTTATTGATAACTGATGCATGCTGTCCTCACTGATGCATGCTTTCCTCACTGCATGCTATCCTCATCTCTTGACTATAGTCCTCATCAATGCATGTGATTCTTCTATTTATAGTTTGTCTTTTTAATTCCATTGTTAAATATTGTTTTAACTGAACTGTAGTGTTTTAGCACAGCCAATGATGCATGAATAAATGCATGTTTAGTGATATAGATTTTTAGTCTATTTTTATGCACAATGATAGATTAATTTTTTGTAACTCCTTTTTAATATATAGGCATGAATAAAGAACAGTTTATTAGGCTGCAAAAATATAAAATTTTGTATTAACGCTGTGCTCTTTTTTTTTGTCGGAGTTAATTCTTTCTACTATTATTATTAATTAGTTTGTTAGATGGTTGGGTCTGGATAAAATGTACAATTTGGTATTAGAGCTAGTATTTTCTTTTCGATTAAAGATTTAGTAGTTAGAATTTTGCCAAAGATTTATCATGTCAAATTCTAACTCCTTGCCCATTCCAGAATTTGATGGAAATGAGTATGATTATTGGTGTATCAAAATGATGACTTTTTTGATAGGAAAAGATTTGTGAGAGATTGTTGAATCAGGTTATGTAGAGCCAACTGATTAGAATACCCTCATAGTAAATGATAAAACAATGAAGAAGGAGGCTAAGAATAAGAATGCTCAAACCTTATTTCATATTCAAATAGCTCTAGATAAGAGCATATTTTCATGAATTGCAAGAGTAAAGACAATAGAGGATGCTTGGAAGACTCTAAAAGAAGCTTACCAAGGTAGAGATCAAGTCAAAGTTGTCAAGTTACAGACATTGGAGAGAGAATTTGAGAATTTGAAGATGCAAGAAGTTAAAAGTGTAAGTACCTATTATGTCAAATTAAAAGATGTGGTCAATAAGATGGTTACACTTGGTGAAATTGTGAACAATGAGGTTCTGATAAAAAATGTGTTAATGACTCTCATACCAAGGTGGAACCATGTTGCCATAATCATAGAAGAAAGTAAGAATTTGTGCACCCTTCAATTTGATCATCTAGTTGGATCTTTGATGTCTCATGAAGAAAGATTGAGAGATTTATTTGGAGAAAGTGATGAGAAAGCTTTTGCCTTGAATTTACAAATCATAAAGAATGAATATGCTAATAGTAGTATCAAAAGTAATCAAGGCCAAGGTAGAGGTCAAAATTAGAATTAATCAAGAGGGAATAGAGGTAGAGGTGGTTTTCAAGGAATAGGTGGTTTCAGAAGAAGAAGTAGAGGCTGATTTGATAAAAGAAATATCCAGTGTTATCATTGTAACCAGTATAGCCAATCTAATTATGAGTGTAGATTAAAAGAAGGTAATAATGATAAAAGCATTCATTATGCTCAAGAAGGTGATGAGGATCCTCCAGATAATTTATTTTTATCTTATGACAAAGCTGAAAATATTTCTAAAGATGTTTGGTATTTAGATTCAAGATGTTCTAACCACATGTCAGGGAATGAAAAACTTTTTTCTATAATGGATGAAATTTTTAAATCCAAGATCAAGCTTGGTGATGATAAATCATTGGAGTTTGCTGCAAAAAGAGCTATGGAAGTCCATACAAAAGAAGGTATGAAGAGTCTTAAATACATTTATTAAACTCTAAAGTTAAAGCATAATTTGTTGAGTGTTGGACAATTATGTGAGAATAATTATAAAGTTGTATTTGAAAATCAACAATGCATAATTTATGATAAGAATCAAGGAAATAAGGTGGTAACAGTTGTGTCTATGACAAAGAATAGGATGTTCCCATTGAAGTTTGGTGAACATAATATGAGCCTTTTCAATATGGCATATGAGGATACAAGTTGGTTATGGCATCTCAGGTATGGGCATTTAAATTTTCATAGTTTGAAGATTATAACATCAAAAGCATTAGTTTTCGGTTTGCCTAAGGTTGAAGAGCACAAGGAAGTTTGTGAAGGATGTGCTAAAGGAAAACATGCAAGAGAGAAATTTATAAAAGGAAATGCATGGAGGGCTTATTATCCACTCCAGTGAGTTCATTCAGACATTTGTGGTCCTATGTAGACAAAGAGTTTGGGTAAGTCATCATATTTCATTAATTTTATTGATAATTACTCATGATAGTGTTGGGTTTATTTTTTGAAGACCAAAGGTGAAGCTCTTGAGATATTCAAGAGGTTTAGAGCCCTTGTAGAAAATGGCAAAGGGTGAAAAATCAAATGCTTAAGGATTGATCTTGGAGATTTTGTTTTTCAAAAGCCTTTCAAGGTTATTGTGATATGAATGGTATCAAAAGACAACTCACCTCTACATACACACCTCAACAAAATGGTGTAGTTGAAAGGAAGAATCGTACAGTGGTAGAGATGGCATAGAGCATGATACAAACAAAGGGATTAAGTAATTATTTTTGGGGAGATGCAGTTGCTACGATAGTATATATTCTCAATTGAAGTCCCACTAGTGCACTCGATAGGATGAATCCGTATGAAGCCTGGTATGAGAAAAATCCAAATGTTAATTATTTCAAAGTTTTTGGTTGCTTAGCCTATATTCATGTTCCTGATCAAAAGAGACAAAAGTTAGATCCAAAAAGTGAGTCATGTATTTTTGTTAGTTATAGTGAGGAAAGTAAGGCTTACAGGTTATATAATCCTCTTACTAATAGGCTTATTATGTCAAGAGATGTGATTTTTGATGAAAGAGGAGTTTATGGTCATCAAAAAGGGCACATGGAGAAGTCAAAATCTATTTTAAATGAAGTTATTATGGATGATATTGATCATGGGCAGCCCACTAATATTTCTATTCCAAGTGCTACAAAATCCACCAAGTAACCCCTCATCTAGTTGTTCAATTCCAAGTGTAAGTCTAGATTCAAGTCTTAGTTCTACAAGGAAGGTAAGAAGATTTAGTGACATTTATCAAAGGAGTTCAAATCAAGCACATGAAGAAAATCTAAGAGGTGAGACACTGAATTTTGCTTTACTTACCAAAGCTGATTTTGAACCATCATGTTTTGAAGTTGCATATACTAATAAGGTTTGGATGCAAGCAATGCAAGAAGAGATGGATTCTATTCACAAGAATGACACTTGGGAGCTTACAAAGCTTCCACATGACAAGAAGAAGGTTGGCACCAAATGGGTCTACAAGACCAAGTGTAACAGTGATGGAAGTGTTGAAAGGCATAAGGGGAGATTAGTTGCTAAAGGTTTCACATAGAAGTATGTCAATGATTATGAAGAGACATTTGCACTAGTAGCAAGACAACAAACCATTAGAATGCTGATTTTATTAGCAGCTCAAAAGAATTGGAGCATCCATCATATAGATGTGAAAAGTACCTTCTTGAATGGGTACTTAGAAGAAGATGTATATGTGGAACAACCAAAAGGTCTTGAAGTGCAAGGAAAAGAAAATCATGTCTACAAGTTGAAGAAGGATTTGTATGGCCTCAAACAAGCACCAAGAGCATGGTATGCTAGGATTGATAGTATTTTTAGGAGAATGGCTTTCAAAGAAGTAAGAGTGAACCTACCCTTTACTACAAACAAGAAGGTAATGATATTCTAATTGTAAGTTTGTATGTTGATGACTTGTTTTATATGGGTAGTAGTTCTATGATGAAGGATGAATTCAAAGTTTTCATGATGAATGAATTTGAGATAAAAGATTTAGGCCTCATGAAATATTTTTTAGGAATGGAGGTTTATCAAAGTGAGAATAAAATTTTCATATGTCAAACAAAGTATGCTAAAGATATGTTGAAAAAATTTGATATGGTTGATTGTAAACCAGTCTCCACTCCAGTTGCTTATGGAGTTGCGTTGTGTAGAGATGATGGTGCTGAAAGAGTTGATGAGACAATGTATAGAAGTATTATTAGAAGCTTAATATTTCTAACTCACACAAGACCTGATATTGCTTATTAAGTTTTACTTATTTCAAGGTACATGGCAGAGCCATCAGAAATACATATGAAGGAAACCAAGATAATTTTGAGGTATGTGAAAGGCACTCTAGATTTTGGTATTCATTACTACACTTCTAAAAGGTTCAATCTTGTTGGTTTTAGTGATTCTGATTTGGGAGGTAGTTTGGATGACCGAAAGTCAACATCTAGGAATTGTTTTTCTTTTGGTTTTGGTTTGATTACTTAGAGCTCAAAGAAGCAAAATATAGTTGCCCTTTCTTCTATAGAAGTAGAGTATGTTGCAGTCACTTCAGTAGGTACACAAGCATTATGGCTTAGAAAACTTCTTGAATAAATTGGAGAGATTCAAGTTCAGCTCACAGTTTTTTTTTGTGATAACATTAGTGCTATTAAATTGGCCAAGAATCTAGTCCATCACAGTAGAACAAAGCATTTTGATTTAAAATATCATTTTATCCAAGATTTAGTGCAGATGAAGGTAGTAGAATTGAAATACATCAACACTAAAGAACAGTGGGCAGATATCTTCACGAAAGTAGTTGCAACAGATCAATTTTTAACACTCAGGATATCAAATTGTGAGTTCTCTTAGCATCAAGGGGGAGTATGTTGATAATTGATACATGCTGTCCTCACCGATGCATGCTTTCCTCACCGCATGCTATCCTCATCTTTTGACTGCAGTCCTCATCAACGCATGGGATTCTTCTATTTATAGTTTGTCTTTTTAATTCCATTTTTAAATATTGTTTTAATTGAACTGCAGTGTTTTAGCGCAGCCAATAATGCATGAAGAAATGCATGTTTAGTGATATAGTCTTTTAGTCTATTTTTACACACAACAATAGATCGCTTGTTTGTAACTCCTTTTTTATATATAGGCATGAATAAAGAACAGTTTATTACGCTGCAAAAAATACAAAATTTTGTATTAACGCTGTGTTTTTTTTTTTTTGGTGGTCTGAATTAATTCTTTCTGCTGTTATTATTAATTAGTTTGTTAGATGGTTGGGTCTGGATAAAATTTAGAGATTTGCCCTTTCAAAGCTAAGTATTCCTTCATTTTCAATGTTCCACTATGCCTCCCGTTGCTTAAAATTCTTGCGTATTGAGTTTGAAGTCACCATAACTAACTCTTGGTCTTGCTTGGGCAGTAACTCAACGCAATTATCATCGGATAAGAGCTTCATTTGTTTTTAGTTCAAACATCGACCTCCACGCTCTTTGCCTATTTAATTTATTGTTTGAATGTTTGTTATGTAGTCCATGTCTTTATTCATGTAGATAGCTTCATAATCCCTCCCAGGACAGTCTCCACCAATCGCTCATATAATAGCATCCACCACCGGCTCTCACGACAGTCTCCCTCCAATGATAGTCTCCCTTTCGATGGCTAAATATTTACACGACATAGTTCACCACTGAGTGCTTCTCAACACTACCGTAATTTACATGGCAGTCTTAAATCAAGGTTGGTTACAAATTACAATATTTTGAAACATCCAATAGATTTCGATATTTTCATATTTGAAATTCTTGATAACCAATTTGGATTGTAGAATTTCATTAAAGCATTTCGGTGGGGGGAAGGTCCTTGGTTTGACTCACCCCCAATACAACCAAAGCAAAATTTTGGTGTCATTTTAAAAGTGGTGGTTATTTAATAAAAAATTGGAGTATTTTTACAAAAGAGGTCTTTTATTATAATAGTGAGGGGGTATTTTAGTGGTGAAAATTTATTCAGTGGAGTTAAACTTTATAAGTTGGGGATTTTATAAAGAGGTGGTCTTAGTACAATGAGATTTGTAATTTTGTAAATTAGTAGATAATTATTTTGTTAAAGGGATTTGTTTATTAAAAAGCATAAAATTGTAAATTTTTAAGAAGGAAATTATTTTGGGAGGGGAATTTTTTTTGACAAGATGTCTCGATAATTCTTATCTTTGTCGTCTTCTACTTTTTTTATAGTGGAGAATTGATTATTTGAACTATTGAACATGACCAATTACCATATTTGGAAATTAAAGATGTAACAATTGCTCTAATACAAATAATTGTGAAGAGTCTTCGATGACATTGATTCGACGTTCAACTCAAAAAAAGATAAATACTTGTATTCATGAAAGCAAGATGAAGCTCATGGTTTAATTGCCTTGACTGTGTCATATAATTTAGCATTCCAAATCACTGATGTCAAAACTCCAAAAAAGCTATGAGAGCTTTTTGAAAAGTTATTCTATAAAATCAATCAATTTAGAATGTTATAGTTAGATGTTGAGTTAACTTCAAGCCCTCCTTTTGATTTTCCCTCGATCAAGGAATTTTTGTCAAAATTTAAATTACTTAGAGCTTAATTAAAAGTCATGGTAAATAAAAATTGAACAATGATTGTATATTTATGATTTTGTCAAAATTAAAAGATCCATTCAATATATTTTATTTTGTTTTCTATTCTATTATGTATGCCTTTCGATATAAGTTTAAAATGCCATCCTTCAAGGTATTTTGTGAAATACTATCTCATGAACAACAAAAATTAATGTCATTAGATGTCTTATCTAGGTCAAGTTGTGCTTTGGTGAAAAATTCTCCTAAGGGAAAATGGAAGCCTAAATAGAAATTACGACCTTCTTATAAACAAATAAAATCAAACAAGTCTTCAGATACCACTAATGAGTCCTCTAAACCTTCAAATTCTATGAAACTAAAAAGTCATTTAAGAAAATTAAGGTTTATGATCCATGCCTATATTGTATAAAACTAAACCATCTTGAGTATAAATGATATCACAAAATGGAATTATTGGAAGTAACACTAAAATAATATAATATTGTTGTACTTTCACCTTCATTTTATTTTAACACAGGGAAAGGGAAAGCTCTCTCTGCTAGATCATATTCTCCCATGTCAGATAGATGAATATTACATTTGTTAAGTTACAAGTTAGATCATTGTATGCCCTTGCATATGGCATATTGCACCCTTGTGGACACACAAGCCCACACTTAGGGGAGAACTACATATGTCTGAGGCCATCTTTAGAGTTGTAGCTATGTAAGTAATGCTCATTGACAAAGGGGTCATTGACAAATGTAGACAAACCATCACCAAATAAATTCATTCTATTAGCTTCTTTGCCAATTTTATTAAAATTTTACGCTAATTCATAAAAGATTTAGACCTTGTTATGTTTTATTCTATTTATTAGGCTTTTGAGTTTTTTTCTTTTTTTAGCTCTCGAACTTAATTCTATTTTTTTATGCTTTTGAACTTTTCATTTTTGTTAATTGTTTGCATGTTATATCTGATGGAAAAAGGGCATTATGTTAGGTGATATCAATTCTAAAATTCTTTAGATGATGATATCTGACATTGTAGCTTAATTATATTTTTTTACAGGTTCTCTTCCTGCTTGTGGATCATGCTATGGTGGATAAAGTGGAAAGTTTTTAGAGTTCAGCACATGATTGACAGATTTTGTAAAAGACAAATTCTCTTATGGAGTGATTTAAATGGATTCTCAACAAATCATGTAATGTTTGATTAGATATTTTATGACTTAAATTTTATAAATGTATACCTGAATGTGGGAAAATAAATACTTTAAAAGATTAAAAACTATTGCAAGGCAATTAGTGAAAAAAACCCAAAATTTTGATGTGTACAAGCTTGATGATTTTGTATTGGCTTTATAAAGATGCTACAAATATCTCTATTAAAATAAGATAGATTTCAACCTTCATATATCCTACAAATTAAGAAAAGGTTTAGTTGGTATTTTTGATGGTACATTGTAGATTCATGCCCATACGTTGAGAATAGACATTCACGGTTCTGAATAATTCATTGTAGATTCATTTTCATGTGTTTGGCATAAACACTCACATTTGGTATGGTTTATGTCTGGACCTTTTCAATGTGCTTGCAAATTCAACAACTATTTGCTTCGAAGAGTTAGTACAAATGTGTTGTAATTAATGAGGGGGCTTCAACTTATCTTTTGACTCATTGTTATACATTGGATGTGAATTGTACAATGTGCACTTATTTTGACTAGCACATTACAACACGCTTTCAATGTTTTTGTCAAAGAACATGTACGACCACCATCTAAGTTGTTTTGAGGATGTAGGATTGCCGACCCTTAAAGGAGCCTCAATGCACATTTCACTTGCACTTGATTTGAGTTGCATAAAAAATGGTTTTCATTGATCTCCTTTGTCACATTCTCCTTTTCAACCTACAATCTGCATAATTGATATGATTTGCTTAAAATTTAGCTAATGAAAGCACAACTAAAAATGGAAAAGTAATGCATAATTGATATGATTTGCTTAAAGTTTTAGCTAATGAAAGCACAACTAAAAATGGAAAAGTAATGAAAAATTATTATGTAATAATTCTTTGTTCAAGATAGTAGGCACTTTACCATGCCAAATGCTGCTTGCTTATAGTTTCATGGACATGACCCACTGACTTCTCCCTTCGACAACTTGAACTATTTAGTTGACTTCCCTGATCATGGTTTCATGAAGCATAAATTAATTTGTCTACCTCAAACAAGAACTACATCATATTGAATTCCAATTCATGTTGCCCCTTTACCATGTAAAAAAGGCAACATTGATAGTGGCCCTTGCTTCGACATTTCAAAAATTCTATTCTTCTACAGACATCTGGCAATAAGATATCTATCCATGCTATACTAACATGACCACCCACAAGGATTTAGTGCCTAACGCCCTTATTTCATAAAACTTAATTTTGATGGGAAGTTATCCCATAATAACCCTTTCATAACGTCGTTTTCATGATAATAATTTTTTTTATGTTTCTACCTTCGGGGCAATTTCTATTCATATCACAGTACGAATTTCTTTTCCAGCAGTAAGGCCTTTTAACGTTTCGCTTGACTCCCAAATTTTCTACCTGTTCGTTGAACGCAGACAGTCAAGATGGCGATGGATACCGTATAAAAGACAACGGTGTAAAAGATTGAAGATAATAAATGTTAATAATGGATTGGGGAGGCCAACAGACGGAAGATTAGGAGTGTAAAAGATTAAATATTAATGGTTCCGGAGACTCCCAAATTTTCTACCTATTCTTGTTGAACACAGACAGTCACGATAGCGATGGTCAATCTCAAAAGATACCATGTAAAAGGCGCTTATGTTAGCGTATGTCTTTCCTGCCTTCCCTCCTACGTAACGTCGTTTTCACTTGACTCCCACAATTTCATTCAACTGGACGAGATAGATGCTACATTTTCTGTCCATTCGTTCTTCGTTTTCTTCATAAAATTTATGAAAACGACAAACTAAATTACGCACTTGACACAGCTAGGCATATTTCGAAGTTGTAAGATGGATAGAACGACAAATTGTGTGAAACCTTCTATTCCTACGGTACAATATTAAATCACGCTTTATTACTTTAGATTGTCATGTTTTTAAATTTTAAACGTCATACGTTTTCAAATTTCATTATATTTCTGATTCCTCTTGATTTTATCGATTTCAGTGTTCTCAAACTCATTTTAAATTTTTTTTTTTTTTATTAATTTAATCTATTCCTTAATATTATTTTTGTCTATTAAATTTATTTTAATTGTGTTTTACATCTTCAAAATTATGTCTTTTGTATAAGATCTAGTATGTGATGTAAAAGTAATTGAAAAAATAAATTCAATCTAGCCTTGGATAAGAAAGTATTCCGCTGAAGTACACTGCAATTCTTGAAAACAATTAAATGCTTCAAAGTTGGAAAGACACCTATAATGTGTATAGGGGATATATATAAAATTGTTATTACTCAAGTTTGTATAATATTTTATAATATTAATTCAGGGATAGCAAAAGAGAAAAACATTTCATCCATGTAAAAGTTTCATAATGTTATAAGTATTTCATGTTTTTTAATTATCTTAAATAAATATCTTTGACTCCCTAAAGATGATTATTTTCATTAAATTTTTGAAAAAATTCTTAAGTTATTGTGGTATGATTTCATTTTTCATTTAAAAAAAAAATAAAAAAAATTAATATTAATGTTATTAAGAGGTAAATTTTTAAATTATTGTGGTTGATGATTTCATTTTTTCTCTCTTTTTAGTGTTAGTATTATTAAAATATACGAATCTTTTTTGTAGGTGATAAATTTAATACAAGTATAATTAGCAGACATATACACTTTTTATTAATATTGTAAGAACCCCTATGATTGAATATTAGAAGTGACTCCATGTAATCCTCCTACATTTTCCTTAACTAATCCTAAATTTACTTATTCTAAAAATAACTAACACAACTAGTGTGTGTTAAGTAATAAAATCATAATAAATTTGTCATATATAATCATAATTTTAAATATATTTAAGATTAACTAACTAATATATTTTTATCTTAAATATACTTATTCACTTTTAATTTCAATGTTAAATTTGACATCTATTTCTCTATCATTTTTATTATTTAAAAAATTTGATCGAAACTTCACTGACATTATGATATTAACTTCTATTAAAAATATAATTTCATAAGTGAATACTATTACAAATTAAGAAATTAAAACACATATTTCTAAATTTCAACTAATTCCCCACTATCACACATTATTATACCATTATGATTATACATAATATCAAATTTCATTGCCATTTGCTCCAGACAGTGCCAAGTCCAACCAAGATTGATTTTCGGTCTATGCAATAAAATTTATTATTTTTATTTAAGTTTCAATATTAGTATGTGTTTGTAAAGATTCATTTCTACTTCCATCTAAGACTACAAAGTGTATTTTGAGTGGCATTGCAATCAAAATCTCCAAATCTATTAAATGGTACTTATAAAATTATGTTTATTTCTATGCTAAAAAAACTTTTGTTCTAATAGATTAATAATTATGATGTTATGTGTTTTCTTAGGTGAGCCTATAGATGGAGTTTGTGAGCAAAAACAATATATTTTGAAGATATTAATTATGTTGTAACAATTGCAAGTGAGAATATTTTATGTGAATTTAATCATTTATAGCTTAAATAAAAATGGAGCTATACTTAGGTTTGTAAACTAAATTTAATTCCCATATGAGTTATAGATTTATGTATAATTGTTTTTAATAAATTAGAATCAAAATATTTTGTAAATACAATTTGAAAATTTGAGCATAGTGAACTATATATATATATATATATATATATATATATATATATATATATATATATATATATATATATATATATATATATATAATATTTAGTATCTATTTTTACTATAATTTATATAGGCAGTGTTAAATTAAAAAAAAAATTAAACCCATTCAAATTAGATATATTTTATAATAAAATTATAAAACTTAAATATTTGACAAGTAAAGTTTATTATGGATGAATTTAGAATGAAGGTAACTTTCTAAAGTGAGTCTTTGTCCTCATAGATTTTTTTATAAATGATAGACAAAGACCCTATACATGGTTGTTAGTTACAACTATATGTACTTGAAAAAATGTGTGTAATAGATAAAATATGAACCAAGATAAGAAATTTAATTAAAATATTAATAATTTAAATATTATATTAGTTAATTTTATTATTTTTTCATATGTTTATTTTTTATTTTAAATTAATAATTAATTATCATAAATATCATAGATAAATATATATAAAAGACATCAAGAGATAGCATTCTTAAAGTGTCCATTTCACTTATTTCACAAATCTAAAATCATATAGATGCATCAAGAATGATATCTCTTAATATCTTTTACATAAATCTATACAAAAAATTTATATTAGTTAATTACATCCTTAATCCTTAATAATAATCTCCAGATATAATATTAATTTTATTGTAGTGGGTCCTCATCAATATATTGTTTTCCTTTTGTCAATATTATCCACTCATATTATATGTACTAACATTACCTTCATTTTAAGACCAAAATAAATGAAGCACAAGAGTTTCAACAAATCAGATCAATAAGGGTGTTTTTATAAAAATGAAATGATAGCCCTTCCATATTTTTTATGCATTTTTCTCAAAAAAAAATGGTTTAAAAAATAATTGAAAGTACTATCTTTTCAAATTTTTTTTAATTATTAAAATATACCAGTGTAATTTTTATTAGTCAAAGAACTATAATATACACTAATAGTTACAAAAATAAAATGATCAGTTGGAATTCATGTTCTATACTTCATATTAGAAAAAAACATGGTTGTTCGATGCATTTATGCATGTGGACTATGTATACACATAATATTTTCAAAATTTTCTCAATTACTGGTGTTTTATATATTGCAAGAACCTATCGAGTCTCAATCTTTCTGAGTGCATGCCTTAAGGGGTGCACCAAGAAATGGGTAGGTAGACCATTGGTGATTTATAGGATTGTTGTCCCATATTTCCACTTATTAGCAATCCAAATAGCTCATATAAACATTACCATAATCTATTAATCCTCTTTTGCACACTCCTCCAGTCATTTCCCACCTTTTGTCCTCCTTTTATTAACCTAAAACCCCTTTCAATAGTTTAAAGTAATAAGTTGACTGGGTTGACCTTGTAATCTTATTGGTGAAATTCATTTAGGGTCTATGTTGTCTCTTGGATGACCTAGCAAAGTTTTATCAGTATCATTACTAAGTTGACTGGGTTTCCCCTATCATTCGAAACTTTTGGAAGGGCTTAGGGTTAAATTTGCCTATATATACAAGATCATTTATCCATTATTTAGAGAAGAGGAGAAGAATTAAAATATATTGTGCATCTTCTTATCCACCATTCTACTTGAAGAGAAAACTTAGGGTTACATACTTTCTTTAGAGATATGGATCTTGTCTTGTGGAGAAGTCTTTTGGATGCATTGATAGGTTGTGTAGCCTAAAGATGATTTATCCTTGTCATATTTACATACCAAAACAAACTATTTCAAAGCACTTTGTCAAAGGGAGAGATTGAGTCTCAATGGGTCTATATTCAAAGGTAAGTATTCTCAACTTTGTTCCTCCTTTGTAAGAGTAGATAAATATGCATTTGTACTTCTCTTGCATGCATTAGAATTTTGTATACGTTGATGTGAGTATATATATTCTATGTATGTTTAATTTTATTTTTTATTACCCCCACATTATACCAAAATATTTGGTGATCACTAGATTAGGCTTTAATTTACTTGTTATTAGTTTAGTGAATAAGAAAACATAGGACTTAGTTAGGGTTATTACATGATTTTGCTTGACTGGAGGCTTTGAAACCCTTCCTAGTATTATTACTGTGATAAGAGATCCCCTGATTGGGTCTAGCAAATCCACATATTGGTCATGTTCTCAATTATTTAATATATCCCCAATCGAAAGTGTAAGTAGGATCTATCTTCTCTGAATTAGGATTGATTTATAGATATCATGTATTTTTGATTGCATACATTCTAGTGAACTTAATGTGAATCTAACCTTTATAGGTTTTCTTTCACATTTTTCATTTTGTATCATTTTATTTATTATTTTTATATTTTTTTGATATTAGGTCGATAGAGCTAGTATAGTTTCTAAATGTTGTACATAGGTTTAACACATGGTCACATAAAAAATTACTCTATTTTATTTGTGCAACTCTTCATCTGATATAGGCTATTGGGTCAAACAGGTTGACAAAGTACTCTTATACGCTTTGAGAAAACATAGTAGGTTGATGAGGTCAGTATAGTATTCTAAACAACTTCCAAAAAACATAATAGATTGATCAAGGTGGTATAATCATCTTATAGGCTTCAACAAACATAGAACTACATAACTAGGTTGACCTAGTCGACATAGTAGAATTTTCAAGTAATATTCATATCACTTCAACAACAATCTCACATTCCTCCACATCTTTCAACCCACCAAGGTTCTTTATCTCTTTCCCTTTCATTTTTGTTATTCCTTACAGTTCTATTTTACATAGTTTGTAGTCTTTAAAATGACCATCATATAACAAACTCGGTCAACTTAATCGACCTAGTTTTGTATTCTATCTTCTATCTTAAAGACTAGGTTGACCTTGTCGATATATTTATTAAAGACTCTTGATTCTATAGTATAATAGATATACTATCGACTTTGTTTTATAAGGTTTGCATACAATATCATCTGAATCAACACTTTATTATGTTTTAAATTAGAATTAACAACTATATGCTAGCAATTACTTTACACTTTCACTTTCAGTTGTTTGCATGCTTAGATTAGATCTCATAGTCTAATTAGGTGGTTTTTAAATATAAAATTTAGTTTCACTATTTTTATCTTTCTTGCACACACTAATAAATCACATAATTTAAAAATGCATTTAAATATTTGTCTACCCAAGGCTTTCCTACTTAGATTTCATCACTATGGAGGAAGGTGAATTGGTTTTCTATTCAAGTATAAACATGTGGTTAATGGTATATATTGGAAAATCCATCAATAAAATTATTGATACAAGATTATAAAGTGAGGGGGTAGGCCCCAATACCAAGCTAGTATCATTACCAATATAGATCCCTTTCAGCCTAAATGTCCTGAAACCATCTATACATTGATTTTTAGTTTCCTAATCTCAATAAAATTCCTTATCACAATGAAAATAACACTATAATAATATAAAAACATTCAAGATTACCACTTAGTTAGCATTTACTTTTCAGTTGACTATTTGCTCTTTGCTCATTGTATAATGTATAGAAAAAAATTGCATTAGCTAGCGTTGGTGTAAAGTTTTATGGTGTGTGTCTTAATTGGATAATTTTCATTGACCTAATTGATTGTGTGTTTAGTTTAATTTATTACTTTAAATTATATTGTAAATTTTTTTCCCTTATTTCAGTACACTATCATTCTATTTGACACAGTGTCTTACACATTGTCTGTTCTCCTACATATAGTATTGAGTCAACCAGGTCAACTTAGTATTATTTTTTGTCACTCAAGTTATAGTACTAAGTTTATCCTATCAACTCTATATCTTTATCAAGATATTATCTATCCTAAGTTATATTACTAGGTCAACCTTGTCACTTTATATCCTTTTTAACTTAGTTTCCAAACCCTACTTCTAGTACTAAGTTGACCCAACTAAATCTGTACTCTTATCTATTCCTTTATATCTCCTTGATTTTTCATCAAATTTGCCTTCCTTAATCCAACCCTTCATCATGAAATTATTGTTTGAAGACAACACTTACTTGAATTCAATAGATATGATGAGTTTTACCAACCCTAATAGGTTCTCCCATAATTAGCTTGTGGCTTCTATCTTGGATGAAAGCAATGTTCATATAACCACTCACATAAAAAAATATGGGACCCCTCCTCATTCCTCTTCACTTTTTAATCCTCTCTTCTCACTTGAAGATCAACCTGAATTACAGTATACACCAAAAATTATCTTCTTCATCTTTGAATTTCATCAACATCTAGGAAATGATCCTTCTACTATTTTTGAACTCATGATAAGTGGTCAAACCGAAGATCCTCATTCAATTTTTCCCAAATTCTCACATGGATTTAGGGGTACTAGATTCTTTGCTTCTCAACCTCTTACCTCTATTTTGACCCCTTTTTATACCATGACTTCTTGTTATTTGACTTCCTTTACCTCCATGCCTAGTATCTCCACTTACATGCTAGGTTCTACATCAAGTGGGCCTCTTCCAAGACCCACTCTTCTCAAATATTCCATTAGCGCATAATTTACTACCCATGGTAACTATTCCTCTAGTACTTCTTCTTCTCATCCCTTTACTAGTCCATCTTTTGCCACATAAGCAAATTATGTCACTAGTGCCTTACTTACCAATAGTTCTTCTCAAGCTCCTAATAACACCCACAGTGGTACCCAAGCCACTACTACCAATCCTAAAGCTTCAAATAATGACAATAATACAACTCAAACCCACCAAATCATATTACAAAGTCTTAATCAAATGAACTATTTTTAAGCTAACAATGTAAATCAAATGATGCAAACATAAAATCACCTTATCCAACTTTAAACCCACCCTTAACAGATGCCATGGGGTACAGATAATCAAAATGTTTCCCCACCTCCTCTTAGGGAATCTCATGGAAATATTATCCCTCAACATACTCTTTTCAACAAGACAATCAAGCATCTTTAAAATGGGCCTCTTACATCTCAAATTGTTAATATCGATATAGGAGGTATCACACCTGCCATTTCTTACATTGGGTCAACTAATCCTACTCTTCATCTAAAGACTTACATACATATATATATATATATATATATATATATATATATATATATATATATATTGAGTCAAATTAAATACCTTTACCACTATATAGACCCAATATATATATATATATATATATATATATATATATATATATATATATATATATATATATATATATATATATATATATATATATATATATATGGGTCAAATTAAATACCTTTACCACTACCAAGATATTAGCCAAAAATCTCACAGGTGATGTTTTAGATTGGTACAACCAACTTCAAACTCATTCTATTACTAGCTTGGAAGATTTAGTAAATGCTCTATTCTAAGAGTTTTGAACTAGTGATGTTCCTGAGAATACCTTGGCCCATTTTATAAATTGTAAGAAAATTGAAAGTAAAACTACCAAAGATTTTGTTACATGATGGAAGACCTTGTGTAACAAATGTGAACATAATATGGTATATGACAACCTTTTCTATCTCTTTACTAATTCTCTTTTTCCCAAGTTATAATATCAGGTTTAGACTCTCTCTCTATGTACTTTAGAGGAGGATATTGACCAACTAAACATCAAGATTTCCTTATGTGTCAATTTGAGCCACCTGACCTTCTATAGGTACTCTTATTTAATCAAGAACAAGAATCATCATGCTACCAATGATGTTGTCATGGAATCTTATGATACCATTCACACTATTTAAGTTATTCTTAACCAAACTTTGAAACAAGTTTCCCCTTATAATCACATCACCAATCCACATTTCTCTTCAACTCATAACATCAATGTTCACAAACCTTTATCCTCAACAGAGTCACTAAAATGTTTACCAAGGCATCTCCCATAAGAACTTGATCTGACTCACCTATGAAATCTTGGTATGATCCCAATAAATTTTGTTGGCTTCATGCTAGTTGGGGTCATTCTCATGAGACCTATAAGAAGATTCATAAATTGTATATGGATTTACTTCTTGGTCCTAATTTTGATCATGATTATATCAATCATCAACATCAACAAGCCTATGTCATTAATTTCAAAGAACATGAAACACATACTAAATCTCAAGCTTTGAATCAAGCTAATGATCATTTGACCATCTATAAATATCCTCTTCCAAATCACCAATATACCCAAGATAAACATACCCCTTCTACCAATAATGTTGACAGTCTTATTAACCCAAATCCTGAATAGAATGTGGTTAATATGACTAATATGTGAAGGGTGGTTAATTTTGTTGATCCTCAACCCATCTACACACCTCCATTGTCTCACACATTTCATGTTATCCAAGATTATTTTCCAACCCACTTAAATGAGTTGAGGCAAGATGACCTTATATTTTCTGATGAACCAATTCCAACTCCTCCTTTGGATAACATTTCTCATACTATTTCTACTATCCCTCTAGCTTCTTTACCTATCACCAATGACACTCAAAATTCTATCAACACTTCTTTTAACAATTCTCAAACTACATTTTCATCAACTGGTCCATCTTCTCAGCATAATAAACAAACCTATCCTTTAATTAAACCTTCTACTTCTTACCAACATAAATTCACATGTACTTCAGCTCTTCCTTTTGAGGACCTCCTTAAACACTATGCACCACTTTACAACAATATTCTTATGGGTTATGATGAGTGGGATCATATCACAAAAATCACTAATCTCCCATACCAAATCCCATTTATCAAAATTATAAGGACCTCTCTACATCATCATAACTATATTATGCAGCTTTTGTTCTAAATGATCATCCCTCATCCTTTCCTAGCAGGATGTGAAGCAACCTTATTTGGATCTAAAGATAGTATTTTAAAATAGTGCAAAGAGATGTCCATACATGTTGATGAAACAATAGACACTTATTTTTCCCTCAAAATTTTCATTGCTTTCATGATCTTTGATGAAATTATGTTTCGTGAAGATGATCTTCCTCTTTTCATTAGTGTTCAAATTGATGATATCCATGTCAAGTGTGACCTAATTGATGAGGTTACAAAACTTGTGTTTCCTCTCTCAATTTTATAAAAACCCTTGGATATTTTGAATTCAATGTTAAATCCACATGAAACACATGTCAAGGCTATGATCGAAGGTAAATGCCTCCTTTAAATTGTGTGTGGCTCTCCTTTATCATCCTACCTATCATATTTTGTGTGAAGGTGATGATATTCAACTTTCCTTTATCTTATAACATTTTAATTGGTAGGCCATGGACTCATCATATGAGAGAAGTTGCTTCTTTCACTTTTCAATGAATAAAATTTCCTCACAATGGATCCATCTATAGGATTTAAGGTGATACCCATCCTTGAAATTTTGAACAATTCTAAGACTGGGTTGTATTTAATATTCCTACCCTTGAACCCTTGGTAAGCATTCCATTTCATTAATCTCAAAGATTTAAGTTTCTTGTCAATTCCTCTCAAGGTTACAATGGTCATTCCAAAATTATTTGAAATATTTCCCCTAACCTCCTAGAATTTGATGATGATGAGCCTGATGAGATCATCTCAAGATTAAAACTTTTGATCTTTGACCTCATCTCATCTTTTAGATTCCCTCTTATTTGTAACCTTGTTCTCATAGACCACATTGTGAAAACATCCCCATTGTTTTAACTAAGACTAAGCATTCCATTCATCACACCACATTAGATGACAAAGTCATCCCTACCTTTGCTATTGATATTCATACACTTGATTATGATGATGGTTATACCTTAGATGATATATTATTAGGAGGGATTGTTCATGCCTAAGATGTTGAGATTATTCATTATCATTCTTATTTGCTTCAATATTTTAGTATATCTTCCCATGTTCCATCTTATGTCATTCCCAATTTTAGAATTTTCCTCTTTATCATAGTGTAGAGATGGTGTGGAAACCTCTAGTTTCTGAATAACCTCATAGGAGTATGCTTATGGATTGTGCTATGACTGGTATCTATCACTTTGTTAGGTACTATGACCCCTATAGCCTACTTATCCCTAAAATACATGTGACTCTCCTTCATTCTTCTATGGAACCCACCCCTCCCTTAGTATAACCCAATTTAGATGCCATTCTCATACCCACTTTAGCTGAGTCTATTCTTTATTTTGATCTTATCACTACTGTAGTTGAACCTTGTCTAATATATTCACCAAACCCACCCTATTTTGGTGATGGTTTTATCCCTTTACTATAGCTATCTCCTTCACCCACTAAATTATTTGATCAACCTTATTGTGATATTCATAAAGTTTCCAATCTCTAAACTAGAGATTGTTCCTTATACCAAGTTCTTTCTACTTTTGTTACAGCTCCTCCCTATGAGTACACCTCCCAAGAAATTCACAAGCATATCTATTGCTTCCATGGTATATATAATAATTTATCCATGCATTGTCATAGGCTACAACAATATATTGACACTTTATGTCTTATCACTCCTCAACCCTCAAATAAGGCTATACCTCTCCTGAAGGTACTACCTGAGTATATTCCTAAGTATAGAGAGGTATATTATCTTTGGCAATAATGTGTCACACATCACACTGATCATTACCTCATCCTTTAGTAACATCTATAAGATCACCTCCTAACCATTCTTTCACCTTCTACCGTTCCTCCCATAGGTTAATATTTCAACAAGGATAGCCATTCTTTCCCCATGGTTCTAGATCCTATGGTTCCATCTCTTCCTATGGTCCCTTATTTAACTCATTTACCTCTACCCATGAATCCTTCACCCATGGACCTTCCCTCACCTTTGGATCCTTCTCCACCCATGAGTCCCTCACCTATGGCTCCTTCCCCATTGGTGGCCCCTTCATCTTTTATAGAGTCTATTCTCATGCATTATCTTGAGCATCCCCTACATGATATCCATCATCAACATAATCCTTCAAACATTCTTGAATTTTCTATTGATAATATTTGACGTGAAGTATTTTTCTAGCTCTCACTGAAGATCAATGAGACATTAGCTACAATTTACATTCAACTTCATAGAGATTTATCAGATGTTATGGATAGTGTGTGTGGATAAATATATCAATACTTATGAGTACATGTATGGTATTATTATGTTTTCATTTGGATTGGATGTGTGCTCCAAATTTATCTTTTTCTATTTGTTATATCATTTGACATTGTGTCAAATTCTTATATATCTTACATGGTGACTTTGGTTTCGCACTTTATATTAATTATGATGTAATTATGTCCTCTTATGGAGTTTTTCTTTATCATTGCCTTCTTTTCCTTCCTGAGTTCATTTCTTGTGATTCCCTTATTATTTTTCATGATTGTTTGCTACCTTATCTCTATAAACATGGATAATTATTATTATGACTTGGTTATACAAACCTTGCTCCCTTTAATCATTCCTCATTTGCCATGCGATAAGTTAGCAAAAAATTCATCTCATTATAATCTCCTTTTACTAGGTCCACTTTGGATCCCCTTTTATTCACCTTTATTCTCTTTCAAAAACTAAGCATATACATGGTTGAGACTGAGATAACATGTTGGTTTATAGTTAAGCCTAAGTGTTCTAATTAGTATTATCTTTGGTTACTTATCTTCATTTATCCAAAACTTAAATCTCATTAATGTGTATCATCTATCTCTCATGATTGGTCAATACAAGTCTATATGGAAGAGGAATCTTAAAAAAAAATCCATAAAAAACATTTAAAATCGAAGTCATTTAATAAAAGGCAATGATCCAAAAGGTAACATTGAAAATTCTCAAAAGCTAAATCACACTAAAGATGGGATTCTACACATATCTATTTTTTCCAATCAAATCTCAAACTTTGCAATTGGCCTCACATTAGATCTGAGGTCCATTGGGGTGCGTTAGTCTAGTAAATTAAAAAAAGGAGAACAAAAACTCTTTTAGTGCTACCTACTTTCTCATGCTAGTACCAAATCTTCATAGTAGACCAATGGCTCTATAAGGGGTTCTAAAGAATGGGGAACATGTCATGGGAGGGTAGGTCTATTTTATTTTTATTGTACAAAATTACCTACATGAGTTGATATTAGTGACACACTTATCTGCCTACACATATTTATGTCTATAGCAAACAAGGATCCTCTATATATTAATGGTCAGTAGTCATTTAGTGTCTTCTCATGTCCTTAGTATGCCTCATGTTTCATAAGGTATTATCATAATATGCCTAAATTATGCTTTTTACATTCCCTTATTCACTCCTTATAATCATAATATTTACCCTTGAGAAATATTATTTTGTTCACTGATCACTCTGTGAGGAATTCCATTTGTGATTTGCATTGTAAGACCATGGATATGACCTAGCCTTCTTAAAAAATTACCATATTTTCAAATTAACATTAAAAACATCCCATTTTACCATATTTTCACATGATTTACAACTTATTAGTGCTCCTTTTGTGAGTTATAGTGTAAGACCATGGATAGGACATGACCTTCCTCACAAAATTTTCCAATATCCAAGTCACAACAAAATTACATGTGTCAAATATGAGATAATATGTGATTGATGTTGAGTTACACATCATGGACATGCTTCCCATCTTGATTTAGAATGTTTTATGCTTACTTCATTAATATTTCATCTTTTATCTTCTTATTTTTTAATCACATGTAAGAATCCAACCATTTTCTTAAGTTTTTCATACTTCCCAACTTGAATTGGTGTGATTAATTTAAGACCAATTTTGCCAATTTTATTTATCTTCTATACTTCCCAATTCCATTTAGTGCAATTGATTGACTTAATTGATTTTTTTTAAACCATTGTTCTTTTACATGATTTCCATTTTATTACATTATTTTCATACTTCTCAACATGATTTAGTGTGATTTTACTTGTTTTAATTTGGTGCCAAATATTTTTATTGGTTTAAAAATAACTTTTTTCCCTCTTGATTACCATTATTTTGGTTTCTTATACTTAGTCATTTCTTACTATTACACATTTTCCAATGTGAAATAGTGTGTAGTACATTTGTTTTTGATTGATTATACTTTACCAAGTCCTTTTTGCTTGTTTCCATTAACCATGCATGTGTCCTACATAATGCTAGAAAAGAAACCACAACACATATATTTCCTATAACATATAAAACCAAAGAAAAATACATGTGCTAGAAATAAATATATCCATGCAGCCACAACCACAACCTAATACAAACACATAAGACCAATATCCAACTGTCAACATAAAAAATCTCTATATATATGGTGTGTTTTTAAAATAAAATGGAAAAATACATCACTCTATCTCTAAGGTTGAGCTCTATCATGTCTATCTCATGTCCTAGCCACACTTCCCAAAGATGCCTCAAATAGTCCCTTCTGAATAGTATGTTGTAAAGAGGATGTCTGAGATCTCAAACTTACTACCTATCCCTATAGGTTGGCCACTTGGGCCTGTACCTAACCTAGCTAAATAATGTTAGCCAAATGTGTAGATATATCTTGAGCCAAGGCCTACCATGCTTATGCATCTCCCACTCCCAGCCCTATCGATGGATATCACCCATCTCCACGCACCTTTAATCACCTCATGACTCCCTTGCTAGTCTAAACCAACTTGCCTGAGCTGGGGCATATGTTACCATGGGATCATCTAATGTTGTAGGGTCATATGGTATTAGTGCCTTGTCTAGGATAACATGGAGTGATCTCCTCATCAAAAATCACCTTTTAGTCTCCTCCTCTTTTGCAAGATCTACAAAATTATAATAAAGTAGATGTTAGATCATAAATATATATATTTACAATCTATCTATAAAATCTTATATAACTAGTATTATATTATCAAAATTTAAATCAAATTTCAACCATTTATTGCCTATCTCAGTGTCATCAAGCACCATCTCCCCTTTTGCTTAATCATCAAGCATAGTCTCTCCATCAACCAATCCTTTGATTACCTCATCCATGGGATGCCTCTAAACTAATGTAAATCTTAGGGTTACCACCCATGCTTGTCTTAATCCTCACAGTAGTGGTGCCTCTATATACCAGCTCTACTATGGGAAAATTTATGGGTAATCTTAGATGATCACCCTCTATGGTCTCTTTCATCACTGACATCTCCATCGAGGGTGTGACTAATGTAGTTGCCACTAATCCTATTAAGGTGCCATCTATGGTACCTATGCCACTCCTACATCCACATCCATGTCCTCTCTAGCTGCTGGCCATCATGCTTGACCTGTCTATTGTCTCTCATATCATAGTTTGATCTATGGTCTCACAATTGGTGGTCCCTCTCCTTATCTCCCCCTTGGTTCTCTCATATGTCTAGCCCAAACTATGAATACCACTATAAGATCCATAGGGTAAGGGAGTCTGAACTATCCTAGTAAGCATACCATTAGATGTGGCTCTATCCACTAGGTGTAGTGGCCTATAATCTATGATCATGCTGAATCTAGTACCACCATCTCCCAACTTAGACAAACTGTCACAATGTGTGCATAAAACTACCATATTATAACATACCTCATGTTCACTATAAATTATTAAATTATCAGACCAGATAAATCTGGTAGGATCCATGAGAAGGAAACCCATCACCTTCACTTCTTGAAGGCAGAGAATGTCCAAATATGTAAACTTACTTTTGAAATCATGGATAACATACTTATGGTTTGATTCTGTTAGACCATGAATATTTCATGAAAAATAATTCATAGATTATGGGTGTTGAGAGACATATCCTTTGCATCTATCCCTTCAAGGGATTCATATCTATTATTTAGTAAATTCTCTAATTTAGCGAGGAGAAACTCTAGATGTAGAATAAATTCTATCATAAACTTTGATTCTTTAGATAAATATCAATGAATGGGGTTTTGAGAGTGATTCAGAGAGTTCTAAGAGGTGTTGCATGAGTTATTTCTAGTGTTAGACTAAGTGATATGTGATAAAAAATCTAGATCATCTGCAAAGATGTCTATTGATACTTAAGAATTAAAAAACACATTCACCACCAAGGGCATGCTTTGAAAATGAGGTTGAAATGTTGCTAATTTTGTAGGTGTTGGTTCCTTGATAGGGAACATGCTACAAGGCACTTATTTGTTTGGTGGAGCCGTGGGTTTAAGAAACTAAAGCAAAAAACTAGAGGAAGATTTATTAATATTTCCATTACTAGTCTAAATATGCCCCTTGTTCCTCTTCCCACCAATAGTTTGCCATCTATCTTTCTAGGTATTCTTATGAGACATAAATATTATCTTAGTGGGGGTCCTATTATGGGGGATTTATAATAGATAGTCCTTAGTTTTATTGTATGTGTCTTGGCCATGAAAACATGTGTTAAGTAGGTTGATATAAAAAATTATTCAAGAATATTGGGAATCATTGACTTGTATTTTGATAGATTCCTTGAGGTCCTTAAAAAGATCAACTTTCACATATACCCTCCCATATGGCTGGGTTGAGCATAATATCTATGACTCATGAGTAAAAATTTTGCCTATCGATCTAACTATTTGGTCAAATAATGGCTAACATGGAAAGGGCAAACCCAAGAACTCAACCTAGATAGGAACTTTTAGAGTAGCTTACTCTGAGATAACAAAGTCTTTGTTCTAAGGGGATAACAATAGGAGGGAGTTTCAAACATATCAGGTGGATGACTTGTTTAATATGACATCTCCATGGGTGGGGTAAAAAAATTTTAATAAAAAAATCCTTTGATCATGTTTTGGATGGTTTCAAGCTTAATGCCATGAGCTACCTAGGTAGTTTGAACCTAGGACTTGAGCATGCTTTCAAGAGGAATATGAACAACAAAGTAGCATATTAGACATAAATAATATATCCATTGAAAAAAGAATCAAAATCAAGCAAAGAAAGAACAACATTATGAGGAAAATCTTTACCTCTTGATATACTTTTGGGATAAATTTATTTGGTCGCTTATTTTGTGAGGCATTACTGAGCACTCCTCCTTTGATTGTCATGACTTCAATAGCTAGATAGGAAGGTAGGGAGGCCATTAAATATCTCACTTAGAGGGAAAAGTTATGAAATATTAATAAATTCTAATATCTCATGGGGATGAGGTATGGTAGGAGGTTCAATGATGAAAAGACAATGACTCTCGATGCAAAGCATAAGCAAACCCTAGCAGAGCAAAAATCCCTACACCTTAGGAGAGAAAAAAAATTAGAAAGTTTAAATTTAACTTTATGCACTCCATATAATTAATGATTATGTAATATAATAAATACTTTAAAGATAAGAGTTAAGGAATCCTAAAAAATGAAATATTGTTTAATTTTTTTAAAAGCTATATAACAACCCTAAAATCCCATGGCTAAATGGATTGACAATAGTAGCATGAACACACTATTTCACATTATGTGGAAAATATGATACATAAATTATAATTTTTTTTCATTTAGTTTATTTTAAAATAACACTTTTATATTTTATATGGTCTTGTCCTTTCTCACTACTTGGTCATTGCTTAAACTCATCATGAAATGGAACATCTCCTTTCTACAGAGTTCATCATTATATGAAGGAACACACAACCCTATTTTCACCACCTCTACCAAAAATATTAGATTATTATTACTTAATAATTTGTGTATAAAATATGATATGGGGTGCACAACCATAAATTTCAAGTGAATTAAAAATATCAATTTACACTATTTCACTTTGTAAAATCCAATAATAATAATAATAATAATAAATTATTCCACTAGCATAACTTGTACCTTTGGGGTAATTTATATTCATTGCATATGATGACTTTCTTTTCCAGTAGTAAGGCCTTTTAATGTTTCCACTTGACTCCCAAAATTTCTACCTATGCGTTGAACATAGATAGTCAAGATGGAAATGGTCAGTCTCAAAAGATACCATGTAAAAGGTGCTTGTGTTAGCATAGGTCTTTCATGCCTTCCCTCTTATGTAACATGGCCTTTAATGTTTTCACTTGACATCATGCATTTTCATCATTTTTGAGACTCAATAATATTCAAAGCACAAAAAAACTCAAAATTTTGACATAACTTGACTCCTAAATAAATTTAATTTAATTATTATATACATAGGGGTATGTGCATGAAGTTAGGGGACAATTCTATGGACATTTCCCATTATGTGATCACGTTATTAAATTATGGATCAATAATTACCAATCCATAATGAAATAGATTCACCCTATATTTGATAGATTTGGTTTCAAAATTGCATCCCTTATAATGTGCAAAATAGTTTTTCAAAATCTAATCTGGTTAGTGATTAGGCATTTTTAGGGTCTATGTATTGAATTAGGGGATTTTAGGGCATAAATTTTGTAGTGGATGTCCATTTTTTGTAAACATATAGTCATTTTTTAGGTTTTTGTGTATTTTGGATTGCTTCTTAGTATTTTTAAGAGTCTTATGTTTGTCAAAATTAAAAATTTCAAACCACTCATTTTGAACTTGATCAATGGTGGTGTGATTTAGGTAGCATAGGTCATATTAATGACCTGCACACATCAAACAACCACTTTATGTTAATTTCACTTATTCATCATCCCTCCCTCACCTATGATCACTTCTTACTCATCCATTATCACCCCTAATCACTCTCTCTTCATTCCTTATTGTCCCTAATTTCTCCCTTATTGAGCCTCACTATCCCTCATCATCTCTAATCACTCCCTCATCATCCTTGATTACTCCCTCATTGACCCTCACTATCCCTCATCATCCATAATCATTCACACCTCATCCCTAGTCATTCATAATCAATTCCTCATTGACCCTCACCATGCCTCACCATCTTTAATCACTCTCTCATTGTCCCTAATCATTCCCTCATTGGCTCTCACCATCATTCATCATCCCTAATCACTATGTTATTGACCCTCAATATTACTCATCATTTATAATCACTCCCTCATCATCTCTAATCACTCCCTCATTGACCCTCACCATACCTCATCATCCCTAATCACTACTTCATCATCCCTCATCATCTCTAATTACTCCTTCATCCCTCATCACCCCTAATCACTACTTTATTAACCCTCACCATCCATAATCACTCTCTCATCCTCCCTAATCACTCCTTCATTGACCCTAACCATCCCTCATCATCCCTTATAACTCCATCATCATCTCTACTCAATTCTTCGTCATCCCTCCTCATCTTTAATCACTCCATCTAATACCTTGATGGTGGTAGTTTTTTGGGGTTTAAAAATGCTAGGATCTATAAGTGGAGAGTTGAGTGCTAGCATAAAATATAAGACACAGTGAATAAAATGATGTGGAAGCAAATTTGAAACATAAATATTTAACACTTATGAAAAAATGTGGGCCTATTATAAATGATGCAATTCATAATTGAAGATATGTTAGAAAAAGAGAAGTAAGTAAAACCACAAGAGCACCAAAAATGAGTAGTAAATATGAGGATCACCAAGCTATGCGATTTCTTGAAACCAATCATTTACTTTCCATATGAGGACATTTTATGATACAAATAATTACATTTAAGTTATTCTATTTGTATGTATATTGATTGATTCATCATACAAGAGAGTGGAAAATAATTTTCAAATGATTAGAACAAGTAGTCCATGATAGGAAAGTGGTGCTTAATTCATAACTTCAATATTCAATACAATGAAGAGTATCACATATGAGCTCTCTACTTGCATAACTCGAGAAGTGGGTACAAGTTATCTAGAACTATAAAAAGGTAACTATCTAATATATTATGAACCCAATTAAATGGTTGGTATTAAAAATATCTCTAATTCCCCTAACAAAAAAATATATGAATTAAAAATATTGTTTCATTAACAAATGTAGATCAATGGTGAGCTAATATACTTCATCATTTCCAATAGAAGTTAGAAAAATTTAATTTATCCTATATAATATTTTAAAAAATTGAACTTGAAATTGATGCATCATCCATAACCATATGATAATGTATGGTCTAGTGTAGGCCTTGAGAAATGGATCACCTAGTAGTGTCACTTGGTGTACAAAATCAAATTTTTTAAAGATGCAATCATTTGTGACATATCACCATTAAAGGTGTGTGATGTATTACATGTGTTCAACCATATATTTACCATTGAAATTTAGTCTATGAAGTAAATCCTTGAAATGTTATGATATATTGTCATTATTTGAAATACCATATATTGTAGTTAGTTCATAGGCTTCCAGTCATTAATGCCTAGATGTACAATTATCTTGTTAGTTCTAGTAATAAGTATATTCTTGATGGTAAGAAGTAAATTTAATAACATACTTATGGAACCATATCATAGTGTGGTTTGTCCAACAATGACAAAGACAAAATAATTTAACTTTAAACTAAATAACTACAATGATATCTTTCAGTCACCTAAATAAGTTCCTACATAATGTATACTAAACAATACTATTGATTTGATCCCTTAAATACCTATGCCTTGTACCTATTTATACAACATATCATTTATAGATAATGAATAGATCAAGTGGTAGATCCATGAAATCATGGATAATGGACATATCATGCCCAAATCATTGCATTGTAGAAGCCCAATTGTGTTTGTGCCAAAAAAGGATGGGACATGAGGTTGTGAATAAACTAAAAAAATATTAACAAGATTAAAGTGAAGAAATATTATCCTCATCTAAATATTAAGGCATTTTATGCCATATCCATAGTGTAAAATTCTTTTCCAAAATTGATCTTAAGATTGGGTATCATCATATTCATGTTGAAACTCTAGACATTTGGAATATAGTCTTAAAAACAAAGGAATGATTGATTGAATAGTTGGTTATGAATTTTAGGTTAACTAATATATCAAATTCATTCATTGAGATGTTGAAAAATATCCTCATGCACTTTAAATATGTCATTTTTAATCTACCTTGATAACATCCTAATCTTTAGAAAACATGGTATGAACATCTACACCATGTTGACCTAGTGTTTCACATTTTGCATAAACACATTTCTATGATAACATGAATAAATGCTATTTTTTCATGCAAAATATAAAATATTTGGGATACATTACACACACAAGGAGTGCATGTGTGAACCTAACCAAGATTCAAGTCTTACAGGAGTGGGAAACACTAAACAACTTTGCATATATTCAAATCCTCTCAAAATTATAAAATTATATAAGAGATTTGTGTTTAATTTTTATATTTTTAAACAAGTTACCAAATTTGGAACCAAATAAAATTTCATCTAGTTAGTTGCATAATAAAGATAATATGACGAACTAAAATTTAGACTCTATTTTGTGTTAGTACTTGTGTTACTTGACTACAAATTTGGAAGATCATCCAATTTATTTAGTAATAAAATTGACTATCATAAATAGGTATTGAAAACATAACAAGTCCTAGAAAAGAGTTAATTTATATTATTATATATTAAACAATATATGATTGGAATAAAATAAACTTTAGAGTATATACTTACATTAGATGATGAGGGATAGTGAGGGTCAATGATGGAGTGATGAAGGATGGTGAGGGTCAATGAGGGAGTGATTAGGGATAATGAGGGATGAAGAAAGAGTGATTAGGGATTATGAGTGATGAGGAGGGAGTGATTAGGGATGATGGAGGATGGTGATAGTTAATGAAGGAGTGTTTGAGGATGATAAGCTTGAGTGATTAGAGATGATGAGGGATAATGAAGGTCAATGAGGGAGTGATTAGAGATGAGGAGGGAGTGATTAGGGATGAGGAAGGAGTGATTAGGGATGATGAGGGATAATGAGGGTCAATGTAAAAGTGATTATGGATGATAAGGGAGTGATTAGAGATGACTAGGGACAATGAGGGTCAATGAAGGAATGATTAGGGACAATGAGGAATGATGAGAGAATGATTAAGGGTGATGAGGGATGAGTAGAAAGTGATCAAGGATGAGGGAGGGATGATGAAAAAGTGAAATTAACATAAATTGGTCATTTGATGTGTGCAAGTCATCAATGTGATCTATGCTACCCAAATCACACCACTTTGAATCAATTTTAAAGTGAGTGGTTTGTAAACTTCAATTTTGACAAACCTAGGACTCTTAAAAATGCTAATAATAAATCTAAAAGGCACAAAAACATAAAAAATGACTATATGTTTAACAAAAATGGACATCAATTACAAAATTTATGTCCTAAAATCCTTGAGTTTAATAATTAGACCCTAAAAATACCTAAGCACTGACTAGATTAGATTTTGAAAAACTATTTTTGACATTGTAAGGTATGCAACTATGAGACAAACTCTATTGGATGCAAAGTGATGCTAATTTATTATATTTACTAAAATAAATCTAAAGTATATAGAAATAATTATAACAATATAAATGTAAACTTATCTAATAACATGATCACACTATCTAATAATGTGATCACGTTATTTGGATTTGAATTTAAACACCAAGCCTTTTGGCTTGAGAATGGCTTGGATTCTTCAACCAAAGGCTTGGAACTACCAATCTACAGTCGAGTCCTGGCATTTTTCTAAAAAATAACAAAATCAAATTTTGATCACCAAATACACTATAAATTTCAATGGTAAGATTTAAAAACTTAATACCATCATGTTGAACACACTCTCCTCTTTCCAAAAATATACTTTTTATATTTTTAGACTAATTTAAGATTTCAAACTATGTTTATTTCTAATTATACCTTTTTTAGGCCACTACATGCCATAAATATACATGATTATACATGTTCATGTAATTTGTTTTTCATTGATCCAAGTGAAAAATAAGTTATATGTTCATAAAATAGGTCTAATTCTACACACATTCAAAAACAAAATTGATTTTCATTTTTTAGGTATTTAGGCAAGTTGAAAAGATGACTATCCATTTTTTTCGTCAATTTTCAAGATATATTTACTTTTAAAATTCATAAAAAATGTAATCAGTGAAAAATATAAAAAAATATAGGTCACAAACTAGATCTTGTCTAAATGTTCAACAAAGGGTTTTAAATAATATTAAATGCTACTCAAAAAATGGTGTGCTACACAATCATCTATCTACTCGATTTTCTTAAAAAATAGGAGTTCTTCAAATTTTAGATGTTTGACCTAATTATTCTTAACCATTTAAAAAAAAAACAGTGTTTTGAAAACCAGACTAGAAATTTTACATTTCATGTTCTTACACCATCTTCAAATTTAGAGTTTAAATATCTAAAATTATCTATGAAAGTTTAGATTTCTAAAATTTTAGGAAAATCATGTCCATGGGTATGCTCATTTTTGTCCCCCGACTTTGTGCACTTACCCATATATATAGATATATTCAATTATATGTAAATAAATAATTAATATGGGGATCTATAAATTAAAAATATTATATTAATTTTTTTATAGGGTTCAAAATTCCAAATATGGAATTCACATTTGATTTCATCATATGAAAATTAGATAAATGATTTTGAGTATTGGGCATTTGGTATTGATGGCCAATCACCACATAGTTATAAAGTCTAGATATAGGAGTGTAACTTTAGGGGTTAATAAGGTATACATAGTGTGACTCCTAGTGACTCTATTATATATGTTGGAGTGTTCACTTGAGTTAGGTTAAGATCTATTTAAGGTATTAATAGTGTGTATGTGTTTAGTGCACAATTAGGGGCTTAATGATGTGCACAAGTGTTGAGTGCATAATATAATCATTCACCACCTTGAATAATTCACCCATGGCTTGCATTATGGGTTGATCAACCCCACTTTAATCTGTGAATATTATGTTGACATACCCAATACGGGTTGTCTACTCTACTCCCTCTTTCCTTTATACTAAGTACCCATGTAGTGCATTTAGGAGAGAAGGTATGTAGGAATGTGAAAAATAATTAATATTTTTGGAGTGTGTTTGCATTTATTTTATGTGTTCAATGATATTATTATTATTATTATTTATTATATTTGATGAGTTTGATGCATAACTAGATCCTATAGGCTTCTTCCATATGGTATCAGAGTGCTAGATAGGAAAAAGAAGCCCAATCATGTAAGAATTTATACTGTATTGAAGAGTGTGTTTGTTGTTATTGCATGTGGGATGACTATTTATTGATCAGTTTGCATTGACCAAAGTCATTTTATGGAATTAGTCCCCACCTATCCATGTATGTAACAATCAACATCTAGTGGAACTGTTGAACATCATTGGTGATTTTCCCTTTCAAAGCCAAGTCTTCATTCATTTTCAATGTGCGATTATGCCTCCTAAATCTTAACATCCATGCCTACTAATTTTAAAATCATTATAGCCTACTCTTGGTCTCTCTTAGAAAATAATTGAACAAAATTGTCATTGGATAAGAGATTCATTTTTTTAGTTCAAACTTGAATCTTCATACTCTCAGCCTATGACTTTTACTATTTGAATGTTTGTTATGCAATCCATGTCATTCTTCATATGGCCAAATTTATAATCTCTCCCCTGATATTCTCCACAAATCATTCCCACAACAATATCCACCAATGAATCTCATGACAGTTTCCCTCCAATGATAATCTTCCTTTAGATGGATAAATATTTACATTGCATAGTCCACCAGTGAGTGTCACCCATGACTGCCATAATTTAAATCACATAGTACACCACACAGTACTACTACTACTCAACACTATCATATTTTGTATTGCATAATCCTAAATCAAGTTTGGCTAAATATATATATTTATTTTAGATTACAATATTTTGAAACTTCAAATAGAAATTTCAATATTTTCATACTTGAAATGCTTGATAGCCAAGTTAGCTATTAGGATTTTATTAAAGCATTCGGGTGGGGAGATGTCCTTGGTTTGAATCACCCTCAGCACAACCAAAGAAAATTTTTGGTGAAATTTTAAAAGTGATGGTTTTTAATTAAAAATGGGAGTATTTTTACAAAAGAGGTCTTTTATAATAGTGAGGGGGTATTTTAGTGGTGAAATTTTATTATAGTATAGTCAAACTTTATAAGTGGGGGATTTTATAAAGAGATGGCCTAATTACTATGAGAGTTGTAATTTTCTAAAGTAGTAGACAATTATTTTTTTAAAGGGAGTCATTTGTTCATAAAACGTAAAATTATAAATTTGTAAGAAGGAAAATATTTTGTGAGGGGGAAGTTTTTCTAAAAAAATGTCTAGACAATTCCTATCTTCATCATCTTCTTCCTCTTCTATAGTGGAGAATCGATTATTTGAACTATTGAACATGAACATGACCAATCACCATATCTAGAAATTGAAGATATAATAATTACTCTAATCTAGAGACTTGTGAAGATTATTTGATGACACTAGTTCAATGTTCACCTTAGAAAAGGAGAAATACTTGTGTTCATGAAAGTAAGATGAAGCTCATGGTTTAAATGCCTTGACCATGTTAGATAATCTAGGGTTCAATATCATTGATACCAAAACTCCAAAAGAGGTATGTGAACTTTTTGAAAATTTATTTGGTAAAATAAATCAATTATAATGTTATAATTAGATGTTGAGGTAACTTCATGCCCTCCATATTTTCCCTTGATTGAGGAATTTCTATCAAAATTTAAATCACTTAGAACTCAATTAAAAGCTATGATAAATAAAAATTGGAAAATGATTGTATATTTATGATTTTTTTAAAGATAAAAGGTCCATTCAATTTATTTTATTTTGTTTTCTATTCTACTATGGATGCCCTAGGAGATAAGTTTAAAATGCCATCATTCGAACTATTTTCAGAAAAACTATCTCATGAACAAAAAACATTAATGCCATTAGATGCCTTACCTAGGTCAAGTCATGTTTTGGTGGAAAATTATCCTAAAGTAAAATGAAATCCTAAATATAAATTAGGACCTCCTTATAGACAAATAAAATCAAATAAGTCTTTGAATACCACTAATGAGTCCTCTAAACCTTTAATTTATATGAAACCAAAAGGTCATTTAGATGAAATAAAGGTTTATTATTCATGCCCATATTGTATTAAAAAAAAAAACATTTTGAGTATAGATGTTATCACAAAATGGAAGCATTTGAAGCAACACTAAAAAAACACAATATTATTGCACCTTCACCTTCATTTTCTTCTAACATAGGGAAAGGGAAAGCTCTCTCTGCTAGAGCATATTCTACCATGTCAGATAGATGAATATTATATTTGTCAAGTGACAAGTTAGATTATTGTATTCTCTTGCATATAATATATTGCAACCTTTTGGACACACAAGCCCACGCTTAGGAGAAAACCACATACGTCTAAGGCTCTCTTCAGAATTGTGGCTATGTAGGCAATGCTCATTGACAAAGGGGTAATTGATAAGTATAGACAAACCATCACCAAATAAATTCATTCTATTATCTTCTTTACTAATTTTGTTAAAAATTTACACTGATTCATAAAAAAATTAGACCTTGTTATGCTTTATTCTATTTTTTAGGTTCTTGAGCTTTGTTTTTTTCCAGCTCTAGAACTCAATTTTTTTTTTATGCTTTTAAACTTTTTTTTTTCATTAATTGTTTGGATGTGGTATTTGATGCAAAATGGGCATTATGTATGCTCAAATAAATTTAATTTTTTTTTTAAATATTATTATATCTAACACTGTATCTTAATTATATTTTTTTTTATAGATTCACTTCTTGCTTGTGGCTCATGCTATGGTGGATGAAGTGTAAAGTTTTTAGAGTTGAGCACATAATTGACATATTTTATAAAATACAAATCTTATGGAGTGATTAAAATGGATTCTCAAAAAATATGTAATGCTTGATTAGATATTTTATGACTTATATTTTATAAATGTAGACTTGGATGTAGGCAAATAAATACTTATAAAAGCTTAAAAATTGCTGCAAATGATTTCAACATAATTAGGCAAAGATTTTTTTTTTGAGGTGTACAAGCTTGATGATTTTGTATTGGATTTATAAAGCTTTTACAAATATCTCTATTAAAATATGATAGCTTTTAACCTTTATATATCTTACAAATTAGGATTAATTTTAATGGGTATTTTTTGATGGTACATTGCAGATTCATGCCCATACATTGAGAATATAACTTCATAGTTCTAAATGGTTCATTATAGATTAATTTTCATGTGTTTGGAAAAAACACTCACTTTTGGAATGGTTTATGTTTGGGAAATTTCAATGTGCTTGCAAACTCAACAACTATTTGCTCAGAAGAGTTAGTATAAATGTGCTGCAATCAATGAGGCGGCTTCATATTATCTTTTGATTCATTGTTATACATTGGATGTGACCTATACAATGTGAACTTATTTTGACGAGCACATTACAACATGATTTCAATGTTTTTGTTAAAGAACATGTACGATCACCATCTAAGATGATTTGAGGATGTAGTATTGCCAACCCTTAAAAGAGAATTAGTGCACATTTCACTTACACTTGATTTGAGCTACATAAAAAAATGGTCATCATCATTATCCTTTTTCACATTATACTTTTCAACCTACAATCCACATAATTAACATGCTTTGCTTAAAGTTTAGCTAATGAAATCACAACTAAAAAATGGATAAGTAATGCATAATTCCTACATGTAATAATTCTTCATTCAAAATAATATGCACTTTGCCATGCTGAATGTTGCATGCCCATAGTTTTATGGATAGGACCCACTTACTTATCCCTTTGACAACTTGAACTATTTAGTTGATTTTACTAATTATGGTCATCACCATTCTCCCCTGCATGATGTCTAGGTTCATGAATCATAAATTAATTTGTCCACCTCAAACAAGAACTGCATCATGTTAAATTTCAATTCATGTTACCCATTTTCCATGCAAAATAGGCAACATTGGTAGTGGCCCTTGCTTTGAAATTTCAAATTTTCTATTCCTCTATAGACATCTAACCACAAGATATCCATCCCTGCTATACCAACATGACCACTCATAAGGACTTGGTGCCTAGTGCCTTTTTTCCATAAAACATAATTTTAGTTGAAGGTTATCCCATAATTACCCTTTATGAAAATGATTTTGGATGGAGAAGATAATAAATGTTAATAATGGATTGAGAAGGAACATATATGGAAGATTAAGAGTGTAAAATATTAAATGTTAATGGTTATGAAAACTCTCAAATATTATACCTATTTGTGTTGAACATAGACAGTCAAGATAGTGATGGTCTGTCTTAAAAGATACCATGCAAAAGGCACTTATGTTAGCATAAGTCTTTCCTGCCTTCCCTCCTACATTAACATTGTTTTCATTTGACTCCTATAATTTCATTCAATTGGACAAGATAACTGATACCTTTCCTTCATAATTATTTCCTTCCTTCTCTCTTACATGAAATCATTTTCACTTGACTTCCATAATTTCATTCAACTAGACATGATAGTTTCTACATTTTTATCCATTCATTCTTTGTTTTCTTCATAAAATTCATGTAAATGACAAAATAAATTAGGCACTTGACACAACCAGACATTTTAAGTGCCACCTAACACTTCCATAATTTACATGGCATAATCCACCACTTAGCACTGCTTAGCACTACCATAATTTACATGTCCTAATCCTAGATCAAGGTTGGCTATATATATATATATATATATATATAATCTCAAATTACAATATTTTGAAACATCCAATATAAATTTTGATATCATCATATTTGAAATGCTTGATAGTTGAGTTGTCTTTTAAGATTCAATTAAAGCACTTAGGTGGGGGGAGGTCCTTGGTATGACTCACCCCAGTGGAGTCAAACTTTATAAGTGGGGGATTTAATAAAGAGGTATCCTTATTATAATGAGTTGTAATTATAAGAGGGGGCCTTATTATAATGAGATTTGTAATTATAAGTGGAGGATTTTATGAAGAGGTGGCCTTATTATAATGAGATTTGTAATTTTGTGGTGGCCTTATTATAAAGAGATTCATAATTTTTTCGAGTAATGAACAATTATTTCGTTAAAGGTAGTCATTTATTCAAAAATTATATAATTGTAAATTTGTAAGAAGGAAATTTTTTTGGGAGGAGAAAGTTTTATTCAAACAAAATGTTTAGATAATTATTATCTTTGTTTTTTTTTCCTTCTTCTACAATGGAGAATTGATTATTTGAACTATTAAACATGACTAATTACTATATCTCAAAACTAAAGATTCAATAATTTCTCTAGTCCAGAGACTTGTGAAGAGTATTATATGACATTGGTTCAATTCACCTCAAAAAAGGATAAATACTTGTATTTGTGTAAGTAAGATGAAGCTCATGGTTTAATCATCTTAACTGTGTCAGACATTCTGGTGTTCCACATCACTGATCCCAAAACTCCAAAAGAGGTATGTGAGATTTTTGAAAAATTGTTTAATAAAATTAATCAGTTTAGAATGTTACAGTTAGATGATGAGTTAAATTAATGACCTCCTAATATTCCCTCAATTGAGGGATTTTTGTCAAAATTTAAATCAATTAGATCTCAATTAAAAGTTTTGGTAAATAAAAATTGGATAATGAAAGTGTATTTATGATTTTGTCAAAGTTAAAAGGTCCATTAAATGTATTTTATTCTACTTTATATTTTACTATATATGCCCTACGAGATAAGTTTAAAATGCCATCCTTTGAGCTATTTTATGAAAGAATATTTCATGAATAAAAAAAATTAATGTCACTAGATGACTTACCTAGGTCAAGTCATGCTTTTGTGGAAAATTATCCTAAGGGAAAATGGAAGCCTAAATAGAAATCAAGACCTCCTTATAAACCAATAAAATCAAATAAGTCTTCATATACCACTAATGAGTCCTCTAAACCTTCAAATTTTGGCAAAAAAAAAAATTCATTTATGAAAAATAAGATTTATGATCCATGCTCATATTTTATCAAAACAAACCATCATGAGTATATATGTTATCATAGAATGGAAGCATTATCAACAATAATAAAACAACATAATATTGTTGTACCTTCCCATTCATCTTTTTCTAACATAGGGAAAGGAAAAGTTCTCTCTATTAGAGCATATTCTCCCATGTCATATAGATGGATATTAAATTTGTCAAGTTACAAGGTAGATCATTGTATGCCCTTACATATAATATATTACACCCTTATGGACACAAAAGCCCACACTTGGTGAGAACTACATATTTTTGAGGCCCTCTTCATAGTTATGGCTATGTAGGCAATGCTCATTGACAAAGGGGTCATTGATAAATATAGACAACACATCACCAAACATGTTTGTGTTGTACAGTTATTTAACCCATTATTCCCTTTTTAAGTTGTTTATAGGTAGAATATTTGTGGCTAATAATTGTTAGAGAAAGTATACTAGTCTACTGGTGATAATTATAACCTTCCATTATTGACATGTTTGATAATGAAAGCATTGAGTCCTTAGACTGCATAAGATAGCTTATATATCATGAAATGCCTTATACAACCTAAGATTACCAAAAATGAGGTACAAAATCATTATTGATTGAGCATTGTTCAAATATAGCCCTCATGATACTAAATAGGAAATAATAATGAAAAAGAATCTAGCTCTGACATAATGTGTGATGATATGGTGCCTCAAATAAACTAACTCATTCTCTTAGTATGTTGATTTCTCTTTTGTAATATGTTGATTTCTCTTTTTTATTACAACATTTCCCAAATTATCATGGATAACTCATCCTCAATTGAAGTTTTTGGATCTCGTAGTGTTGATATACAAGATTGGTACTTCAATGATTTACTCTTAGTTCCTAAGATTTATTCAAATTTGCTATCCATTTATAAAAACATCAATTCTAATAGTGGAAAAACTATGGATTTTATTCCACATAATGTTATAATTAGAGAATTGAGTGATCTAAAGGTGTAGTAGTAATAGGTGTGGTAGACCATAGGTCATGTTTGTATGTAATTAAGAAATTTTAAATCTTCTTCTTCTTCTTCCTCTTCTACAATGGAGAATTTATTATTTTAACTATTAAACATGATTAATTACCATAATTAGAAATTGAAGATGTAGTAATTTCTCTAGTTGAGAGACTTGTGAAGAGTATTTCACCTTAGAGAAGGACAAATAATTGTATTTATGAAATCAAGATGAAGCTCATGGTTTAATCACCTTGACCATGTCAGAGAATCTAGTGTTCCACATCACTGATACTAAAAATCTAAAAGAGGTATGTGAAATTTTTGAAAAGTTATTTGGTGAAATCAATCAAATTAGAATGTTGTAGTTAGATGATGAGTTAACTTCATGCCCTCCTATTTTTCCCTTGATTGTGGAGTTTATGTCAAAATTTAAATCACTTAGAGTTCAATTAAAAGTTTTGGTATATAAAAATTTGACAATGATTGTAGATTTATGATTTTGTCAAAGTTAAAAGTTCCATTCAATGTATTTTATTCTGCTTTCTATTCTATTATGCATGCCCTAAGAGATAAGATTAAAATTCTATCCTTTGAGCTATTTTGTGAAAGAATATTTCATGAATATAAAAAATTAATGTCACTAGATGCCTTACCTAGGTCAAGTCATGCTTTGGTGGCAAATTATCCTAATGGAAAATGAAAGCCTAAATAAAAATCAAGACCTCCTTATAAACTAATAAAATAAAAAAAGTCTTCAGATAACACTAACAAGTCCTTTAAAAATTCAAATTTTGGCAAAACCAGAAATTCGTTTAGAAAAAATAAGGTTTATGATCCATGCTCATGTTTTAGTAAAAAAAACCATCATGAGAATAGATGTTATCAAAAAATAGAAGCATTGGAAACAACACTAAAATAACATAATATTGTTGTACCTTCACCTTCATCTTTTTCTAACATAGGGAAAGGGAAAGCTCTCTCTATTAGAGCATACTCTCCCATGTCAGATAGATGGATAATAAAATTTTTAAGTTACAAGGTATACCATTTTATGCCATTTCATATATCATATTGCACCCTTATGGACACACAAGCCCACACTTAGGGGAGAACTACATATTTCTTAGGCACTATTCATAGTTGTGTTTATGTACAAAATGATCATTGACAAAAGGTGTCATTGATAAATCTAGATAAACCATCACCAAACATGTTTGTGTTGTACAACTATTTGACCCATTACTCCCTTTTTAAGTTGTTTATAGGTAAAATATTTGTTGCTGTTAATTGTTAGAGAAAATATACCAGTCTATTAGTGATAGTTATAACCTTCCATTATTGACATGTTTGATAATGAAATAATTGAGTCCTTAGACTTCATAAGATATCTTACATATCATAAAATTCCCTATATAACCCAAGATTACAAAAAGTGAGGTAAAAAATCATTATTGATTGAGCATTATTCAAATATAACCCTCATGATATTAAATAATAAATAGTAACGAAAAGGAATCCAACTTTGACATAATGTGTGATGATCTTGTGCCTCAAATCATCTAACTCATTCTTGTGGTATGTTGAGTTCTCTTTTTTATTATAACATTTCCCAAATTATCATGGGTAACTCATCATCAATTGAAGTTTTGGGCTCTGGCATTGTTGATATGCAGGATGGATGCATCAATGATGTACTCCTAGTTCATAAGATTTATTCAAATTTATTGTTCATTTATAAATTTTTTAATTCTAATAGAGGAAAATTTATGGAGTTTACTCCACATAATGTTATAATTAGAGAACTAAGTGATCCAAAGGTGTAGTAACTATAGGTGTGGTGGATCATAGGTCATGATTTTATGTATGTGAGAAATTTTAAATCTTTGTCTTCTTCTTCCTCTTCTATAATGGAGAATCAGTTGTTTGAACTATTGAATGTGACTAACCATATTTGGATATCAAAGATGAAACAATTTCTCTTGTCTAGAGACTTGTGAAGAATATTTGATGACACTAGTTTGATTCGCCTCAAAAAAGGATAAATATTTGTATTTGTGCAAGCAAGATGAAGATCATGGTTTAATAACCTTGACCATGTTAGACAATTTGGTGTTCAACGTCACTAATGTCAAAATTCCAAAAAAGGTATGTGAGATTTTTGAAAAGTTGTTTGGTAAAATCAATTAGTTTAGAGTGTTGTAGTTAGATGATGAGTTAACTTCATGCCATCCTAATTTTCCCTCAATTGAGGAATTTCTATCAAAATTTAAATCGCTTAGAGCTCAATTAAAAGTTGTGGTAAATAAAAATTGGAAAATGATTGTATATTTATGATTTTGTCAAAATTAAAAGGTCTATTCAATGTATTTTATTCTAGTTTCTATTCTACTATGGATGCCCTAAAAGATAAGTTTAAAATTCCATCCTTTGAGCTATTTTGTGAAAGAATATTTCATGAATAAACAAAATTAATGTCATTAGATGCCTTACCTAGGTCAAGTCATGCTTTGGTGGAAAATTATCATAGGGGAAAATGGAAGCCTAATTAGAAATCAAGACCTCCTTATAAACCAATAAAATTAAATAAGTCCTCAGATACCACTAATAAGTCCTCTAAACCTTCAAATTTTGACAAAACTAAAAAGTCATTTAGGAAAAATAAGTTTTATGAACCATGCTCATACTATATAAAAACAAGCCATCATGAGCATATATGTTATCACAAAATGGAATCATTGGAATCAACACTAAAACAACATAATATTTGTGTACCTTCATATTCATCTTTTTCTAACACAGGGAAAGTGAAAGCTCTCTCTATTAGAGCATATTCTCCCATGCCACATAGATGGATATTGAAAATTTTCAAGTTATAATCTATAGATCATTGTATGCCCTTACATATAGAATATTACATTATTATGGACACACAAGCCCATACTTAGGGGAGAACTACATATTTATAAGGCCTTCTTCATAGTTGTGGCTATGTAGGCAATGCTCATTAATGAAGGGGTCATTTATAAATCAAGACAAACCATCACCAAATATGTTTGTGTTGTACAATTATTTGTCCCATTGTTCCCTTTTTAAGTTGTTTATAGGAAGAATATTTGTGGTTACAAATTGTTAGAGAAAATATACCAGTCTACTGGTGATAGTTATAACCTTCCATTATTGACATGTTTGATAATGAAAGCATTGAGTCCTTAGACTGCATAAGATAGCTTACATATCATAAAATGAATTATACAACCAGAGATTACCAAAAATAAGGTCCAAAATCATTGTTGATTGGGCATTATTCAAATATATCCCTCATGATACTAAATAATAAAGAATAATGAAAAAGAATCTAATTCTGACATAATGTGTGATGATTTGGTGCCTCAAATCATCTAACTCACTCTCATGGTATCTTGAGTTCTCTTTTTGATTACAACATTTCTAAAATTATCATGGATAACTCATCATCAATTGAAGCTTTGGGCTCTAGTAGTGTTGATATTTAGGATGGGTGCATTAATGATGTACTCCTAGTTCCTAGGATTTCTTCAAAATTTTTGTCTATTTATAAAAAATTAATTATAATAGTGGAAAAACTATGGAGTTCACTCCACATAATGTTATAATTAGAGAACTGAGTGATCCAAAGGTGTAGTAGCAATAGGTGTGGTGGACCATAGGTCATGGTTGTACGTATTTGAGAAATTTTAAATCTTCATCTTCTTCTTCCTCTTCTACAATGGATAATATATTATTTAAACTATTGAACATGACTAGTTACCAGATTTAGAAATTGAAGATGAAATAATGCTCTAGTCAAGAGACTTGTGAAGAGTATTTCACCTCAGAAAAGGACAAATACTTGTATTTGTGAAATAAATATGAAAATCATGGTTTAATCTCTTTGATCATATCAAACAATCTGGTGTTCCACAACACTGATGCTAAAACTCCAAAAGAGGTATGTGATCTTTTTGAAAAGTTGTTAAGTAAAATCAATCAGTTTAGAATGTTTTAGCTAGATGATGAGTTAAATTAATGCCCTCCTAATTTTCCCTCTATTGAGGAATTTCTTTCAAAATTTAAATCACTTAGAGCTCAATTAAAAGTTGTGGTAAATAAAAACTAGACAATGATTGTATATTTATGATTTTGTCAAGGTTAAAAGGTCCATTCAATGTATTTTACTCTACTTTCTATTCTACTATGTATACCCTAAGAAATAAGTTTAAATGCCATCCTTTGAGCTATTTTGTGAAAGAATATTTCATGAATAAAAAAAATTAATGTCACTAGATGCCTTACGTAGGTCAAGTCATGCTTTGCTGTTAAATTATCCTAAGGGAAAATAGAAACCTAAATAAAAATTAGGACTTCCTTATAAACCAATAAAATCAAATAAGTCTTCAGATACCACTAATGAGTCCTCTAAACCTTCAAATTTTGGCAAAACCAAAAAGTCATTTAATAAAAATAAGTTTAATGATCCATGCTCATGTTGTATCAAAAAAAACCATCATGAGCATGGATGTTATCACAAAATGGAAGCATTGAAAGCAACACTAAAACAACATAATATTGTTGTACCTTCACCTTCATCTGTTTCTAACATAGGGAAAGGGAAAGCTCTCTTTTTTAGAGAATATTTTCCCATGTTAGATAGATGGATATTAAATTTGTTAATTTAAAATCTGGAGCATTATATGCCATTGCATATAACATATTGTACCCTTATGGACACACAAGCCCACATTAGGGGAGAACTACATATTTATGAGGCCCTATTCATAGTTGTGGCTATGTAAGTAATGATCATTGACAAAGGGGTCATTGATAAATATAGACACTCCATCACCAAACATATTTATTTTGTATAATTATTTGACCCATTATTTTCTTTTTTAGTTGTTTATAGGCAAAATATTTGTGGTTGCTAATTATTAGAGAAAATATACCAGTCTATGGGTGATAGTTATAACCTTCCATTATTAACATGTTTGATAATGAAAGCATTGAGTCCTTAGACCGCATAATAAATATTACATATAATATCCTTATACAACCCAAGATTACAAAAAATGGGGTAAAAAATCATTGTTGATTGAGTATTGTTCAAATATAACCCTCATGATACTAAATAGTAAATAATAATGAAAAGGAATCTAGTTCTGGCATAATGTGTGATGATCTCATGACTCAAATCCTCTAACTCATTATTTTTGTATGTTGAGTTCTCTTTTTGATTAAATTTTTTCTTAAATTGTCATGGGTAACTCATCTTAAATTGAATTTTTGGGCTCTAACATTGTTGATATGCAGGATGGGTGCATCAATGATGTACTCCTAGTTCATAAGATTTCTTCAAATTTATCATTCATTTATAATTTATTTAACTTCAATAGAAAAAAAACTATGAATTTTACTCCACATAATTTTATAATTAGAGAATTGAGGGATACAAAGGTGTAGTAAAAATAGGTGTGGTGTGTAGATACCTAAATTTGGCCACCAATGACCTCCAATTAGGATTTTGACCAATTCTTACTAAAATGCACAATTTGGCCTAAAAACACTAAAACACACTAAATGATGTGAAAATGACATATTTAAGTGTCGATTTTGGCTACAGTATCCTTAAATGGGGTAATGCAATGTATGGGCCAACTAACTTTGATCAGTTCATTTCGTGTCAAAATGCCAATTTTGCACCTGGGTGTTCTAGATTTCTCTTTTATATCAAATTTATTTTAAGAGATGCATGTATTTTTTATTTTGTGTTGGAAACATCCTAAATTAGATAATGAATCCAACACATCTGATATTGACTTTCAATTCTAATCTAGTCAAATTTTAGACCAATAATAAGGCATTCTGATCAATTTGAGTAATTTGTGCATAAAGTGCTTAATCATACTTAAGAGATAATTAAAACAAATTAGAGCCTAATTAATAATTCCATGGAAACTTGTTGAATACTTGTATTTATAAATTAATATTGAATATCTTCATCATTAGGTGAACTCATTTCTTGGGAAGACATCCCTAGGCCATAAATGCCATAAATATTAGGATTATGGCTCTCCCATGCCTCATAATTATCCTTCAGGCCTCTTAATTGTTCCTCTATCCCAAATATTGATGAGCTTATTTATAAATTTTAATTTCTAATCATATTAATCATTATCCACACATCTCAATCCTAAGATGGATGGTTCAAGTTCATTCTAGCCGTTTGCAAAAATCTATAAATAGAGAGGCCATGGACATCATTTCTAAGTCTAGAGAATGCAAATTTATAATGCAAAAATAATTTTAACAGCTATTTAAATTAATGTTACCATGCCAAATTGATTCCAAAACAATCCAAGCTAAAGCCACAAGGTGCCAAGGAGAAGAGGAGATAGCCAAACCTCCTTTAATGTAGACTTCATGATCATAAGCTAAGCAAGCCACTACAAAAAGCATTTTGGAGCATCAAAGGAAGGTAAAAGAATGTTTCTTTTTTATTTTAGTTGTGTGTTTTATTCATGTTTGTTAACTAAGCTCTCCCTAGTGTCTAGGCCTAGAGATGTTATGCTAGTTAGTGTGTTTATTTCATTTTGTTTTCATTTTAAAACTAACATGATACTAACCATCCTCTCTTGAGTCAAATTCCTAGCTCACACGGTGGACTATAGGTCATGATTTTATGAATGGGAGAAATTTTAAATCTTCATCTTCTTCTTCCTCTTTTATAATGGAGAATCAGTTGTTTTGAACTGTTGAACATGACTAACTATATTTGGATATCAAAGATGCAACAATTTCTCTAGTCCAAACTTGTGGAGAATATTCAATGACATTAGTTTGATTAACCTTAGAAAATGAAAAATATTTGTAATTGTGCAATCAAGACAAAGTTCATGGTTTAATCACCTTGATCGTGTTATACAATTTGGTTTTCAACATCACTGATGTCAAAATTCCATAAGAGGTATGTGAGATTTTTGAAAAGTTGTTTGGTAAAATCAATTAGTTTGGAGTTTTGTAGTTAGATGATGAGTTAACTTCATGCCCTCCTAATTTTCCCTTGATTGAGGAATTTCTATCAAAATTTAAATCAATTAGAGCTAAATTAAAATAATGATTGTATATATATATGATTTTTTTTTAAATTTAAAAGGTCCATTCAATGTATTTATTTTGGTTTCTATTCTACTATGGATTCCCTAAGAGATAAGTTTAAAATTCCATCCTTTGAGTTATTTTGTGAAAGAATATTTCATGAATAAAAAAAATTAATGTCACTAGATGCCTTACCCAGGTCAAGTCATGCTTTGGTGGCAAATTATCCTAAGGGAAAATGGAAGCCTAAATAGAAATAAAGACCTCCTTATAAACCAATAAAATCAAATAAGTCTTTAGATACCACTAATAAGTTCTCTAAACCTTCAAATTTTGGCAAAACAAAAAATTCATATAGGAAAAATAAGTTTTATGAACCATGCTCATATTATATAAAAACAACCATCATACGCATAGATGTTATCACAGAATGGAAGCATTGGAATCAACACTAAAATAACATAATATTTGTGTACCTTCATCTTCATATTTTTATAACATAGGGAAAGGAAAATCTCTCTCTGTTAGAGCATATTCTCCCATGACACATAGATGGATATTAAATTTTGTCAAGTTACAATCTATAGATCATTGTATACCCTTGAATATAGCATATTGTACCCTTATGGACACACAAACCCATACTTAGGGGAGAACTACATATTTTTGAGGCCCTCTTCATAGTTGTGTCTATGTAGGCAATGCTCACTAACAAAGGGATCATTGATAAATCAAGACAAACCATCACCAAACATGTTTGTGTTGTACAATTATTTGTCCCATTATTCCATTTTTAAGTTATTTATAGGCATAATATTTATGGATGCTGATTGTTAGAGAAAATATACCAATCTAATAGTGATAGTTAGAACCTTTGATTATTGACATGTTTGATAATGAAAGTATTGAGTCCTTAGACTGCATAAGATAGCTTATATATCATAAAATGCCTTATACAACTAGATATTACCAAAAATGAGGTACAAAATCATTATTTATTGAGAATTATTAAAATATAGCCCTCATGATACTAAATAATAAATAACAATGAAAAATAATCTAGCTCTGACATAATGTGTGATGATCTAATGCCTCAAATCTTCTAACTCATTCTTGTGGTATGTTGAGTTCTCTTTTTTATTACAACATTTCCCAAATTATCATGGATAACTCATCATTAGTTAAAGTTTTGGGCTCTGGAAGTGTTGATATGCAGGATGGGTGCATCAATGATGTACTCCTAGTTCCTAGGATTTCTTCAAATTTGTTGTCCATTTCTAAAAAAATTAATTCTAATAGTGGAAAAACTATAGATTTTACTCCACATAATGTTATAATTAGAGAATTGAGTGATCCAAAGGTGTAGTAGAAATAGGTGTGGTAGACCATAGGTCATTATTGTATGTATATAAGAAATTTTAAATCTTCATATTCTTCTTCCTCTTCTACAATGGAGAATCTATTATTTAAGCTATTGAACATGACTAGTTACTATATTTGGAAACTGAAGAAGCAATACTTGCTCTAGTCAAGAGACTTGTGAAGAGTATTTCGTGTTAGAAAAGGAAAAATACTTGTATTTGTGAAATAAATATTAAGCTCATGGTTTAATCACCTTGATTGTGTTATATAATCTAGTGTTCCACATCACTGATGTGAAAACTCCAAAAGAGGTATGTGATATTTTTGAAAAGTTGTTCAGTAAAATCAATTAGTTTAAAATGTTACAGCTAGATGATGATTTAAATTCATTCCCTCCTATTTTTCCATCTATTGATGAATTTCTATAAAAATTTAAATCACTTAGATCTCAATTAAAATTTGTGGTAAATAATTTTTTTGACAATGATTGTATATTTATGATTTTGTCAAAGTTAAAAGGTCCATTCAATGTATTTTATTTTGCTTTCTATTCTACTATGCATGCCCTAAGATATAAGTTTAAAATCCCATCCTTCAAGCTATTTTTTGAAATAATATTTCATGAATAAAAAAAATTAATGTCACTAGATGCCTACCTAGGTCAAGTCATGCTTTGGTGGTAAATTATCCTAAGGGAAAATGGAAGCCTAAATAAAAATCAGGGCCTCCTTATAAACCAATAAAATCAAATAAGTCTTTAGATACCAATAATGAGTCCTCTAAACCTTCAATTTTTTTCAAAACCAAAAATTCATTTAAGAAAAATAAGTTTTATGATCCATGCTCATGTAGTATTAAAATAAACCATAACGAGCATATATGTTATCACAAAATGGAAGCATTGGAAGCAACACTAAAACAACATAATATTGTTTTACCTTCACCTTCATCTTTTTATAACATATGGAAAGGGAAATCTCTCTTTTTTAGAGTATATTATCTCATGTTAGATAGATGGATATTAAATTTGTCATTTTACAAGCTAGATCATTGTATGCCATTGCATATAGCATATTTCACCCTTATGGACACACAAGCCAACACTTACGGGAGAACTATATATTTTTGAGGCCCTATTCATAGTTGTGGATATGTAAGAAATGATCATTGACAAAGGGGTTATTAATAAATATAGACAAACCATCACCAAACATGTTTCTGTTGTACAATTATTTGACCCATTGTTCTATTTTGAAATTGTTTATAGGCAAAATATTTATGGTTGCTAGTTATTAGACAAAATATACCAATCTACTAGTGATAGTTATAAACTTACATTATTAACATGTTTGATAATGAAAGCATTGAGTCCTTAGATTGCATAAGATAGCTTACATATCATAAAATTCCTTATACAATCTGAGATTACTAAAAATGAGGTAAAAAATCATTGTTGATTAGCATTGTTTGAATATAACCCTCACGATACTAAATAGTAAATAATAATGAAAAGGAATCTAGCTATGACATAATGTGTGATGATCTAGTGCCTCAAATCATCTGACTCATTCTCATGGTATGTTGAGTTCTCTTTTTGATTACAACATTTCCCAAATTATCATGGGTAACTCATCATCAATTGAAGTTTTGGGATATGGAATTGTTGATATGTAGGATGAGTGCATCAATGATGTACTCCTAGTTCCTAAGATTTATTCAAAATTATCATTCATTTATAAATTTTATAATTATAATAGTGGAAAAATTGTGGAGTTGACTCCAAATAATGTTAAAATTAGAGAATTGAGTGATCCAAAGGTGTAGTATCAATCAGTGTGGTGGACCATATGTCATGCTTATATGTATTTGATAAATTTTAAATATTTGTCTTCTTCTTCCTCTTCTATAATGGAGAATCAGATGTTTGAACTGTTGAACATGACTAACCATATTTGGAAATTGAAGATGAAATAATTTCTCTAGTCCAGAGACTTGTGAAGATTATTCAATGACACTGATTTGATTCACCTTAGAAAAGGACAAATTATTGTATTTGTGAAATCAAGATGAAGCTCATGGTTTAATCACTTTGACCGTGCCAAACAACCTAGTGCTCCACATCATTGATGTCAAAATTCCAAAAGAGGTATGTGAGCTTTTTGAAACATTTTTTGGTAAAATCAACCTATTTAGAATGTTGTAGTTAGATGATGAGTTAACTTCATGCCCTCCTAATTTTTCCTTGATTAAGGAATTTTTGTCAAAATTTAAATCACTTAGATCTCAATTAAAAGTTATGGTAACTAAAAATTGGACAATGATTGTATATTTATGATTTTGTGAAAGTTAAGATGTCCATTCAATGTATTTTATTCTTATTTCTATTCTACTATGGATACCCTAAGAGATAAGTTTAAAATGCCATCATTCGAGCTATTTTATGAAAGAATGTTTCATGAATAAAAAAAATTAATCTCACTAGATGCCTTACCTATGTCAAGTCATACTTGTTGGCAAATTATCCTAAGGGAAAATGGAAGCCTAAATAGAAATTATGATGTCCTTATACACCAATAAAATCAAATAAGTCTTTAGATACCACTAATGAGTCCTCTAAACCTTAAAATTGTGGCAAAACCAAAAAGTCATTTAGGAAAAATAAGGTTTATGATCCATGCTCATATTATAGCAAAACAAACCATCACGAGTATAGATGTTATCACAAAATGGAAGAATTGGAAGCAACACTAAAACAACATAATATTGTTGTACCTTCACCTTCATCTTTTTCTAACACAAGCAAAGGAAAAGCTCTCTGTTAGAGTATATTATCCCATGTCAGATAGATGGATATTAAAATTTTCAAGTTACAAGCTAGATCATTCTATGCCCTTGCATATATCATATTTCACCTTTATGGACACACAAGCCCACACTTAGGGGAGAACTACATATTTCTAAGGCCCTGTTCATAGTTGTGGCTATGTAGGTAATGTTCATTGACAAAGGGGTCATTGATAAATCTAGACAAACCATCACCAAACATGTTTGTGTTGTATAATTATTTGACCCATTGTTCCCTTTTTAAGTTGCTTATAGGCATAATATTTGTGGTTGCTAATTGTTAGAGAAAATATACCAATCTACTGGTGATAGTTATAACCTTCCATTATTGACATGTTTGATAATGAAAGCATTGAGCTTACATGTCATAAAATGCCTTATACAACCCACGATTACCAAAAAGGAGGTAAAAAATCATTGTTCATTGAGCATTGTTCGAATATAACCCTCATGATACTAAATAGGAAATAATAATGAAAAGGAGTCAAAATCTGACGTAATGTGTGATGATCTAGTGCCTAAAATCATCTAACTCATTCTCATGATATGTTGAGTTCTCTTTTTTATTACAAAATTTCCCAAGTTATAATGGGTAAATCATCATCAATTGAAGTTTTAGGATCTGACAGTATTGATATGTAGGATGGGTACATCAATGATATACTCCTAGTTCCTAATATTTCTTCAAATTTAATTCCCTTTTATAAAGAAATAATTCTAATAGTGGAAAAATTGTGGAGTTTACTCCACACAATATTATAATTAGAGAATTAAGTTATCCAAAGGTGTAGTAGCAATAGGTGTGGTGGACCATAGGTCATGCTTGTATGTATTTGATAAATTTTAAACATTCGTAGGTTCTTCTTTAATTTTTACTACTAATATTATGACCAAATTTTGGCATGAACATTTTCTTCATCTCAATTAGAGATATCTACAGTAGCTAAGTTCCAAACACTTTGTTATAGGTCTTCCTAAGGTCTCTAGTAATGATGGTGTTTATCAAGGATGCATGTTTGGAAAACAACACAAAGATCCAGTTCCAAATCAACAAGCTATGACAGTTAAGGCTCAATTATATTTAGTACATGATGACTTGATGAAACTTCCCACCCATTCATTTTATGGTGAAAATCATGTGTTAACCCGTGTTGATGATTTTACTTGGATAAGTTGCATGTAATTTTTACGGTACAAAAGTGAAGAATTTAAGAACTTCAAAGTCTTCATGGCTTTTATAGAGAAGCAATTCAAGATTCACTTGAAAAATCTCTACACAAATAATAGGGTGGAATAAGTAAGTAAATCCCTTTATTAGGCTTACTGCAGTGACCATGGCATACAACACTAATACACAATGCCTTATACCCCTCACTAAAATGGTGTTGCTGAGCAGAAAAAAAAAACACCCAAGGAAATGGAAAATTGTATGATATGGTCCAAGGAATTAACACCTCAAATTTAGGATGAAGTAGTTAATTATGAAAATAACATCTAGAATCACATTCCCCACAAGGTAGTTTTGTATAGAACTCCTGAAAAATCTTAGTTAGGTGAAAATCTTGATGTTTTTGGATCTCGTGTCTTCAAAAGTAAGGCTTTGGAATTTTTTCCTGATGACAAGCACAAACATATTTAGAAGAAGAGCTAAGATCTCATATTTTTTATCCATTGAAAGGATGTAAAGGTATATCACTGCTTTGATCATATCACACATGATATATTGTTTCAATAAGCTGTTAAGAGTTGTTGAGATGATCACCCTATTGGTACTAGATTCATATTCTTCTCCATCTTTGATGATAACTCATACACCTAATAGGGAGGGTATACTTCATGATATTTGTGAAGATACCAATGCTAAAATTTCTCTTCTACCTCCTCTTTCTACACACATGCCTAAGCAGGCACAATCTACCTTGTAAGCAACTAGTGATTTGGTTAGTGGTATTTTGTGCTCAGACATCTAGTAAATTTCTATTTTGAGCCATGTACTTTCTAATTATCTAATGTTATTTTCTATGTGATGTAATAAACCTAAGTGGTAAGTTGCTATGCAAGAAGAATATTATTTATTCATGAAGAATAATACATGGTAGTAGTGCCTTTCCTAAGGGAAGGAAAGTTGTGAGATGTAAATGGGTTTATAAGACCACATATGAAGTAGATGGTACTATAGAAAAGTACATAGAATGAATGGTTTCTCACAAGTCAAAGGATTTGATTACTCTAATAATTTTTCCTCAGTTACAATGATGGATTTAGTTTTCCTTATTCTCTTTCAAGTTACATCACATTGTTGTCCAATGTACTAGATAGACATGAAGGGTGCCTTCTTGCATGGTGATATTCAAGAGGAGATTTATATGGAGAAACCTCAAAGCTTTGTGAAGAATCATAAAATTATTTTAAAATTGCATCATTCTCTTTATGGCCTCAAATAAGCTCCTTGAGTTTGGTACGATAAGATGAATAATTTTCTTCTGGATTCTAGATTCTATTATTGTGAGTATGATCATAATATTTACACCTTGAAGCAAGGTGAGGATATTTTGGTTTTGGTGTTAAAAATTGATGACTTCATCCTCACAAGTAATTTAAATACCTTGATTTAGGACATTAAGCACAACTTAAAAGTATGATTTGATATGACATATCGAGGATTTCTCCACTACTTTTTGGCCTGAAGGTTTGCTAGTCTCATGTGGGGATTTCTATTAGCTAATAAAAGTATGCTACAGATCTGATTCATCACTTCCTCATGGCTAATTGCAAGCCTACTCCCACACCATATGAATCAGAGATTGTGTTTAATACTAATTGTACATCTAAGTTGGTTGGTCCTACATTGTATAGACAGTTGGTAGGCATTATTTTATATTTAACACATGCTCATCCTAATATCACATTTTTGTTAACCTTATCTCTCGGTTCTCCCATGAGCCTCATGAGAGTCATTGACATGTATCCAAGTGTATTTGACACTATATTTGGGTCACTTTAAACTTTGGGATTCGGTATACACCAAATAGTTCTTCACAGATTGAGGGATTCATAGACTCAGACTAGGGAGGATGTATTGATACCCATAGATCTAATTATAGATTCATTTTTCACCTTGGATCCAATCCTATTGAATGGCCATGCAAGAAGTAGTTTGTTGCTGCATTGCCATCCACTGATGTAGAGTATAGAGATGTTGTTAAATCTAGACATGAGGATCTCTAGCTATAATAGTTAATTGGTGAGTTTGTTTTTCCTCAGCTTAATCCCACCTTGATTTGGTGTGATAGATAAAATAATATTTAAATTTCATGTAACCCTTTCAAGAATCAACACACTAAACATACTAATATTCACATGCACTTCATTCGGTAACATGTCCATGATGGTGTTGTTCGATTAGAGTTTTTCCTATAGCTAAACAAGTTGTTGACATCTTTACTAATCCTTTAGATTTTTGTTATGGTCACTTATGAGTGTTTCTTGGGGTGAAGGAATTTATACTTGGGGGGATTCATCTTGAAGTCCTTCCTTCCTTATTTTTTCTTCTTTGTATTTTTAATCCCTCATAATAATCACTTAAGGGATGGTGTTAGAGTGTTCACCTAAGTTATGTTAAGATGTGTTTAAGGGATTAATATTGTGCACATGTGTTTAATGCATAATTAGGGGCTTAATAATACATGTACATGTGTTAAGTGCATAATATAGTCATTCTCCACCTTGAGTGGCTTACAAATAACTTGCACTATGGGTTGTCCAACCCCATTATCATGTGTGTACATATGTTGACATACCCACTATGGGTTATCTACCCCACTCCCTCTTTCCTTTGTATTGAGTGCCCATGTAGTGCATTTATAAGGAGAGAAGGTATAGAGGAATGTGGAGAATAATAAATCTTTTTGGAGTGTGTTTGCATTAATTTTGTGAGTGTTAAGCGAGACTACTATTATTATTTTTTAGAATTGATGAGAGTAATGCCTTCCTAAATCCTATAGTCTACTCCTATAATATATAGAGTATATTTTGATATTTTTTGGAGGTTTAGTTATCTATACACTATACTTATAAAGTGCATGAAAGGACAAAATATAGTTCTAAAATATTATGAACAATATTCATGTGTGGATTATAAATAAAATAAGATTATATTATTATCTAATCTATGGCCCATAATTCAAATGAAGATTTTATACCTACAATAAAATTAAGACATGTTTATAATCACTCTATAGGTTTTAGGGTGTTCCAAATCTGATGTTGGGGTTAGAATTTGCTTTTGGGCAACTTGGGTAATTTTCTCTATAGTGGGATTCTAACTCACAAAGCCAAAAATATAACTTGGCATGTGCTTTGTTACATAAATTAAAACTAATTTAATAAGTTTTATATATTAATCTAGTAAGATAAACTATGGATACAATCATAATTATATAATTACAAATTAATGCGAGATATATTCATGCATATATTTTTAATTGGGGCCAAAGACTTGTGTGTACTTAATTAAGATTAAAAAAATTATGTTTTAGTTTTGAGGTAGCATAAATAAAGGCTACAATTTCATTGTATTTATGACTACTTTTTATTTGATTTATTTTGTTTATTTCAATATTCCTAAGTTCTTTATTTTATTTATTTTTATTTAAAAAAACTTTATTTTCTTGGTTTGATCTATTTTTTAGCATCACTTTTGTCTATTAGCTTTCTTTTAATTGTGTTTTACATTTGAAAATTATGCCTTTTTTTATTAGATCTCATGTGTAATATAAAATTAATTGTAGAAAAGAATTCAATGTAGCTTTAGACAAAAAGGTATTCAGTTGAAGTACATCCCAATTACTAAAAAAAATGAAATGCTTTAAAGTTGTAAAGACATATTCTGTGCATAGGTCATATAAATAATTTTTTTATTAATCAAGTTTGTATAATATCTTATGATATTAGTTCAAGGATGACCAAGAAAATAAAGATTCACCCATATTAGGTTCATAATATTATTTTGCACCATATTTTTTAATTATCCTAACCAAATATGTTTGACTCCCTTCTTTTAAGAGATGTTTACATTGACTAAATTCTTTGAGGACTTCTTAAGCCATTATGATTGATGACTTCAATTTTCATCCACCTTTCTAATGTTAGAGATATTAAGAGGTAAAGGAAATTTTTATATACATGATAAAGACAATACAAAATCGTACTAATGTTCAAGTTTTCCAACACATTACAAAATCATTATAAAAATGTAAGAATCTTTATAATTATATACCAAAAAATCATTTCTATTTTTTTTTCTATGACTCCACCCAATCCTCCAATGGATTCCTTAACTAATCATGAGTTTACTTATTTGAGAAATAACTAATACAACTAATATGTATTAAATAATGAAATCATAACAAATTTGTCATATGTACTCAGATTTCTATTTTTTTTCTAAAGTTAACTAGTTAATTGAGAGGATCCTCCTGCAACAATTCAATAAAAATACATGAAATAATAGAATTATAAAATAAGAAGAAGCACTAAATAGATTATATTGATCACATACCACTTCGAGGGGGAAACCTCCTTTGATCAAGCTCAATATAGATAATTCATGGATGCCTTCATTGGCCTCAACACTTATATATGAATTCTAATATAAACAACCACTACTTCCCATGAATGTGGGATAAAATAAAATGCTCATGGGATGACTTACAAAGCATATGCATCCATAGCAACTACTAAACTAACAAATTAAAAAGAAGAGATATCACGGGTTCATAACATCCCCTCCCTCTTAGAAAAAGCTTTGTCCTCAAAGCTTCAGATGTGAGAATTGATGTTGAATTTGAAATAGTGGTTCTCATGTTGCATTTTCTAGTTGCATTCAATGCCACTGAATTAAAACCTTGATGATGGAGCACGAGTGAAGCTCATGTGTGTACTTGTCTAGGATTGCTTTTGGCTCAAGAAGAATGGATATTTCATTATCAAGTTATGGTAAAATAGTTTGCACTCTGATGTTTATACCAAGAAATTTTTTTAGATAAGAAACATGAAATACTGGGTGAACTCAGGAAGAAGATGGGAGATCCAAATTATAAGCAATCAACCCAATATTTTGAAGAACCTTAAAGGGCCCATAAAACTTGGGAGCTAACTTATGATGCCTTTTGAGTTTTAGGGATGACTGCTCGTATGGCTACAATCGAAGAAAAACCATAGCACCTACTTGAAAAATGCACTCAAAATGGTGCTGATCCACTTGTTATTTCATTTGATTTTATTCCATATGAATATTATCTCACAAGGTATTGAGGATTTGATCCTAGGTTTGGATAATCATGTCGACCACTTGAACTGATGAACTATTGGGGGTGTATGGAAGGAGCAATGGTGGTGTTTAACCATAGACTACTTTATATGGATTCATTTTCATTTAAGTGTGGTAGGTTGTATTGTACCACCATTAAATGAGATAGATCCACTTTGCCCACTGATATTGTTATTCTGAAGTGAAGAAATGAAGGAAAATTTCCAAGCATTTGTTGACAATTTTAGTCTAGCCATCTATTTATGGATGATACCTAAAACTCATCTTCAATTGGGTGCTGCTACATCAAAATAGTTATATCCCAAAATGGTTGGTGAAGGTTGTATCATAATTTGAGATAATGGATGAAGGAATGCCATGAAGATGAAAAATTTGGTCTAGGAAAATTTGTGTGATTGTGGAGGTGGTATAAGGATGGTCGAGGGCACAAAAATGACTATATTTTGAGAGGCAATCAACCATAACCAAGATCACCATTTTACCTCTAGATTTTGGGAGCCTCTTAATGAAATCCATATAAATATCTATCCAAATCCTGATAGGGATGGGCAAGGGTTTGAGAAACCTAGGGATGAGTGTTGTTTCACCCTTGTTGCATTGGCAGGTATCACTTTCTACCACCATCTGTTGAATTGATTTTTTCATTCCTTTATAAAATAATTTGCATCATGCTTACTCATAGGTTTTGATAAACCCTAAGTTCCCTATGGATGGAGAAGCATGGAGTTCATAGAATACAACCTACTAAAAATATGTACTCTAGGAAAGCACCAAATGAACCTTATATCATAGAGAAATACCATCCCATGAATAATGTGGTACAACTAAGGGGTTAGTGGCCAATTATCAAATTATTGGAGATAATGAAAATTTATTGACATACCCTTACTATATAGTGTCCAACTAATTTGGAATAGGTGTGGAAATAGAAGAAAGAGAAGCTTGGTCTACAAATGTACAAGATAGAGCATCAGTCACAATATTGTCCTTACCCTTCTTGTAAGTGATCTCATAGTCATATCCCATGAGTTTACTAACCCATTTTTATTGTGATGGGGCATAGATCCATTATTCCAAGAAATATTTTAGACTATGGTGATCAATTTTGATACAAAAATGATTTCCTATGAGGTATGGCTGCTACTTTTGTACTGCATGCAAAATGACCATCATTTCCTTCTCATAAGTAGAAAGCACTGAATTCTTTCTAGAAAGGGCTTTGCTAGTGAATGCAATGGGGCATCCTTCTTGGAGGAGAAAAACACCCAATCTATTGCCACAAGCATCACTCTCAATAGTGAAGGTCTTGGTAAAATATGGTATAGCTAGAACATGTGTAGTACACATAGCTTGTTTCAATTTTTCAAATGCATACTCAATAGCTTGTGTCTAAGTAATAGAATCTTTTTTCAACATAGCTATCAGTAGAGATGCAATATTCCTGTAATCTTTGACAAACTTGTGATAGTATCTAATTAGTCCCAAAAAACCATGGAGGCTCTTGAGTGTCTGAGGATGTGGCCAATTTGTCATGGTAGCTATTTTTCTAGGATATACTCAAACCCCTTGGGATGACACAATATGCCTAAGATACTCCACTTCATTCTAGCCAAAAGTACATTTGGACTATTTAGCACAAAGATGATGGTCAAAGAAAAGTTTTAGTATAAGCTCTAGATGTTGGAGATGCTTAGACCATGTTTTATTATAGATGGGGATAGCATCGAAGAAGATCTAAATGAATTTTTACAAGTAGGGCCAGAATATTTTATTCATCAATGTCTAGAATGTTGAAGGAGCATTAGTGAGGCCAAAGGGCATGACCAAAAAATCATAATGGCCAACTTACAAAGATCTAACTTGGAGAGAAAATGAGCATCATGAAGCTCATCAATAATAGGGATCAGGGAATTATCCTTGATTGTGAGGTGGTTAAGTGCACAAAAATCAATGCAAAGGTGCCAGGACCCATATTTTTTCCAAACAAGGAAAACTGGGGAAAAATATGGGCTAGTACTAGGGTAAATAATGCCTTGCTTTAGTAATTATCAAATGAGCATCTTGATCTTAGTCTTTTGCTAAAATGGGTAGTGATAAGGTCTAATATTTGGAGGAATGCTTCAAGGAAGGAGCTAAATACCATGGTCCTCTAGATGTGAAGGTGGCAATCCCACTGGTTTGGTAAAGACACATGCATACCTCTATAGAATGGTTTGTAGATCAGAAGGAGTAGTGGAAACTGTTGATGGTTGCATTTGAATAGAGAGGAGCTAGGCAATGATGCCATGAGAATTATGCTTAAGAATATTTTCCATGTGATGTGAATTGATAATGCCGAGAGATCTTTGTTGTAAGCCTTTCAATATGTGGTTTTTCCAGTTGACTTAAAAATGCATCCAAAGTTCAACAAAATCCCATAAGATAGGTTCAAGTGTGTGTAACCACTAAGCTTCCAAAACAACATCACATCTATTTAAGGGTAATGTAAACATGGTGGAGCACAAGTTATAATCTCCAATAGAGATACACACATTGTGACACTTCCCTTTGCAAGGTAATGTGCCCTCATTTGTAGTCATGAATTTAAATTTGTAGCAAGGATGGATAAAACAATTACCCTTTTTGGTGATTTGAGGGTCAATGAAGTTATGAGTGTTACCTGAATCAATGAGTATTATGAGAGGGATTTTCTTGAAGTAACCCCTGACCCACATGGTTTGTGGGATAGTGACTTTTGCTAACACATAGAGAGAGATCTTTGGTTGGTCTTCTTGAGAAACAAGTTCCACAATCAACTAAGCTTCTTCTAGATCATTTGTTATATCCTAAACATCTTGCCAATCTTCAATTATAGGTAAAGATCCCACATCTAATAGGTAGAGATTTTGTTTGACACATCAATGTCCCCAAGTGAATTTATCATCATAGTTATAACATAGTCCTTCTTATCTACGGGCTTGCTTCTCTACTTCAGTCAAACACTCAATAGTAGTGGTTCTGGGAGCTAAAATTATTTGAGATCATTATGGAGATGTATTTTTGAAGGGAGAAAAATTGGATTTGAATCAATATTGAGCTATGATCTTGTCCTCTACCAACTTAGCTAATCTTAAGGCTTCTATCATCATGTTAGGTCAAAATATTTTAACTTCAGATTAAATTGCATCCTTTAGTCCACTGACAAAGAAACTCTTGAATAATTCATCAGACAATCCCTCTGTGTGATTGGCCAATTTTTTAAATTATATTTGATATTATTACATGGTTCCTATTTGACAAAGTTTAGTGAGTGGTTTAGTGAAGTCATCAAAAATATTAGGGCCAAACCATTGTAAAATAAGGGTGTAAAAATCAGTCCATATGGGTTCATTATGAGCCTTGGTATACCAATGATACCATTGAAGAGATTTAAGTTTCAAGTGAAAGGATGCAAGTTGGACCTTGTTGGCATCAAAAGTATTATGTAGACTAAAATATTGTTCTACCTGACAGATCCATCCAGTTGGGTCTACACCTTTAAATCATGGAAATTAAGCTTTGACCCATGATAATTATTGAAAGAATAAAACACAGTGTCTAAAGAAGACTCTAGATGTTGTCTGTTATTCATGGTGGTATGTTGAAGACTAAGGCCAATAATTTTTTCATCAATATCTTTGATGTGGGTCTTGAGGATAACAATTTCATCCTCCATATTTTTTGCTCCTGTTCAGGTTACTACCATGACCTAAATAATAGATTTTTTTTTTAGAATGGATAGAAAAACTAGAGTTAAGCCACATTTAGTAAAGAAAGTTTTGAATTTGGGTAAAACAAAAGGGATAAATAAGATTTTAATAATTTTTTTGCATAGTGGGAGTATGATTGACGAAGGTGAGGGCAATTTTAGGAGTAAAAATAGAAAAAATAAAAAATTGGTCAAAGAGAGAATGGAGTAGAAAGAGATGATGAACACAGTGGAAAAATTGTAAGGAAAATGGATAAAAATAGAAGTTATGGCAAAACCCAAAAAAAGAGAAATTTGTGATTTATGAGAATTAGGAGTGGAATTGGGATATGGGACCTCAAGGAAGAAAATGTAGGGAATAAAATTTTAGGTGTCTAGACTAAGTTTGAGGATAAATGAGGCTATAGATGGAGAGATATTTCAAAAAAATGAAAAACATTTTAGGACTCCTTTGGGGTTCCTGTAGTACTTAATGAGTTTTAGGGCTTTCACCTAAGCACTTCCCATAGTTATGCAATCAAGTTTTTACCCTGATCCAAAATAGATTATTATGTTATAAAAAAACATTGAAATAAATTATGCATTAGAATAGAGTTATTTCTAAAAAAGTATTATGCAAAAAATAGAGTGAAGACTTTTTGAAAAAAAATTAGCCTTGGAAAGTGCTCTGATACCAGATGAGAGGATCCTCCTGAAATAATTCAATAAAAATATATGAAATAACAGAATTACAAAATGAATAGAAGTATTGAATAGATTATATTGATCATAGACCATTTTGAGGGGGTAACCTCCTTTAAGCAAGCTCAAGACAAATAATTTATGGATTCCTTCATTGGCCTCAACACTTACTTATATATGAATTTTAATCTAAACAACCACTACTTCCCATGAATGTGGGATAAAAAAAATGCTCATGGGATGACTTACAAAGCATATGTAGCCATAAAAACTACTAAACTAACAAAGTAAAAAGAAGAGATATCACATGTTCATAACATTAATCTATTTCTATATTAATAATTTTGTTATCTTACTTTCTTAATTTACTCTATCTTCCTTAAAATTAATAATTATTTAATATTTTTTATTTTATGATTTTTTAAGGATTATTTATTCAACATTAATTTTTAAATGATAATATAATTCATATAATAAAATATTATAAATAATATATATTTATTATAATATTTTATATTTTTTTGACACTCCACTATGAACTACACAAATTATAGCAGAGAGATTCCGTAGGAAAGTGAGAGGACGTTGTTAGATTTTGACTATCTAAAGTGGTCATTATTGTCTAAGTTCCTATAAATTAGTTTCATACCCTAATCCTCCATAACATTAATCTATTTCTATATTAATAATTTTGTAATCTTACTTTCTTAATTTACTCTATCTTCCTTAAAATTAATAATTATTTAATATTTTTTATTTTATGATATTTTATGGATTATTTATTCAGCATTACTTTTTAAATGATAATATAATTCATATAATAAAATATTATAAATAATATATATTTATTATAATATTTTATATTTTTTTGACACTCTACACTATGAACTACATAAATTATAGTAGAGAGATTTCATAGGAAAGTGAGAGGATGTTGTTAGATTTTGACTATCTGAAGTGGTCATTGTTGTCTAAGTTCCTATAAATTAGTTTCATACCCTACTCCTCCATCCTTGTATTTCATCATGTCTTCCCTTTACTTGCTTTTGCTCTGGCCCTTATTTTTCTGCTTCTATTCCTTCCTCGCCAGCTCCATCCAATCTCTCCCCAATAATAATGCTTCTTACCATAAACAACAAGAATCATTATGGGCTCTCAAATCTCTCATAGATGCTAGAATTTATTATCACGATCCATTATCCAATTGGAATAGAATTTATTATCATGATCCCTGGATCTTTCTTTCAATTCATTGTCAGGAACTACTCCTATTTATCTCTCAAATCTCTCTAATTTGGAGAGCTTGAATATTTCCTATAACAACCACAATGGTCCCATTCTAGAAGAATTAGGCCATCTTACCTGTCTAAAAATGTTTCAACTTTCTCAGAACTAATTAAGTTATCAAATTCCAAATTCTCTTGGTTACCTACAAAATTTGAGTTTCCTGGATCTTTCTTAAAATTGTTTGTCAAGAACTATTCCTATTTTTATCTCAAATTTGTCTAGTTTGGAAAGTATAGATATTTATAAAAATAACCTCAATAATTTCATTCTATAAGAATTAGGTTTGTTTACCCATTTTAAATTCCATGCACTATCCTAGAACCAATTATGTGGTCAAATTCCAGAGTCTCTTGACTATTTGAAGAATTTGAGATCCTTGGATCTTTCTTACAATTCATTGTCAGGTATTATTCCTATTTTTCTCTCAAATATCTCTAATTTGGAGAGCTTGGATATTTCCAAAAACAACCTCAGTAGCTCTATTCTAGAAGAATTATGCTTACTTACCCATTTACAATTCCTTACACTACTTTGAAATCAATTAAGTGGTCAAATTCCAGAATCTCTTGGCTATCTAAATAATTTGAGTTCCCTAGATCTTGAAATGAAATAATTATATACTCTAAAACTATACTTAGAGTTGAATATAAAACTAGATGCTCATAAATAAATAAACTTAGAAAAAAAATAAAGATTCAAGAAACACTGAAATCAAGATTCAAGAAAGACAAATTTTATTCCTCATGTAAAAAATGCAGTCCTTAATCACTTATTTCAAGAAAAGGATCACTAGATCTAATAGAGTTTAATAAGTTGTGTAACATCTATCTAAAAATAAAAACAAACATGCATTGATCATTGTAATAGTAGTCAATGATCATGCCGACAATGGTTTAAAAAATAAACTAAAAATAAGACTACACTGTGTAACTGCACATGTAATTTTTATTATGCATAAAATAAAGAAGAAGCGACTATTTGTTGAGCATGCACACATTGATTAGAAAAAAAAAAATTATATGATCTAACACTATACTTAGAGTTGAATATATAACTAGCTGCTCATAAATAACTAAACTTAGAAAAAAATAAAGACTCAAGAAAGACTGAAATCAAGATTCAAGAAAGACAAATTTTATTCCTCATGTAAAAAACATAGTCCTTAATCACTTATTTAAAGAAAAAGAGTGATATATCTAATATATTTTAACAAGTTGTGTAACATCTATCTAAAAATAAAAATAAACATTTATCGATCATTGTAACAACAGTCATTGATAATGCAAACAACGGTTTAAAAAATAAACTAAACATAAGACTACATTGTGTAATTGCACATGTAGTTTTTATTATGCATAAAAAAAGAAGGCACTATTTTTTAAGCAGGTATGCATTGATTATACACACATGTATTTAATCTACCCATATATGAGCAATGAGGATGAGTCCCAATTTATTCCTTAAAGCAACAAAATTGGTTATAAGTAGAACATTGGTAAAAATATTAGCAACTTGCACAGATGTAGGGAAAAATTGTAATTCCACCATCCCATCTTGAACTAAATTTTGTATGAAGTGACGTTTGATCTCAATGTGATTTAATATATCATGAAACACATGATTTTTGGTCATTTTAATGGTAATGTTTTTATCATAGTAGATAGTTTTTAGATGTTCTTGAACCAATCCTAGATCTTCCAAAATCCTTGGAATCTATATGGCTTGACAACTAGTTGCTACTGATGCAATATACTCTACTTATATAGAAGAGAGAGCCATGGTTTCCTAATTTTTACTACTCCATAAGACAACTCTAGACCTAAGTGAGAAAACATAACTAGATGTAGATTTTCTATCATCAATTGAACCATCCCAATTAGAATCTATGCATCTAACTAGCCCAAATTTCTTAGTGGAAGAGTAATGAATGCCAAATTTTTGTGTACCACTCACATACCTTAAGATTATTTTTTTAGCATGATAATGAGACTCATGTGGATATTACATGAATTGAGAGATGAGGCTCACAACATACATAATATTAGGTCTCATTGTAGTGAGGTATATGAGACTCCCTACCAAACTTCTATATAAAGTAGCATCCACTTTGGAACTTGCATCCTCCTTGGCTAATTTTTCACCAAGGGCTATAGGGGTTACAAATATTATGCATGAAATCATTCTAAACCATTTAAATAAACCAACTACATACTTGGTTTGAGAAATGGATATACCTTTAGGTTGTTGTTGCACTTCCACTCTAAGAAAATAATTCATGAGTCCCAGATCTGACATCTCAAATTTTTGTTTCATTTTTACTTGAAAATTTTCCATGAGAGATGGAATATTACTTGTATAAATGATATCATCAACATAAAGTCAAAAAATAAGAATATCAGTTCCAAGATGTTGGATATAGAGGGTTGGCTTTGAATGGCTTCTGCTAAAACCCTTCTTTATGAAATAACTATCAATCCTTACATACTAGGCACAAGGAACTTGCTTCAACCCATAAAGTGTTTTTTTTAACTTGTAGATCAAATATTCTTTTCTTATAATTTAATAACCAATAAGCTATTCCACATAGACTTCCTCATCAATATAACCATTCAGGAAATCTGATTTTACATCCATCTAGTATACTGGCCACTTGTGTTGTGCAATAATAGCTAATAAAACCTTGATTGTATCAATTCTTGCAAATAGAGTGAAAGTCTCTAAATAATCTACTCCAATAATTTGTGCAAGTCCATTGGTAAGTAATATTTCCTTATGTCTTTTAACAAAACTATCAACATGATATTTCACCTTATAAATCCATTTGACACCAATCACCTATTTATCTTTTGGAAGTTACAGTAATTCCCATGTATTATTTTTATCAATTCCTTACATCTCATCATTCATAGCATCAATCCATATAGTTTCTTTTATTTATTCTTCATATACAGAGGGTTCAACTTGAATTTTACTAAGCAAAACAAAATTATCAATTAGATTCACATTACTCCTTTGATAAATTTCATTTAAACTTCATACCTTTCTTGAAGAGCTTGGACTTTATGTTGGACCTGAACTATCACCTGAAAGGGTGCTAGTAAATGAACTTGGTGAACTTGAGCTTGGATAACTCAAACTTGAGATAATATTGGGGCTTGAAATTCCACTTAAGCTTATGGAGAGAGAAGGAACACTTCTAAATTCTATGTCCAACATTATTTGTGGTGTTTTTTATCATGCACCATTTTGCCATTGCCATTCTCGCCCTTCATCAAAAATCACATCTTGACTAATAATCCTTTTCTTTATGTCAGGATTATAGAATCTGTATCCTTTAGTTGCATCATAATATCCCATAAAGATACAATGTTGGGATTTTACATCCAACCTCTTCTATTTCTAAACTAGAATATGAACATATGCAAAACAACCAAATACATGAAGATGAACCACTAAAGGCTTGTGACCAGTGCAAGATTTCTTTGGAGTGATGTTGTGAACTGTTTTTGTGGGGCTCCAATTTAAGAGGTATACTATTGTTGCCACTACTTCTCCCCAATAACAATCTGGAAGATTTTTTGAATGCAACACATGTCATGCTATTTACATAATTGTACAATTTTTCATTTCTATAATACTATTTTTTTGGGGGTTATAGGCTGCAGCAAGCTGTCACATGATGCCATTTTTGTTACAAAAACCAAAAAACTCTTTAGAAGTGAATTCTCCTCCTCTATCTGCTTTGATTATTTTGAGATAATACCCACTTTATTTTTTAACCATAGCTTTAAATTTTTTGAAGCATTCAAAAGTTTCAAACTTCAACTAAAGAAAATAAATCCATGTGTGGTGAGAAAAATCATCAATTGATGTCAACAAATAATGATGCTTACCCAAAGATTCTTCTTGCATAGCACTAAAAATATCAGCATGCACAAGCTCTAGAGGAGATTTTGCCCTCCAAGATTTGTTCACCAAAAATCTATCTTGATGTTGCTTGCCAAGTACACACCCTCAAAAAGCTTCTTCTTTTGCTTGAATTTCTATAATTCCTCTCACCATATACTTCTTTTGAAGTAGATTTAATCCTTGAAAATTTAGATGACCTTTATTTAAATAAATGACTACTCAACTAGAATCCAACAAGGAATTTATTGAGATGGTCATAGAATTCTAGCCAATTGTTCTAGTGCATGGAAATGAATGAAATTATGTTTGAAAGAGGAGGTTACATGCCCAATTCTTGGAGTTGTGTTATTGTACAAGGGATGGTGACATGATTAGAGTGTTGGTGTCCATAGGTTCCTCACCATCATGAATCCATTTATCTTTTTTCAAAGCATCACGCTTTCACAATGTTTGTCTGAATTTATGGTAGAAGGATATTTTTAAGTTAAAGAAGCTAGATCTAAAATACATCACTAGCTGATCCAAAAGAATATCCTTATGAAGAATACCTATTAGGAAGCTCTTAAAATTCCAACAAGAATTGTAGGTTTAAAAATCTCTCATATTTTTATTAAATTTTCAATAATTTACTATGATGGATTGCTTGATGTGATCCAAAATGTTGATGGGAATAAAATATTCATCAACTTTACAAAACTTGCCTCCTACATTCACATAGATTCATTCAATTAATGTAAATCATGATGTATTCTAGATACAATCACTATCATCTCACTTGTTTTCATTATCAAATTTTTCATTGTAATAAATATTCCTTAAAATATTCTACTTCTTCTTCTCAACCACTACAAATGTATCTTTCTATTTAGACACTAGTTTATTTTTGTGTAAAGACATGGTTTTAATAATGTATTTTTTGTGATGTGTTGACATGTTAAAACCATCTTCTAACTTGTTGGAGAAAAGTCATCAAAGAAGACTCCCATGCTCTTACATGAAACACTATCTAATTTTAATATTTTCTATTAATCTTTAATGTCCTTTTAAAATAAATCAAGGCTATAAAAATTAGCTAAAATCGGTTGGATTTTATCGATAATTTCTCTAATATGTTGTTTATAGAATTCATACTTTTACTACATTCCATCCTTAGTCCCAATTTTTGAACCAACACATTGATATGTGACTAAGGAAAGAAAATGCAAATGAATTGGAAACTGTAGATGGTTATTATAATGAAAATTATAAACTAGGGTGATGATAGTGCCTAAATTGTCAATTTGTTTTAGTTTCTTTGTTCCCTGTTACAAAATCCTACGAAATAAAATAAAATAAAAAAATTGAATGTTTGTAATAGTATTATATCCTTAAATCATAACAACTTGGGAAACACAAACACAAAAAATATTGCATTATTATAGGCATTTATATCCAAGATGTCTATGGTGTCATTGGCATCGATGGGTTGTTTGTCCCATGTTAAAATATATGAAAATTTACTTGATTTTGATGGATTGAATTTTACATATTTACAGGGATACATTATATACCCATTTACCACATCTTTTAAGAAATTCTTTCTTCATTTGGAAAGGGAAAAAAATAAAACATCTATCTAAGCACTCTTTCATGGCAACAATACATCAATATATGGGAACTGGATAATTATGAAAATTACCTTCTCCCACTTAGTAAAAAATTTAAAGGCCAACCAAATTACCTCATTCATTGACCAATATATAGTTGTAACAGAGTCCCATGACTTGTATATATAATTCTGAGAAAATAGTGGGTAATCAGCAAGGAGATTTGTGTCTTAAAAGTAGACTAAGATATATCTTGTATGCTTCCCTAATTCTATTGTTTTGGTAATTAAAAAATATTGAAATTATTTGGCATTAACCCTCATGAAATTTTTATTTTTTTGAAAAATTTGAAAATAGAGGGAGGCTACATTTTTTTGTTGTTTTTATGCTTAAGTATTCTAAGGGCCAACTCTTTACATTATAAAGATATACAAAAGTTGAAAGAGTGTATGAACTGCCCATGGTTGGAGATGTTTTAATTTTCTAGCCTATATTACATCTATCACAAGATGTCCTAGCCAAAGGTTATCAAATTTTTTATGAAGTTTATATGATCCTAGTTCCATGGGACCATGTGGTAAGAAAGCAAATTGAACCACCACTGTGCAAAGATGTATATTGTCATAAAAATTGAAATTTCATGAGAGTTCATAAAACTAGGAATTACATGTATTTGTGTTTGTATTTATGGATTTGTGAATAATATCTTTAGTTTTGTCCATGTCATGTATTATAGGATGAATTCATATTAATTATTATGTTATATTATGAGTTTATGAGTGACACGATATTGTTTCACCACTTTATGTAAATGAAAATTCCAGCTTTTCTTTTTGAAATTCAATTTTTAATACTAAACTATTATCTATAATAAAATTAAATATAATATTTTTATTTTAAAAAATTAAGTTTTTTATAATCCATAATATTAGAAGAATTATTTAGGAAAAAACTGCATGGATATTTAAATACCATCAATGTTATGGAACATATCTAATAATTACATACCAGAGCTCCTTATCTATGAGGTGCAAGTTGCTTATTCAACCATATTTAATAAATTAATAATTGCACAATGAATTTTTAAATTTTAACCACCGATTTGAATAAAAATCAAATGTAAATATCCTAAAATGAGGGGTTCCTTATGATTTTGTTGATTATAGGTCTCCACAAGTGGCTCAATCCAAAACTTTCATTACTATTCAAAATTTGGGAATGGCTACCAATCTTCACCACATCCCTCAACCACCACTTGAAATAATGGATTTCAATTGTTAATACCTTGGTGTCATCAATGAAAATTCCATGTTTTATTTATAGGGATTAATCTTCTAAGGCCAATTTCTCTATCTCTCTAAGCAGGCAACACTTATTTGACCCTTGTATAAATCAAACCTACCTATTTTCCCAATGTAAGGGATTCCATAAGAATAAACAATTATGAAAACCCCATTTATTTTTACAAAATTATCCTTAATCCTTTGTCCTTAGCTCCATTCCCAATTTTTTTAAAACAAATTTTGTAGCCAACTGGAATCATCATTTATTTCTCAAACCTAACAAGGAAGTTATTGAAATGGTCATATAATTCTAGCTAATTATTCTATAATGAAATAACTTAGATGATTTGAAATAATAGAATCATATATCATAGAATTAGGAACAAAATAAATAGATCTACTTCAATAATTGGTGAAAGAGAAGAATATTTAAATATTATGATTGAACCACTTCGAGAGGGAAACCTCCATAAGAATGCAATAAAAACACAATTCATATATGATGATAAAAGAATAACCACTACCTCCTATATATAGTCTACTTATCCATGGTTATTTCATAAGTTGACCATACTAATAACATCAAGAAATATAGTAAGATAATATGAAGGTATGTACGCAATAAGTTGACCCCAGAAATTGCTAGATGCACTATAGCTTACGGATGTAGCATGCCCCTCCCATTCAGAACAACATTGTCCTCAACGTTGAATAAAACTAGGATGTTGATACAAGAACACTTCATCCTCCCATGTTGCATATTCAAAACATATATTCTTCCATTTGATCAAATACTCCTTAATTGCTCTAGTCTGTAGTTGCTAAGTACATGTGTGAAGGATTTCTTTAGGCTCTAGAATGACTTGACCTTCTCCATATAATTTAGGTAACTCAGTTTGAGTTAAAACTCTATGTATAATTAATTTATTTAGGTAAGACACATGGAATACTGTATATATGTGAGTGCATGAGGGAAATTCTATCTTTTAATCCACAATATCAATTTTCTACAAGATTTGATAAGCGCCATAATACTTAGGTGATAGTCTGTTATCATTTTTTTATTGTTTTAGAGACATCTACTTATATGGATGTAAACACATAAAGACTCAATCACCTATGTCAAAATTCTTCTCACTACGATGTTGATTTGCTTGTTTTTTTATTCTATTTTGTGCCATTACTAAATTCTATTGAAAACTAACTAGTACCTCCTATTGATGATAAATGTGTTCTTCAATAGGCCAAACCTTAGGATGCACTATCAAAGTTGAAGTGATGGATGGTAGGTGATACCCATACAATGCCACAAATGAATATATTTTAGAATAAATGTGAAAATAAGTGTTATACCACCATTCGATATATGACAGTCAATGAACCCATTTACCTTGTTTGTTAGAAACAAAAATAATAATATACCCTTATATATATTTGGTGGCTACTTATATTTTTCCATCAGATTGAATATAATAAGATGCAGTATGAGCCACCTAAATGCTCAAACATGAAAATAATTCGATCCAAAAATTACTCATAAATATTAGGTCTCAGTCACTTACAATGATATTTGGATTACCAAGCAATTTCTAAATTGTATTGAGAAAACATAAGTTACTATACTGGTAACAAATTACTATGATAAAGAACAAATTACTGTAATTGGTGAATCAATCCATAGCTACCATGATAACATTATTACCCTCAAATCACAGTAGCCCCATAATGAAATTCATATAAATGTCTGCTAACACTAGCTAGAGATGGATAAAGGCTACAAAAGACCTAATGTCTAAATAGTTTCACCTTTGTTTTATTGATATACCATGCATTCAACCACATATTTATGTATGTCCCCATTGAGTTCTTCCCAAAATAAATCTTGCTAAATTCTATGCTATATTTTCAAAAATATGGAGTGACTTTTGAGTGGAGACGAGAATGTTTACAAAGATATAATATATCTTTATTCCATAATGTGTTCCCCTTCCATGTAATTTTTTTAGATTCATCGGAACCCTATTGAATATTTTCAATCAAATCCTTGGTAGGACTGTCATTCTCTCATCCTGATCTTGCTTCATCTAGCCAATTTACCTGCAACATGGTCATGACACAAAATAATGCTTAATTGATTCATCCCATCAGGAGAAGGCATCTACCACCACATTTTATTTTCCTTTTTTATACACTATTTCAAAATCCTAGCCTAACATTTTAGTCACCCATTTCTATTATTTTTTACATGACAATCATTATTTCAAAAAATCTTTGAGGAATTAAATAATAATAATTTTAGGCAAAGATGTAACAAGGCATTTAATGTCATTTTCACTTGACTCCCACAATTTCATTCAAATAGACAAGATAGTTGCTACATTTTATGCCCATTAATTCTTCATTTTCTTTATAAAATTCATAAAAATGACAAAAAAAATTAGGCACTTGATACAACCAAACATTTTTCATAGTTGTAAGATGAATAGAATGATAAATTGTGTGAAACCTTCTATTGCAATGGTATAATATTAAATCATAATTTATTACTTTGGATTGTGATGTTTTTTAATACCTAAAACCATAATAGCATGCACAGGGAATTTATTTTAAACATCATATGTTTTCAACATTTTTGAGACTCTATAATGTTCAAAGCACAAAAGTTACTAAATTTTTTGACATAAACTGACCCCAATTAAATTTAATATAATTATTATATACACATACATACATATATTAAATTATATGTAAATAAATAATCAAATGTGGGAACTAATAAATTAAAAAGATTACATTAATTTATTTATAGGGTTTAAAAGTCCAAATATGCAATTTACCTCTTATGTTATCATATGAAAATTAGATAAAAGATTATAAGTATTGGGTGTTTGGTATTGATGGCCAATCACCACATATTTATAATGTTTGGGTATAGGAGTGTAACTAAAGGTGTTAATAAGGTATACATATTGTGATATTTTTGTGACTCCTAGTGAATCTATTATATATTTTGGAGTGTTCACCTAAGTTAGGTTAAGCTCTTTTTAAGTGCTTAAAAGAGTGCACGTGTTTAGTGCACAATTTAGTTCTTAATGATGTGCACAATCTAATAATTCTCCACCTTGATTAGCTTACTTAAGGCTTGCATTATGGGTTGTCAAACCCCACTTTAATGTGTGCATATTATGTTGATATACCCACTATGGGTTATCTACCCCACTCTCTATTTATTTTAAATTGAGCACCCATGTAGTGCATTTAGAAGGAGAGAAGGCATGTAGGAATGTGAAGAATAATAAATATTTAGGTGTGTGTTCGTATTTATTTTGTGAGTGTTTAATGAGAATGATATTATTATTTATCATATATGATGAGTTTGATGTGTACTTATATCCTATAGGCTGTTCCCATAGGGTATCAGAGCATTATACAGGCAGTAGAAGCCCAATCATGTAAGAATTTATATTGTATTGAAGAGTGCATTTGTTTCTATTGAGTGTGGGACAATTATTTATTCATTAGTTTGTATCGACCAAAGTCAGTTTATGAAATTAATTCCCACCTCTCCATATATGTAACAATCAACATTTAGTGGAACTATTGAATGCCAATGGTGATTTTCCATTTCAAATATAAGTCTTCCTTCATTTTTTATGTGCCACTATGCCTCCCATTACTTAACATTCCTGCCTATTGAGTTTGAAGTCACCATAACCAACTCTTGGTCTCACTCGAATAGTAACTCAATGCAATTATCATTGGATAAGAGATTTATTTGTTTTAAGTTCAAACTTTTATCCCCACGCTCTTTGCCTATGTATTTTTCTATTTGAATGTTTGTTATGAAATCCATTTCATTATTCATACAAATAAATTTATAATCCCTCCCATGATAGTCTCTACCAATCATTCTTATGACAGTATCCACCAATGGCTCTAATGATAGTCTCCCTCCAATGATAGTCTCCCTTTAGATGGATAAATATTTACATGGCATAGTCCACCACTGAGTGCCTCCCACCACTACCATAATTTACATGACATAGTCCACCACTTAATGCTGCTCAACACTATCATAATTTACATGGCATAGTCCTAAATCAAGGTTGGTTAAATATTTTTATATTTCAAACTACAATATTTTGAAACATCAAATAGATATTTTGATATTTGAAATGCTTGATAACCAAGTTGGAGATTAGAATTTTATTAAAGCATTTAGGTGGGGGGAAGTCCTTGGTTTGACTCACCCCTAATACAAACAAAGCAAATTTTTGGTGAAATTTTAAAAGTGGTGGCTATTTAACTAAAATTTGGAGTATTTTTATGCAAGAGGTCTTTTATAATAGTGAGGGGGTATTTTAGTGGTGAAAATTTATTCAGTAGAGTCAAACTTTACAAGTGGGGAATTTTATAAAGAGGTGGCCTTATTACAATGAGAGTTGAAATTTTATAAAGTAGCAGATAATTATTTTGTTAAAGGGATTCATTTATTCAAAAAATCAAAAAATTATAAATTTGTAATAAGGAAATTATTTTGAGAGGGGGAAGCTTTTTTGAAAAGATGTCTAGACAATTCCTATCTTTGTCTTCTTCTACCTCTTCTATAGTGGGGAATCAATTATTTGAACTATTGAACATGACCAATTACCATATTTGGAAATTGAAGATGTAACAATTGATCTAATATAGATAATTGTGAAGAGTCTTCAATGACACTAGTTCGAAGTTCACCTCAGAAAAGGAAAAATACTTGTATTCATGATAGCAAGATGAAGCTAATGGTTTAATTGCCTCAATTGTGTCAGACAATTTAGCATTCCAAATCACTAATGTCAAAACTCCAAAAGAGGGATGGGAACTTTTTGAAAAGTTACTAAGTAAAATCAATCAATTTAGAATGTTACAGTTAGATGTTGAGTTAAATTTAAACCTCCTTTTGATTTTCCCTTGATTAAGGAATTTTTGTCAACATTTAAATCACTTAGAGCTCAATTAAAAGTTATGGTAAATAAAAATTGGACAATGATTGTATATTTATGATTTTATCAAAGTTAAAAGATCCATTCAATATATTTTATTCTATTTTCTATTCTATTATGGATGCCCTTAGATATAAGTTTAAAATGCCATCCTTCGAGGTATTTTGTGAAATACTATCTCATGAACAAAAAAAATAATGTCATTAGATGCCTTACCTAGATCAAATCATGCTTTGGTGATGAATTCTCTTAAGGGAAAATGGAAGGTTAAATAGAAACTAAGGCCTCCTTATGAACAAATAAAATCAAATAAGTCTTCAGATATCACTAATGAGTCCTCTAAACCTTCAAATTCTATGAAATAAAAAAGTCATTTAGGAAAATTAAGGTTTATGATCCATGCCCATATTGTATAAAAACAAACCATCTTAAGTATAAATGTTATCACAAAATGGAATCATTGGAAGCAACACTAAAAAAATATAATATTGTTGGACATTCACCTTTATTTTCTTTTAACTTAGGGAAAGGGAAAGCTCTCTCTACTAGATCATATTCTCTCATGTCAGATAGATAGATATTATATTTGTCAAGTTACAAGTTAGATCATTGTATGCCCTTGCATACAACATATTACACCCTTGTGGACACACAAGCCTAAATTTAGGGGAAAACTACATATATCTAAGGCCATCTTCAGAGTTATGGCTATGTAGGCAATGCCATTGACAAAGGGGTCGTTGATAAATGTAAACAAACCATCACCAAATAAATTCAGTATATTAGCTTCTTTGCTGATTCTGTTAAAACTCTACACTAATTCAGAAAAGATTTATACCTTGTTATGTTTTATTCTATTTATTAGGCTTCTGTGTTTTTTTTTTTTTTGTAGCTCTTGAACTTAATTCAATGTTTTTATGCTTTTAAATTTTTTATTTTTGTTAATTGTTTGCATGCTATATCTGACGGAAAAAAGGCATTATGTTTTGGTGAAATCAATTGTAAAATGCTTTAGATGATGATATCTAACATTGTAGCTTAAATATATTTTTTACAGGTTCTCATCTTGCTTGTGGCTCATGCTACGGTGGATAAAGTGTAAAGTTTTTAGAGTTGAGCACATGATTGACAACGTTTGTAAAAGACAAATTCTCTTATGGAGTGATTCAAATGGATTCTCAACAAATCATGTAATGTTTGATTTTATATTTTATGACTTAAATTTTATAAATGTAGACTTGGATGCGGGAAAAATAAATACTTTAAAAGCTTAAAAACTGTTGAAAATTATTTAGAGGCAATTAGTCAAAGAACCCAAAATTTTGATGTGTACAAGTTTGATGGTTTTGTATTGGATTTATAAAGATGCTACAAACATCTCTATTAAAAGAAGATAGATTTCAACCTTCATATATCTTACAAATTAAGATAAGGTTCAGTTGGTATTTTTGATGGTACATTGTAGATTCATGCCCATACATTGAGAATAGACCTTCATGGTTCTAAATAATTCATTGTAGATTCATTTTCATGTGTTTGGCATAAACACTCACATTTGGTATGGTTTATGTTTGGGCCTTTTCAATGTGCTTGAAAAATCAATAGCTATTTGCTCTGAAGAGTTAGTCTAAATGTGTTACAATCAATGAGGGGGCTTCATCTTATCTTTTGACTCATCGTTATATATTGGATGTGACTTGTACAATGTGCACTTGTTTTGACTAGCACATTACAACATGCTTTCAAAGTTTTAATCAAAGAACATGTACGATCACCATCTAAGATGATTTGAGGATGTAGGATTAACAACCTATAAAGGAGCCTCAATGCACATTTCACTTGTACTTGATTTGAGTTGCACCAAAAATGGTAATCACTGATCTCCTTTGTCACATTCTCCTTTTCAACATAATTGATATACTTTGCTTAAAGTTTAGCTAATGAAAGCACAACTAAAAATGGACAAGTAATGAAAAATTGCTATGTAATAATTCTTCATTCAAAATAATATGCACTTTGCCAAGCCGAATGTTGCTTGCTCACAGTTTTGTGGACATAACCCACCTACCTTCTCCCTTCGACAAGTTGAACTATTCAGTTGACTTGCCTGATCATGGTCGTCACCATCCTCCCCCACATGATGTCTAGGTTCATGAAGCATAAATTAATCTATCTACCTCAAACAAAATCTGCATCTTTACCATGCAAAAGAGGCAACACTGACAGTGGCCCTTGCTTCGAACTTTCAAAAATTCTATTCTTCTACAGACATCTGGCAATAAGATATCTATCCATGCTATACTAACATGACCACCCACAAGGACTTAGTGTCTAACGCCCTTATTTCATAAAACTTAATTTTGATGGGAAGTTATCTCATAATAACCCTTTCATAACGTCGTTTTCACTTGACTCACAATTTCATTCAACTGGACAAGATAGATGCTACATTTTCTGTCCATTCGTTCTTCGTTTTCTTCATAAAATTCATGAAAACGACAAAAGAAATTAAGCACTTGACACAGCTAGGCATATTTCGCAGTTGTAAGACGGATAAAACGACAAATTGTGTGAAACCTTCTATTCCTACAGTACAGTATTAAATCACACTCTATTACTTTGGATTGTGATACTGTTTTTTTAATTTTAAACGTCATACGTTTTCAAATTTCATTATATTTCTGAGTCCTCTTAATTTTATTTATTTCAGTGTTCTCAAATTCATTTTTTTCTTTAATTTAAAAAAAATTATTTTATTAATTTGATCTATTTCTTAATATTATTTTTATCTATTAAATTTATTTTAATTGTGTTTTACATCTTGAAAATTATGCCTTCTCTAACAAAATCTAATATGTAATAAAAAAGCAATTGTTAAAAAAAAAAAATTAATGCAGCCCTGGACAAGAACGTATTCAGCTGAAGTTCACTGCAATTACTGAAAATAATTAAATGCTTCAAAGTTGTAAAGACAACTATTGTGTGCATAGGTCATACATATAAAATTGTTATTACTCAAGTTTGTATAATATCTTATGATATTAGTTCAAGGATAGCAAAGGAGAAAAACATTTCATCCATGTTAGTTTCATAATATTATAAGTATTTCATGTTTTTAATTATCCTAAATAAATATGTTTGACTCCCCTCTTTTAAGAGAAGATTACCCCCGATTAAATTTTCAAAGAAATTCTAAAGCTTTTGTGGTTAATGATTTCATTTTTCATTTTTTTAAGTATTAATATTATTAAAAGGTAAATTCTTAAATTATTGTGATTGATGATTTCATTTTTCATCTTTTTTTAGCGTTAGTATTATTAAAAAGTAAGGAAAATTTTTTGTAGGTGATAAATATAATACAAATATAATTAAGAGACATATCAACCACCATATTAATGTGAGTTTTCTAACATTTTATAAAAAAATTATTAATATTGTAAAAATCCCTACCGCTGAATATCAGAAAGTCACTTTCAAAAAATATTTCTATGCAACTTCATGTAATCCTCCTACATGTTCCTTAGCTAATCCTAAATTTACTTATTTTAGAAATAACTAACACAACTAATGTGTGTGTTAAGTAATAAAATCATAATAAATTTATCATATATAGTATTATTTCTAAATATATTTAAAATTAAGCAGTTAATATATTTCTATCTTAATAATATTATTATCTTACTTTCTTAATTTATTTCATTTTTCTGATTTTTTTTTACAAAAATTATTTATTCAACATTACTCTTTAAATAATATAATAATTTATATAATAAAATATTATAAATAATATATATTTATTATAATACTTTTGTCCTAAACCAATGTTAAAAGGGACTCAAAAATAGACCATGTTCTTTTATGTGAAAAAATATTATATTTAAAAATGCATACCTGCTTTAGATTCTAAAAATTATATTTTACTTGATTTTGATAATTGCCTAATGGCTTATGCTTGATGTAACTTTCATGTTAGAATTTTATGAACTTTTTTATTATAAAAAATAGAATATTGTCATTCATTTTCAAAAGATAAAAATAAAATTTGAAATATTAAAGTTCATTTTTAAATAATTGTGTATGATATAAACTTTAAATTTGAGAAATTAGTTTGTATAATGTATAAGGAATTTTGAAATTAGAAAATTATTGAAAGATATTTATTCCACTAAATTTATTTAAAAATTTCAAAAATTAAAATATTATTAATGGAATTGAACTGACACTAAAAAGAATAAAATTTATAAAAAATAGAAAAAAAATAAAAAAAATTAATGGAAACAAATATAAAAAAATTATAATTTTTTAAAAATGTGTATTACATCACAATAATTTTAAGATTGCTATCTTTATTATATTGAGAGGCATTTTATAATGATATCTTCAATAATTTTAAGAAGGCTACTTTTAATATTTTGAGAGGCATTCTACAATAATATCTTGTGGTGAGCTGTAATGTAATGAGTGTATTCATTTTTATTTTCAATGTTAAATTTGATTTTTTATTTCTCCATCATTTTTATAAATTTTATCATTTAAAAAATCTGACTGACATTATTATACCATATTAAATTTTATTAAAAATATAATTATGTGAACAAATAAAATTATAAATCAAAACCCAACTGATATTATTACACCATATGAACTTCTATTAAATATATAATTTTATAAGTAAACACTATTACAAATTAAGAAATTAAAACACATATTTCTAAAATTTCAACTAATTCTCCACTATCACACATTATTATACCATTATGATTATACACAATATCAAATTTCATTGTCATTTGCTCCATACAGTGCCCAATACAACCAAGATTGTTTTTTGGTCTATGCAATAAAATTTATTACTTTTATTTAAGTTTCAATGTCAGTATGTGTTTGGAAAGATTCATTTCTACTTCCATCTAAAAATACAAAGTGTATTTTGAGTGGTATTGCAATTAAGACCTCCAAAACTATTAAATGGTACTTATAAAATTATGTTTATTTCTATACTCAAAAAACTATTTTTCTAATAGAATAATAATTGTGATGTTACTTTTTTCTTAGGTGACCCTATGGATGGAGTTTATGAGCAAAATAAATATATTTTGAAGATGTTAATTATGTTGTAACAGTTTCAAGTGACAATAATTTATGTAAATTTAATCATCTATAACTTAAAAAAAAATGGATTTATGCTTAAGTTTGTAAACTAAATTTAATTTCCATATGAGTTATGGATTTATGTACAATTGTTTGTAATAAATTATAATCAAAATATTTTGTAAATACAATTTGAAAATTTGGGCACACTGAACTATTAAAATATATATGCATTTCCTTTAGTGTCTATTTTTTACTATAATTTTTATAGGCAATGTTAAATAAAAAAAAATTAAACCTATTTGAACTAGACATATTGTATAATAAAATTTGAAAACTTAAATGTTTGACGAGTAATTTTTATTATGGATGAATTTAGAATGAGTGTAACTTTCTAAAGTGAGTCTTAGTCCTCATAGATTTTGTTATAAATGATAGAGAAAGACCCTATACATGGTTGTCAATTACAACTGTATGTATTAGGAAAAATGTGTGTAATAGATAAAATATGAATCAAAATAAGAAATTTAATTAAAAAATTAATATTTTAAATATTATATTAGTCAATCTTATTATTTTTTCATATATTTACATTTTATTTTAAATTAATAATTAATTAGTATAAATATCATAGATAATTTTATATAAAAGATATCAAGAGATAACATTCTTGAGGTGTCCATTTCACTTATTTCATAAATATAAAATCATAGAAATACATCGAAAATGATATCTCCTGATATATTTTACAAATATCTATATAAAAAATGTATGTTAGTTAATTGCATCCTTCATCCTTAATAAAAATCTCTAGTACAATATTAATTTTGTTGTAGTGGGTCCTCATCAATATATTGTTTTCCTTTTGTCAATATTATCCACTCATTTTATATGTACTAACATTACCTTCATTTTGAGATGAAAATAAATGAAGCACAAGGGTTTCAACAAATCAGATGAATAAGGGTATTTTTATTTAAAAAAATGATAGCCCTTCCATATTTTTAATGCAGTTTTTTTTTCACAAAAAAAAATGGTTTAAAAAATAATTGAAAGCACTATATTTTAATTTTTAAAAAAACTATGAGAATGTATTAGTGTAATTATTATTAATCAAAAAATTATAATATACACTAATGGTTAAAACAATAAAATGATCGGTTAGAATTTACGGCCTATACTTTATATTAGAAAAAAAATATGGTTCATATATGTTTAAAAAAATAATTCATAGATTATGGGTATCAATAGACATATCCTCTACATCTATCCCTTCAAGAGATTCATATCTATTCTTTATTAAATGCTCTGAGTTGGTGAGGAGAAACTCTAGCTGTAGAATAAATTCTATTACAAACTATGATTCTTTGGATAAATCTCAATTAATGGGGCTTTGAGAGTGATTCAGAGAATTCTAAGAGGGGCTACATGAGTGCTTTATAGAGTCAAATTGAGTGATATATGATATAAAATCTAGATCATTTGCAAAGATGTCTATTGATACTTAAGAACTGAAAAACACATTCACCACCAAGGGCATGCTTTTAAAATGAGGTTGAGATGACACTACTTATGTAGGTGTTGGTTCCTTGATAGGGAGCATGCTACAAGGCATTTCCTTATTTGATGGAACTGTGGGTTTAAACACATAAAGCATAAAACTAGAGGAAGGCTTATTAATATTCACATTATTGATCTAAGTATACCCCTTGTCCCTCTTCCTACCTACAGTTTGCCATCTATCTTTTTAGGTATTATTAGGAGACATAAGTGTTATCTTGGTGGGGGTCCTATTATGGGAGAGGTATAACAAATAACACTTAATTTTTTTATATGTGGCTTAGCCATGAAAATATGTGTTAAGTAGGTTGATATAAAAAATTCTTCAAAAATACTGGGAATCACTGACTTGTATTTTGATAGATTCCTTGAGGTCTTTAGAAAGATAAACTTTCACACATACCCTCTTTTATATCTAGGTCGAGTATAATCTCTATGACTCATGAGTAACAATTTATCTTATAGATCCAACTATTTGGTCAAATAATGGCCAACATGGCAATTGTAAACGCAAGAAGTCAACCTAGATAAGGACTTTTAGAGTAGCTTACTCTGAGATAACAAAATCTTTGTTCCAAGGGGATAGCATGAGGAGGGAGTTTCATACATACTAGGCTTATGAATTTTTTAATATGACATCTTCATGGGTGGGGTTAGAAAATTTAAGAAAAAAAACCTTTGATCATGTTCCAGATGCTTTCAAGCTTAATGCCATGAGTTGCCTAGGTGGTTTGAAACTAGGACTTGAGCATGCTTTCAAAAGGAATATGACCAACAAAACAGCCTATTAGGTAGAACTAACCTAGCCATTGACAAGCATAATCAAAACCATGATGAGAAAAAAAAATATCAAGAGGAAAATCTTTACCTCGTGATATATTTTTAGGATAAATTTCTTTGGTATCTTGTTTAGTGGGGTCATTGCTGAGCACTCCTCCTTTAATTGTCATGACTTTAATAGCCAGATGGGGAGGTGGGGAGGCCATTAAGTAGCTCACCTAGAGGGAAAAGTTAATTAAAGATTAATAAATTCTAATATCTTTTAGGGATGTGGTATGGCAAGAGGTTCAATGATGAAAAGACAATGGCTCTCAATGCAAAGCATAAGTAAACCCTAGTAGAGCGAAAATCCCTACACCCTAGTAGAGCAAAAAAATTAGAAAGTTTAAATTTCACTTTATGCACTCCATATAATTAATGGTTATGTAATATAATTTCTTTTCAAATATTAAATACTTTAAAGATAAGAGTTAAGGAAACTTGAAAAATGAAATATTGTTTAAATTTTTTTAAAGCTATATAACAACCCTAAGGTCCCATGGCCAAATTGATGGACAATAGTAGCAAAAACACACTATTTCACATTACATGTAAAATATAATAGATAAATTGATAAATTTTTTTAATTTAGTTTATTTTTAAATAACACTTTCATATTTTATATGGTCTTGTCCTTTCTCACTACTTGGTCATTGCTCAAACTCATCATGAAATGGAACATCTCCTCTCTACAGAGTTCAACATTATATGATGGAACACACAAACCTATTTTTCACCACCTCCACCAGAAATATTAGATTATTATTACTTAATAATTTGTGTATAATAGATGATATGGAGCACACAACCATAAATTTCAAGTGAATTACAAATATTAATTTACACTATTTTAATTTACAAAATCCAATAATAATACTAATAATACTAATACTAATAATAATAATAATAATAATAATAATAATAATAATAATAATAATAATAATAATAATAATAATAATAATAATAATAATAATAATAACAATAACAATAACAATAACAATAACAATAACAATAACAATAACAATAATAAAATTATTACACCAACATAACTTGTACCTTTGGGGAAATTTCTATTCATAGCACATGATGACTTTCTTTTCCAGTAGTAAGGCCTTTTAATGTTTCCACTTGACTCCCAAAATTTATACCTATTAATTAAACATAGATAGTCAAGATGGTGATGGTTATTCTTAAAACATACCATGTAAAAGGTGCTTGTGTTAGCATAGGTATTTCATTCCTTCCCTCCTATGTAACATGGCCTTTAATGTTTTCACTTAACATCATACATTTTCATCATTGTTTAGGCTCAAAAACATTCAAAGCATAAAACAAACTTGGAATTTTGACATAAACTGAGCCTTAAATAAATTTAATATAATTATTATATATATAGGGGTATGTGCATGAAGTTGGGGGAAAATTCCATGGACATTTACCATTACGCGATCACATTATTAAATAACATGATCATGTTATTGACATAATTTGGTCATTTTATTTAAATTATGGCTCAAAAATTACTGAGCCATAATGCAATAGAGTCACTCGACATCTGAGAGAGTTGGTCTCATATTTGCATGCCTTATAATGTGAAAAATAGTTTTTAAAATCTAATCTAGTCAGTACTTAGGCATTTTTAGGGTCTACGTATTAAACCTAAGGATTTTAGGGCATAATTTTTGTAATGGATGTCCACTTTTGGTAAACATATAGTCATTTTTTTAGGTTTTTTTGCATTCTAGATTACTTCTTGGTAATTTTAGGAGTCTTAAGTTTGTCAAAATTGAAGTTTTCAAACCACTTATTTTGAAATTGATCAATGGTGGTGTGATTGGGGTAGCATAGGTCATATTGATGACCAACACACATCAAATGACCATTTTATGTTAATTTCACTTATTCATCATCCCTCCCTCACCCATGATCACTTCCTACTCATCCCTCATCACCCCTAATCACTCTCTCCTCATTCCTCATTTTCCCTAATTACTCCCTCATTGACCCTCACTATCACTCATCATCTCTAATCACTCCCTCATCATCCCTGGTTATTATAGTATGATCCTTCTTGAACAAATTAGCATATAATTAAAAATACATAAAATAAACTATAGAAAATCAGCAATATATTAAATGAAATAAATATAACTAAATTACAATAGCAGAATTATATAATTGCTAGCCTATTTGAGGGGGAAACCTCCTTTGATCAAGCTAAATTCAATACAATTCATGGATGACTTCATTGGGCCTTAACATTGACTTAAATACTAATTCTATTCTAACAACTATTTCCTCTCATACATGTAGGATAAAGCAAATATGCTCTAGGGATGACTTATAAAGCATATGCATTCAAAGCAACTACTATGCTAATAATGTAAATAAAAGAGTAGAACATGGGTTCCTAACATCCCCTCCCTCTTGAAAAAATCTTTATCCTCAAATATTCAATTGTAGAAAGCATTGCTGAATCTGGAATAATGTTTCCCAAGTGGTATCTTCGAGTTACAATCCTTACCACTGAATTACAAATTCTGCGATGGTGCGAGAGTGAAGTTGGCAAGTGCGTCAAGCTAAGAATACTTCTAGTTTGAGATGGAGGGAGCCTTCATGATCAAGTTCTAGTAAGACTATTTATGCTTAAATGTTGGTGCTAAGAACTTTCTTTAGACATGAGACATGAAATACTAGGTGAATGCAAGAGGAAGGTGGAAACTCCAACTTGTAAGCAATAAACCTAATCTACTGGAGAACCTTATATGGACCATAAAACTTAGGGGAAATATTTTGACACCCCTTATATTTTAGGGATGATTGTTTGTATGGTTATAGGCAAAGAAAAACCATATCACCTACTGGAAAGGTATGCTTAGAGTGGTGTTGATTGGCCTGCTGCTTCATGTGATTTTTTTCTAAGTGAGGATTTTGCCATAAGATTATCTTCTAAATGTTTTCTTCTGCTCTGCTGATATTCTTCTAAAACTTATATGGTTTTATAAATCATTTTGCTTTCTGATTTGCCTGATGGAAATGGAACCTAAGTTTGAATGGTTTCCTAAAGTTTTTTTAGAATTCACTCTAGCCACCAATGCCATCTGAACAATTACCACTCTCCATAAATTTTCTAGCCATGGATTTACCTCTTAGCAATATCTCTTGGTTTTCCTCATGGGTGGGAACTAGTCAATCAGGGAGGGGTCATTGCTTGTTTCGTTAGCAGGTCCTATTAATGAGCCAACTACTTTAGGGTTCATATGGTACTCCTCACAATGAGTTTTAGGGATTTTGACCAAGCATTTTACATAGTTAAGCAAATAGGTTTTACCCTGATCTAAAATAGAAGATAAAATCTAGAGTAGAACACAAACACACTACGATTAAATAGAAAATCATGATATTTGGTGTTATCTTATTTCCAAAATGAAATTATAGATCTATAATATTAGAAAAAAGGGTTGGGAATAGATCTATTACTAATTTTTGATCAGCAGGGTCTAATTACAATAAGGTGAGAGCATACAATAGGTAACATAAATAAAATTCTCCTTGGAAAGCATTCTGATACCAAATAGTATGATCCTTCATAAACAAATTAGCATATAATTATAAATACATGAAATAAACTATGGAAATTAGTAATATATTAAAAGAAACAAAAAAAATTGAATTATAATAATAGAATTATAGAGTCACTGGCCTCTTCAAGGGGGAAACCTCCTTTGAGAAATCTCAATTCAATAAAATTTGTGGATGCCTTCACTAGGCCTTAACACTGGCTTAAATATTAATTTTATTCTAACAACTATTTCCTCTCATGCATGTGGGATAAATCAAATATGCTCTAGGGATGACTTACAAAGCATATGCATCCAAAGAAACTACTATGCTAATAATGTAAATAGAAGATTAGAACATGGGTTCCTAACATATTCCTTCATTGACCCTCACTATCCCTCATCATCCATAATCACTCACACCTCATCCCATTCATTCCTAATCACTCTCTCATTGACCCTCACCATCCCTCATCATCTTTAATCACTCCCTCATCATCCCTAATCACTCCCTCCTTGTACCTCATCATCTCTAATCACTCCTTTATTTACCCTCACCATTTCTCATCATTTATAATTGTTCCCTCATCATCTCTAATCACTCCCTCATTGACCCTCACCATCCCTCACCATCCCTAATCACTACTTCATCATTCCTCATCATCCCTAAGCACTCTCTCATCCTCCTTAATCACTCCTTCATTAACCCTAACCATCCCTCATCATCCATTATAACTACATCATCATATCTACTCAATTCCTCCTCATCCATCCTCATCTGTAATCACTCCATTCAATGCCTTGATGGTGGTATTTTGTTGGGGTTTAATAATGATATGATATACAAGTAGAGAGTTGAGTGCTAGCATAAAATATAAGACATAGTGATCAAAATTATGTGGAGGAAAATTTGAAACATAAATATTTAACACCTATGAAAAAATATGGACCTATTATAAATGATGTAATTTACAAATAAAGATCTGCCAAAGAAAGAGAAGTAAAACCACCATAGCACCAAAAATGAGTAGTAAATATGAGGATCACCAAGCTATGTGAGTTCCTAAAACCAATCAATTGCTTTCCATATGAGGACATTTTATAATCCAAATAATCACATTAAAGTCCTTCTATTTGTATGTCTATTGATTGATTCATCATACAAGAGAGTGGAAAATTATTTTCAAATGATTAGAAAAATTATTCCAAGATTGGAAAGTGGTTCTTAATTCATAACTTCAATATTTAATCCAATTAAGAGTATCACATATGAGCTCTCTACTTGCACAACTCAAGAAGTGGGTATAGGTTATCTATCAATATAAAAAGGTAATTAGATAATATATTATAATCCCAATGAAATGGTTGGTACTAAAAATATCTCTACTTCCCCAAACAAGAAATTATATGAATTAAAAATATCATTTCATTAACAAATGTAGATCAATGGTGAGCTAATAAAACTCATCATTTCCAATGGAAATTAGAAGAATTTAATTTATCCTAAAGAATATTTTCAAAAATTGAACTTGAAATTGATGCATCATCCATAACCATATGCTAGTGTATGGTCTAGTGTAGGCCTTGAGAAATGGATCACCTAGTAGTGTCACTTGGTGTACAAAATCAAAATTTTTAAAGATGAAATCATTTGTGATATCTCACCATTATAGGTGTGTGATGTTTTACATGTGGTCAACCATATATTTACCATTGACATGTAGTCTATGAAATAAATCCTTTAAATTTTGTGATAGATTGTCATTATTTAAAATACCATATATTGTAGTTAGTTCATAAGATTTTAGTCATTAGAACTAAGAAGTGAAATAATATTGTTAATTCTAGTAATAAGTATACTCTTGATGGTAAGAATTAAATTTAATAACATCCTTATAGAACCATATCATAGTGTGGTTTGTCCAATAATGACAAAGACAAAATTATTAAACTATAAACTAAACGACTACGAGGATATCTTTTAGTCACCTATACAAGTTCTTACATATTTCACACTAAACAATACTATTGATTTGATCACTTAACCACCTTTTCCTCAAACATATTTATACAACATATCATTTCTAGAGAATGAATAGATCAAGTGGTAGATCTATGAAATAATTGATAATGGAAACATCATGCCCAAAACATTACATTATAGAAGCCCAATTATTTTTGTGCCAAAGAAGGATGGGATATGAGGTTGTGAATGAATTAAAAAATCTTAACAGGATTAAATTGAAGAAATATTATCCTCATCTGAATATTAAGGCATTTTTTTGTCATATCCATGGTGTAGAATTATTTTCCAAAATTGATCTTAATATTGGGTATCATCATATTCATGTTGAACCTCTAGACATTTGGAATATAGTCTTAAAAACAAAGGAATGATTGATTGAATATTTGGTTATGCCTTTTAGATTAACTCATGTAGCAAATTCATTCATTAAGATGTTGAACAAAATCCTTAGGCCCTTTAAATATGTCATTTTTTAATCTACCTTGATGACATCCTAATCTTTAGAAAACATGAGATGAATATCTACACCATGTTGACCTAGTGTTTCACATTTTGCATAAACACATTTCTATGATAACATGAATAACAATTCATTTTTCATACAAGAGATAAAATATTTGGGATACATTACACACATAAGGAGTACATGTGTGAACTTGACTAAAATTCAGGTCATGCAGGAATGGGAAACACTAAATAAATTTGCATATATTAAAATCTTCTCAAAATTAGAAAATTATACAAGAGATTTGTGTTTAATTTTTATCCTTTGAACCAAGCTACCAAATGTGGAACTTAATAAAATTTCATCTAGTCAGCTGCATAATAATAGTAATTTGATGAACTAAAATTTATAATCTATATTGTGTTAGTACTTGTGTTACTTGACTATAAATTTGGAAGATCATCCAATTCATTCAGTAATAATTTTAACTATCACAAATGGGTATTGACAACATAACAAGTCCTTGAAAAGAGTTAATTTATATTATAATAGATTAAATAATATATGATTGGAATCAAACATACCTTTAGAGTATATACTTACATTAGATGATGAGGGATGGTGAGGGTCAATGATGGAGTGATGAGGGTCAAAGAGGGAGTGATTACAAATAATGAGAAATGAGGAAAGAGTGATTAGGGATTATGAGGGATGAGGAGGGAGTGATTAGGGATGATGAAGGATGATGATATTCAATGGAGTGAGTGGGGATGATAAACCTGAGTGATTATAGATCATGAGGGATAATGAATGTCAATGAAGGAGTGATTAGGGATGAGGAGGGAGTGATTACAGATGATGAAAAAAATGAATAAGTGATTAGGTATGATGAGGGATGAGGAAAGAGTGATTAGGGATGAGGAAGGAGTGATTAGGGATGATGAGGGATAATGAGGGTCAATGGAAGAGTGATTATGGATGATAAGAGAGTGATTAGAGATGACCAGGGACAATGAGGGTCAATGAGGGAGTGATTAGGGACAATGAGGAATGATGAGAGAGTGATTAAGGGTGATGAGGGATGAGTATAAAGTGATTAGGGATGAGGGATGATGAATTAGTAAAATTAACACAAAGTGGTCATTTGATGTGTGCAAGTCATCATTGTGATCTATGCTACCCCAATCACACCACTTTGAATCAATTTCAAAGTGAGTGGTTTGTAAACTTCAATTTTGACAAACCTAAGAGTTTTAGAAATACTAGTAATAAATCAAAAAGGCACCAAAACCTAAAAAAATGACTATATGTTTACCAAAAATGGACATCAATTGCAAAATTTATGTCATAAAATCCTTAAGTTCAATACTTAGACCCTGAAAATGCCTAAGTACTAAACAAATTGAATTTTGAAAAACTATTTTCCATATTATAAGGTATGCAGCTATGAGACCAACTCTATCAGATGCATAGTGAACCTAATTTATTATATTTACTAAAATCAATTTAAAGTATAAGGAAATAAATGTAACAATATAAATGTAAAATTATCTAATAACATGATCACATTATCTAATAATGTGATCACGTTATTTGAATTTGAATTTAAACACCAAGCCTTTTGGCTTGGGAATGGCTTAGATTCCCGAGCCAAAGGCTTGGACCTATCAATCTATAGTTGAGTCTGAGCATTTTGCTAAAAACTAACAAAATTAAACTTTGATAACTAAATACACTATAAATTTCAATGGTAAAATTCAAAAACTTAATACCATCACGTCGAACACGCTCTCCTCTTTCCAAAAATATGATTTTTATAATTTTTAGACTATTTTAAGATTTAAAACTATGTTGATTTCTAACTATACCTTTTTTAGGCCACTACATGCTATAAATATACATGCTTATACATGCTCATGTAATTTTTTTCATTGATCTAAGTGAAAAATAAATTATATGTTCATAAAATAGGCCTAATTCCACACACATTCAGAAAAAAATTGATTTTAATTTTTTTAAAGGTATTTAGGCACGTTGCAAAGATGACTCTCCATTTTTTTTTGTCAATTTTCAAAATCTATTTACTTGTAAAATTCATAAAAAAAAGTATTCATTGAAAAATATAAAAAAATATAGGTCACAAACTAGAAGATCTTTTCTAAATATTCACCAAAGGGTTTCAAATAATAATAAATGCTACTCAAATAATGGTGCACTGTATGACCATCTATCTACTCTATTTTCTTAAAAAATAAGAGTTCCTCTTCAAATTTTAGATGTTTGACCTATTTATACTTAACCATTTTAAAAAACAATTAGTGTTTTGAAAACCAAACTAGAAATTCTATATTTCATGTTCTTACACCATCTTCAAATTAGGATTTTAGATATCTCAAATTATCTACAGAAGTTTAGATTTTTGAAATTTTAGGAAAATCATGTCCATGGGTATGCCCATTTTTGTCCCCCAACTTTGTGCACTTACCCATAGATAATGATATATTAAATTATATGTAAATAAAAAATTAATGTGGGGATTTTAAAAATATTATTTTTTTCTAGGGTTTAAAAGTCCAAATGTGGAATTTACATATGATGTCATCATATGAAAATTAGATAAATGATTTCTAAGTATTGGGCATTTGGTATTGATGTCGAATCAAAACATAGTTAATGTCTGGGTATAGGAGTGTAACTTTAGGAGTTAAAAAGGTATATATACATAGTGTGACCTTTTTGTGACTCCTGGTGACTCTATTATATATGTTGAAGTGTTCACCTAAGTTAGGTTAAGCTCTATTTAAGGGATTAATAGTGTGCATGTGTTTAGTGCACATTTAAGGGCATAATGATGTGCACAAATGTTGAGTGTATAATCTAATCATACTCCACCTCGAGTAGTTTACCCATGGCTTGTATTATGGGTTGTTCAACACCACTTTAATGTTTTCACACTATGTTGATATACCCACTATGGGTTGTCTACTCTACTCTCTCTTTCCTTTATATTGAGTACCCATGTAGTGAATTTAAGAGAGAAAGCATGTAGGAATGTGAAGAATAATTAATTTTTTTGGAGTGTATTTTCATTTATTTTGTGTGTTCAGTGATAGTGTTATTATTATTTATTAGATTTGATGATTTTGATGCATACCTAGATCCTATAGGCTTCTCCCATATGCTATTAGAGTGCTAGATAGGCAGTAGAAGCCCAATCATGTAAGAATTTATACTATATTTAAGAGTGTGTTTGTTGTTATTGAGTGTGGGATGACTATTTATTGATCAATTTGCATCGACCAAAGTTATTTTATACAATTAGTGCCCACCTCTCCATGTATGTAACAATCAACATTTGGTGGAATTGTTAAATACCATTGGTGATTTTACCTTTCAAAGTTAAGTCTTCCTTGATTTTCAATGTGTGACTGTGCCTCCTACATCTTAACATCCCTACATACTAAGTTTGAATTCATCATAGCTTACTCTTGGTCTCACTCAGACAATAACTCAACACAATTTTTGTTGGATAAGAGCCCCCCTTTTTTTTAGTTCAAACTTTAACTTCCATGCTCTCACCCTATGTCTTTTACTTTTTGAATGTTTGTTATGCAATCCATGTCATTATTCATATGTCCAACTTAGTAATCCCTCCAATGACAGTCTCCACCAATCACTCCCATGACAATATCCACTAATGACTCTCATGACAGTCTCCTTCCAATAATAATCTCCCTTTAGATGGATAAATATTTACATTGCATAGTCTACCAGTGAGTGTCACCCATGACTTCCATAATTTAAATGACATAGTCCACCACTTAGCATTTCTGAAAACTACCATAATTTGCATGGCATAATCCTAAATCAAGGTTGGCTAAATATATATATTTATTTTAGATTACAATATTTTGAAACGTCAAATAGAAATTTCAATATTTTCATACTTGAAATGCTTGATAGCCAATTTAGCTATTCAAATTTTATTAAATCATTCAGGTGGGGGGAGGTCCTTGGTTCAACTCACCTCCAACACAACCAAAGCAAATTTTTGTTGACATTTTATAAGTGATGGTTTTTTAATTGAAAAGTAGAGTATTTTTACAAAAGAGGTCTTTTATAATAGTGAGGGGGTATTTTAGTGGTGAAATTTTATTATAATGGAGTTAAACTTTATAAGTGGGGGATTTTATAAAGAGGTGACCTTATTATAATGAGAGTTTTAGTTTTGTAAAGTAGCAGATAATTATTTTGTTAAAGAGAGTTGTTTGTTCATAAAATGTAAAATTATAAATTTGTAAGAAGGAAATTATTTTGAGAGGGGGAAGTTTTTCTAAAAAATGTCTATACAATTCCTATCTTCATCATCTTATTCCTCTTCTACAATGGAGAATCAATTATTTGAATTATTGAACATGACCAATCACCATATATGGAAATCAAATAAGTAATAATTACTTTAATCTAGAGACTTGTGAAGAGTATTTGATGACACTAGTTTGATGTTTACCTTAGAAAAGGATAAATACTTATATTCATGTAAGTAAGATGAAGCTCATGGTTTAATTGCCTTGACCATGTTAGATAATCTAGGGTTTGACATCATTGATGACAAAACTCCAAAAGAGGTATGTGACCTTTTTGAAAAGTTATTCAGTAAAATCAATTAGTTTTTAATGTTACAGTTAGATGCTGAGATAACTTCATGCCCTCCTTAATATTTTCCCTTGATTGAGGAATTTATATCAAAATTTAAATCACTTAGAACTATATTAAAATTCATGGTAAATAAAAATTGGACAATGATTGTATATCTATGATTTTGTCAAAGTTAAAAGGTCCATTCAATGTATTTTATTCTATTTTCTATTCTACTATGGATGCCCTAGGATATAAGTTTAAAATGCCATCATTCAAGCTATTTTTTGAAAGACTATCTCATGAACAAAAAAAATCAATGTCATTAGATGCCTTACCTAGGTCAAGTCATGTTTTGGTGGAAAATCCTCCTAAAGGAAAATGAAATCCTGAATAGGACCTCCTTATAGACAAATAAAATCAAATAAGTCTTTGAATACCACTAATGAGTCCTCTAAAACTTCAAATTATATGAAACCAAAAAGTCATTTAGGAAAATAAAAGCTTACGATTCATGCCCATATTATATTAAAAAAAATCATCTTGAGTATAGATGTTATCACAAAATGAAAGCATTCGAAGTAACACTAAAATAACATAATATTGTTGTACCTTCACCTTCATTTTCTTCTAACATAGGGAAAGGGAAAGCTCTCTCTATTAGAGCATATTCTCCCATGTTAGATAGATGGATATTATATTTTTCAAGTTACAAGATAGATCATTTTATTCTCTTGAATATAACATATTTCACCCTTGTGGACACACAAACCCACACTTAGGAGAGAACCACATATGTCTAAGGCCCTCTTCAAAATTATGGCTATGTAATAATGCTCATTGAAAAAGAAGTCATTGATAAGTTTAGACAAACCATCACCAAATAAATTCATTATATTAGACTCTTCAATGATTTTATTAAACATTTACACTAATTCACAAAAGATTTAGACCTTGTTATGTTTTATTCTTTCTTTTAGGCTCTTGAGCTTTGTTTTTTTCACCTCTTGAACTTAATTCTTTTTTTTAAAATGCTTTTAAACTTTTCATTTTCGTTAATTATTTGCATGCTATGTCTGATGGAAAATAGAAATTATGTTTGGTGAAATCAATTTTAAAAATCTTCAGACAATGATATCTAACACTATAGCTTAATTATATTTTTTACATGTTCTCTTCCTGCTTGTGGCTCATGCTATGGTGGATGAAGCATAAATTTTTTACAGTTGAGCATAGGATTGACATCTTTTATAAAAGACAAATCTCTTATGGAGTGATTCAAATGGATTCTTAACAAATAATGTAGTGCTTGATTAGATATTTTATGACTTATATTTTATAAACATAGACTTGGATGCGGGCAAATAAATACTTATAAAATATTAAAAAATGTTGCAAATGATTGCAAGGTAGTTAGGTAAAGAACCCAAAATTTTGATGTGTACAAGATTGATGATTTTGTATTGGCTTTACAAAGCTACTACAAATATATCTATTAAAAGATGACAACTTTCAACCTTCATATATCTTAAAAATTAAAATAAGTTTCAGTCGGTATTTTTTGAAGGTACATTGTAGATTCATGCTCATACATTGAGAATAGACCTTCATAGTTATGAATGGTTCATTGTAGATTCATTTTCATGTGTTTGGCATAAACACTCACATTTGGTATGGTTTATGTTTGGGCATTTTTGATGTGCTTGCAAACTCAACAACTATTTTCTCTAAAGAGTTAGTATAAATGTGATGAAATCAATGAGGGGGCTTCATCTTATCTTTTGATTCATTTTAATACATTGGATGTGACTTGTGCAATGTGCACTTTTTTTGATTATCATATTACAACATGATTTTAATGTTTTTATTAAAGAACATGTATGATCACCAACTACGATGATTTGAGGATGTAGCATTGCCAACCCTTAAAGGAGCCTTAATGTACATTTCACTTACACTTGATTTGAGCTATACAAAAAAATGGTCATCATCTATCTCCTTTGTCACATTCTCCTTTTTAGCCTACAATTCACATAATTGAAATGCTTTACTTAAAGTTTAGCAATTGAAAGAACACCTAAAATATGGACAAGTAATGCAAAATTGCTACATATACTAATTCTTCATTCAAGATAATATGTAATTTTCCATGTCCAATGTTGCTTGCCCATAATTTCATGGTTAGGATCCACTTACTTCTCCCTTTGACAACTTGAACTATTCAGTTGACTTGCATGATCATGGTCATCACCATCCTCCCTTGCATGATGTCCAAGTTCATGAAGCATAAATTAATTTATCCACCTCAAATATTAAATTCATCGTGTTGAATTCCAATTCATGTTACCCCTTTGCTATGAAAAATAGGTAACATTGGTAGTGGTCCTTGCTTTAAAATTTAAAAAATTCTATTCCTCTATAGACATTTGACAACAAGATATCTATCCCTGCTATACCAATATGATCACTTGTAGGGACTTGGTGCCTAGTGCCCTTGTTTCATAAAACATAATTTTGGTTGAAGGTTATCCCATAAATACCCTTTATGAAAATGATTTTGGATGGAGATGATAATAAATGTTAATAATGGATTGGGAAGGTGAATAAATGGAAGATTAAGCATGTACAAGATTAAATGTTAATGGTTCCAGAGACTCCCAATTTTTTTACTTGTTTGTGTTGAACAAAGACATTCAAGATAGCAATGGTCAGTCTCAAAAGATACCATGTAAAAGTCACTTATGTTAGCATAAGTATTTCCTACCTTTCCTCCTATGTTAACATTATTTTCACTTGATTCCCATAATTTCATTTAACTAGATAGATAAATACTACATTTTATGTCCATTCATTCTTCATTTTCTTCATAAATTCATGAAAATGATAAAAAGAAATTAGCCACTTGACACAACCAGACATATTAAGTGCCACCCACCACTACCATAATTTACATAGCATAATCCACCACTCAGAATTGATCAACACTACTATAATTTACATGTCCTAGTCCTAAATCAAGGTTGGCTAAACATATATTTTTATTTCAAATTATAATATTTTGAAACATCTTATAGAAAAATGTTTGATAGCTGAGTTGGTTATTAAGATTCAATTAAGTCATTCAGGTTGGGGGAGGTCCTTGGGGTAAGGGAATTTTATAAAGAGGTGGCCTCATTATAATGATAATTATAATTTTGTGGAGTAACACACCATTATTTTGTTAAAGGTAATCATTTATTTAAAAAAAATAAACTTGTAAATTTGAAAGAAGGAAATTGTTTTGGGAGGAGAAAGTTTTATTTAGACAAAATGTTTAGATAATTATTATCTTTGTCTTTTTCTTCCTCTTCTACAATGTGGAATTGATTATTTGAAATTTTGAACATGACTAATTATTATATCTTGAAACTGAAGATGTAACAATTACTCTAGTCCAGAGACTTGTGAAGAGTATTCGATGACACTAGTTTGATTCACCCTATAAAAGGATAAATACTTGTATTTTTCAAGCAAGATGAAACTCATGGTTTAATCATCTTGATCATGTCAGACAATCTTGTGTTCCACATCATTGATGCCAAAACTCTAAAAGAGGTATGTGATCTTTTTGAAATTTTGCTCGATAAAATAAATTAGTTTAAAATGTTTCAGTTAGATGATGAGTTAACTTCATGCCCTCCTAATTTTCCCTTGATTGAGGAATTTTTGTCAAAATTTAAATCACTTAAAACTCAATTAAAAGTTATGGTAAATAAATTTTTGACAATGATTGTATATTTATGATTTTTTAAAATTTAAAAGGTCCATTTAATGTATTTTATTCAGCTTTCTATTCTACTATGGTTGCCCTAAGAGATAAGTTTAAAATGCCATCCTTCAAGCTATTTTGTGAAAGAAAATTTTATGAATAAGAAAAATTAATGTCACTAGATGCCTTACATAGGTCAAGTCATGCTTTGGTGGAAAATTATCTTAAGGGAAAATGGAATCTTAAATAGAAATTAGGGCCTCCTTATAAACCCATCAAATCAAATAAGTCTTTAGATACCACTAATGAGTTCTCTAAACCTTCAAATTTTGGCAAAACCAAACGTTATTTAAGAAAAATAAGGTTTATGATCCATGCACATATTATATAAAAATAAACCATCACGAGCATAAATGTTATCAAAAAATGGAAGCATTGGAAGCAACACTAAAACAACATATTAATGTTGTACCTTCACCTTCATCTTTTTCTAACAAGAAGAAAGGGAAAGCTCTCTCTGTTAGAGCATATTATTCTATGTTAGATAGATGGATATTATATTTTTCAAATTACAAGCTAGATCATTGTATGCCCTTGCATATAGAATATTGCACCCTTATGGACACACAAGCCCACACTTAGGGGAAAACTACACATTTCTAAGGTCCTATTCATAGTTGTGGCTATGTAGGCAATGCTCATTGACAAAGAGGTCATTGATAAATCTAGACAAACCATCACCAAACATTTTTGTATTGTATAATTATTTGACCCTTTGTTCCCTTTTTATGTTGTTTATAGGCAAAATATTTGTGACTACTAATTCTTAGAGAAAATATACCAGTCTATTGGTGATAGTTATAACCTTCCATTATTGAAATGTTTGATAATGAAAGCATTGAGTCCTTAGACTACATACGATAGCTTAAATATAATTAAATTCCTTATACAACCTGATATTACCAAAAATTAGGTAGAAAATCATTATTGATTGAGCATTGATCAAATATAGCCCTCACGATACTAAATAATAAATAATAATGAAAAGGAATCTAGCTCCGATATAATGTGTGATGATCTGGTGCCTCAAATCATCTAACTCATTCTCGTGGTATGTTGAATTCTCTTTTTTATTATAAAATTTACCATACTATCTTGGTAACTCATCATCAATTAAAGTTTTGGGCTTTGGCAGTGTTGATATGTAGGATGGGTGCATCAATGATGTACTCCTAGTTCCTAATATTTCTTCAAATTTATTATCCATTTATAAATTTTTTAATTCTAATAGTAGATTTTTTTTGGATTTCACTCCACATAATGTTATAATTAGAGAGTTGAGTGTTCCAAAGGTGTAGTAGCAATAGGTATGGTAGACCATAAGTCATGCTTGTATGTATTTAAGTAATTTAAAACCTTTGCAAGTTATTTAATTTATCATACTAACATTGTGAGAAACTTGTGGTATGAACATTTTATTCATCTCAATTATAGGTATCTACAATATCTAAGTTCCAAACAATTGGTGATAAGCCTTCCTAAGGTCTCTAGTAATGATGGTGTTTGTCGAGGATATATGTTTGGAAAACATTAAAAAGAGCCCTTTCCAAAAAAAGCTAAGAGAGCTAAGGATCCACTATATTTAGTACATAATGACTTGATGACACCTCCCACCTATTCATTTTCTTGTGAAAATCATGTGCTAACCTTCATTGATGATTTTACTTGGATAAGTTGCATGCACTTTTTATGGTACAAAAGTGAAGTATTTAAGAACTTCAAAGTCTTCAAGGCCTTTGTGGAGAATAAATTTGGGTTTTACTTGAAAAATATCTACATAAATAATATGTTTGACTATGTAAGTAAATCCTTTTAGGCTTACTGTAGTGACCATGGCATACAACACTAATACACAATGCCTTATACCCCTCACTAAAATGGTGTTGTTGAGTAGAAAAACAAAACACTCAAGGAAATGGAAAATTAAATGATATAGTCTGAGGAATTAACACCTTAGTTTTAGGATGAATCAATTAATTATGAAAATTACATCTAGAATCACATTCCTCACAAGGCAATGGTGTATATAACTCCTAAAAAATCTTAGTTAGGTGAAAATCTTGATGTTTTTGGATCTCGTGTCTTTGGAAATAAGGCTTGGGCATTTGTTCTTGATGAAAAACATAAATATATGGAGAATAAGAGCCAAGATCTCATATTTATTATCCATTGGAAGGATGTAAAAGGTATATCACCACTTTGATCCTATCACACATGATATATTGTTTTGATAAGATGTTAAGAGTTGTTGAGATGATCACTCCATTGGTACTAGATTTAGATTCTTCTCCATCTTTGATGATAACTCTTGTACTTAATAGGGAGGGCCCACTTCATGATATCGATGAAGACACCAATACTAACACTACTCCTCTACCTCCTCTTTCCCCACACATGCCCAAGTGGGCATAATCTACCTTGCAAGCAACAAGTGATTTAGTTAGTGGTTCTTCTGATCTACATCATACTTATGCTCAAACATCTGGTAAATTGCTATTTTGATCCATGTAATTTCTAATGATTTAATGTTATTTTCCATGTCATATAATAAACCTAAGTGGTAAGTTACTATGAAAGAAGTATATTCTTTGCTCATGAAGAGTAATACATGGGAGTAGTGCCTCTTCCTAAGGGAAGGAAAGTTGTGCAATGTAAATGGGTCTATAAGACCAAATATGCAGTATATGGTATTATAGATAGGTACATGGCTCATCTTTTCATTAAGATTTTCTCACAATTCAAAAGAGTTGATTACTCTGATAATTTTTCCCTAGTTACAATGATGGATTTAGTTTTCCTTATTCTCTTTCAAGCTGCATCACACTATTGTCCAACATACTAGATAGACAAGAAGGGTGCCTTCCTGCATGGTGATATTTGAGAGGAGATCTTTATGGATCAACCTCAAGGCTTCACAAAGGATCTAAAAATTATTTGAAAATTGTGTCATTCTCTTTATGGTCTCAAACAAGCTCCTTGAGTTTGGTATGACAAGATGAACAATTTTTTTTCTAGATTCTAGCTTCTATTATTGTGTGTATGATCATAATGTTTACACATTGAATTAAGGTGAAGATATTTTTGTTTTGGTGTTATACATTGATGACTTCATCCTCACAAGTAATTCAAATACCTTGATTTAGGACATTAAGCACAACTTAAAATTATGATTTGATATGACATATCTAGGATTTATCCACTACTTTCTTGGCATGAAGGTTCATTAGTCTCTTGTGGGGATTTATATTGGATAATAAAAGTATGATATAGATCTTTCATTGCTTCCTCATGGCTGATTGCAATCCTACTCCCACACGATATCAATCAAGGATTGAGTTAAATACTAATTGTACATCTAAGTTGGTTGATCCTACATTGTATAGACAATTGGTAGGTAGTCTTTTATATTTAACACATACTCATCCCAATATCACATTTTTATTAACCTTGTCTCTCAGTTCTCCCATGAGCCTCATGAGAGTCATTGACATGCATCTAAGTGTATTTTTCACTATATTCAGGGCACTTTGAACTTTGGGATTAGGTATACTCCAAATGGTTATTTAGAGATTAAGGGATTCATAGACTCAAACTAGGGAGGATGTGTTGATACCCATATATCTAATTTTGGATCCATCTTTCACCTTGGCTCCAATCCTATTACATGGCCATGTAAGAAGCAGTTTATTGTTGCATTGCCATCCATTAAGGTAGAGTATAGAGATGTTTTTAAAGATGGATAGGAGGATCTCTATCTATAATAGTTAATTAGTGAGCTTTTTTTTCTTTAGATTAATCCCACTTTGATTTGGTGTGATAGCCAAAATGCTATTCAAATTTTATGTAACCCTATCAAGCATCAACACGCTAAGCATATTGATATTCACATGCACTTGATTTGGTAACTTATCCACGATGGTGTTATTCGATTGGAGTTTTTTCCTATAGCTAAATAAGTTGTTGACATATTTACTAATCCTTTAGCTTCTCATTATGGTCACTTGTGAATGTTTCTTTGGGTGAAGAAAGTTATACTTGGGAGGATTCATCTTGAAGTCCTTCTTTCTTTTTTCTTCTTTGTGTTTTTAATCCCCCATAATTATCACTTAAGGGAGGGTGTTAGAGTGTTCACCTAATTTAGGTTGAGCTGTGTTTAAGGGATTAACACTATGCATATGTGTTTAATACATAATTAATGGCTTAATAATACAAGTACATGTGTTGAGTGCACAATCTAGTCATTCTCCACCTTGAGTGGCTTAAAAATGGCTTGCTCTATGGGTTGTCCAACCCAATTTTAGTGTATGTACATATGTTGAAATACCCACTATGGGTTATCTACCCCACTCTCTCTTTCCTTTGTAATGAACATCCAATTTAGAAGGTGAGAAGGCATGGAGTAATGTGGAGAATAATAAATATTTTTGGAGTGTGTTTTCATTAATTTTGTGAGTGTTAAGAGAGACTTCTATTATTCTTTATTATATTTGATGAGCTTGATGCCTTCCTAAATCCTATAATCTACTTTTATAACATACAAAGTATATTGTGATCCTTTTTTGAGGTTTAGTGGTCCGCACACTATACTGATATAGTGAATGAAAGGACAAAATATAACTCTAAAAAATTGTGAGCAATATTCAAGTGTGGAATATAAATAAAATAAGATTATATTATTATATAATCTATGGCCCATAATTCAAATGAAGATTTTATACCTAGTATCCAATTAAGACATGTTTATAATCACTCTATAGGTTTTAGGGTGTTTTAAATCCGATGGTGGGGTTAATTTTTGCTTTTGGGCAACTTGGGTAATTTTGTCTATTGTGTGATTTTAACTCACAAATCCAAAAATATAACTTATCATGTGCTTAGTTACATAAATTAAAACTAACTCAATAAGTTTTCTATATTAATCCAGTATGATTAATTATAGATATAATCATAATTATATAATTACACATTAATGTGAGATATATTCATGCATATGTTTTTAATTGGGCTCAAAGACTGTGTGTTTACTTAATTAAGATAAAAAAATTAAAAAATAATGGCTAATTTTGAATTATCATAAATGAAAGCTACAATTTCATTATATTTCTTATTCCTTTTTATTTGATTGATTTTATTTATTTCAATATTCCTAAGTTCTTTGTTTTGTTTATTTTTGTTTAAAACACTTTATTTTATTGGTTTGATCTATTTCTTAGAGTCACTTTTGTCTATTAGATTTATTTTAATTGTGTTTTGCATTTGAAAATTATGCCTTTTGTTATTAGATCTCATGTGTAATATTAAAGTAATTACAAAAACAATTTCAATGTAGCTTTAGACAAGAAGGTATTCAATTGAATTACATCACAATTACTAAAAATAATGAAATGATTCAAAGTTGTAAAGACACCTATTGTGTGTATAGGTCGTATAAATAAAAATGTTATTACTCAAGTTTGTAAAATATTTTATGATATTAGTTCAAGGATGACAAAGAAAAAAAATTCACCCATGTTAGCTTCATAGTATTATTGTGCACCATCTTTTTTAATTATTTTAACCAAATATGTTTGACTCCCTTCTTTTAAAATATGTTTACAAAATTGTATTAATGTTCAAGTTTTCCAACACATTATAAAATTATTATAAAAATATAAGAATCTTTAAAATTGTTTCTAAAAAATATTTCCATAATTCTACCCAATCTTCCAATAGATTCCTTAAATAATCTTAAATTTACTTATTTGAAAAATAACTAATACAACTAATATGTATTAAATAATGAAATCATAATTTTTTTGTCATATCTACTCATACTTCTAAATATATTTAAATTTAAATAATGAAATCATAACAAATTTATCATATGTACTCATATTTCTATTTTTTTCTAAAGTTAATTAGTTAATCCATTTCTACCTTAATAATTTTGTTATCTTGCTTTCTTTATTTATTCTATGTTCTTTACAATTAATAATTATTTAATATTTTTTACTTTATGATTTTTTTTATAAGGATTATTTATTAACATTAATTTTTAAATGATAATATAATGCATATAATAAAATATTATAAATAATAAATATTTATTATAATATTTTATAATTTTTGACAGTTTATCTTAAATTAATGTTAAAAATAATTCAAAAAGGCAATCTTATTTTATACATGAAAATATTATATTTAAAAATGCACATATATTTTATATTTTAAAAACTATATTAAACTTAATTATAATGAAAATATTATATTTAAAAATGCACATATATTTTATATTTTAAAAACTATATTAAACTTATTTTTATAATTGACTAATGGCTTTTGCTTGATGTAAAATTTATATTATAATTTTATGAACATTTTTATTATAAAACATAGAATATTGTGAGTCATATATAAACATTTAAGTTCATTTTTAAATAATTGTGTATGATAAGAACTTTGAAATTGAAAAATTAATTTGCATGATACATAAAGAATTTTTAAATTAGAAAATTATTGAGAGGTATTCATTCCACCAAACTCATTGGAGATTGTAATAATAAAAATATTATCAATAAAATTATTTGTATACAATAAAAAGTTAGATAAAATCAATTATTACAAAATATAAAACCCAACACTAAAATAACATTTGGTGGTGGTGAGTTGTAATGTAATAAATGTATTCATTTTTAATTCCAACCTTAAATTTAATGTCCATTTCAACATATCTAATAGAAAAATTATAGTAGATGTTCCATTCAACATGGAATAGAAAAGTGGAAATATGTTAGGATAAAAAATCACCTAAACAAAACACCACCATTCCAATAAATAAATGCAAGGTGCACTTAACATTATTGAATGAGAGTTTTTTTAAAATTAATATTGTAACCTTTTTGCCCATAAAACTAAAAGGCCAAAAGATATCATGACCAAGTTATTGAATGTCAAAGACAACACCTATTAAAACTCAATTAATAAAAAAAATTATATTTTTAAAAATCTAAAATATCTTTATATAATTAAAAAAAAATTCAATCAAGAAAACTAACATTTTAAAAAAAAATTAATTAAACTAATATTTTGTTTGTAAAATAATTATAACCCAAAATATATTATAAATTTTATTTATAAAAATATGGCAGAGGGATTCCATTTTGGCGATTGCGGAAATTATGGCAGAGGGATTCCATTCCGCGTGGGAGGAAGTTGATAAATTTTGACCGTGAATTAAACTCTTCACTGTGAACTGCGGAGCTTCTAAGAGCAACTGATAGATTCAACCTGGCCAACTTATTGGGATCGAGTAGCTTTGGATCAGTCTATAAAGGAATTTTGACTAATAGCACACTTATTGCTGTGAAGGTCCTAAATGTAATGGAAAAGGATTGTGACAAAAGTTTCAAAGCAGAATGTTAAGTGTTGCAGGAGGCTCGACACCGAAATTTTGGTAGAATCATAACATCATGCTCCAACTTTCATTTCAAAGGCTTAGTCTTTGAGTTTCTGTCTAACGGAAGCTTCGAAAAACATCTGTATCAATACAAACACCACGTTTGCAAATTGGGAATAAAGGAACTAATGGGCATAGTTATAGACATATCCCATGCTGTGGAATATCTTCATTATGACTGTTATGTGCAGATTGTTCATTGTGATATAAAACCAAGCAATATGCTTTTAGACCAAGACATGACAACTCGTCTAACAGATTTTGGGATAGCCAGATTAATGGGTGGAGCCTCTCTCGATTCTCTTACTTCAACAATAAATTTGAAAGGCACGGTGGGCTAAATTGCACCAGGTATGATTTTTAGAACTATGTTTTCTTTACTCCTTTTTATAGTTTGTAAGGATATGGAGAAAAACATCATAATTCAATTCAATTGATTGCAGAATATGGAATAAACGGGAGGGTCTCCACACATGGTGATGTTTATAGCTATGGCATTTTGTTATTGGAAATGTTGGAAAAGAAAAGGCCCACAGATAACATGTTTGAAGGAGATTTGAGCTTGCATAAATGGGTGAGTAGTGTTTTTCCAAATAGGGGGATGGAAGTAGTAGATAAGAGCTTGCTTGGGGAGGGGTTTGGCAAGGAAACGGAAGAATGTCTCATTTCATTGATGCGCATTGTTTTTTGTGTTCAAAATATTCACGTCAAGAGCGACCCACCATGAGAGACGTGTCAAGTCTGTTGAAGACCATCAGAGAGGATTGGGCCCGTGGTGCCACTTCTTCAAACATATTAATTCCCACTATTCCTAATTTGCTTAATGGTACGAAGACTAGTGTAACTGTTAATTGTGAGGACACATCAGATATTCAAAGTTCTTCTACATTTTGAATTCAGGGAAAGTGATTATAGTAGTCTAAGAGAAGAAATAGGAATCTGTAGCAATTTGAATGTGTAGCATTATGGTTCTGCACATAGAGCCAGCATATCTTGTATATATTCGGAGAAAATAGTGGGTAATAAACAAGGAGATTTGTCAAATCAGGATATATCTTGTATGCTGCTCTACTTCTGCTCTTGTCGTAAATTGCTGCTAGCTATTTTAGTAATGAAAAAATCTTGAAATTATTTAGCATTAAACCTTATGAACCTTTTATTTTGTTGGATTAATATTGGGTACATAGATGGAAAAGTTGAAAATAGAGGGAGAGTACGTTTTGTATTTGTTGTTATGCTGAAGTGTTCCAAGGGCTAACTGCTTACATTATCGAAAACAGAGTATGAATTGCCCATTTCTGGAGACGTTTTTATTTTATAGCCTATGCCTCCTAACCAAGAGTATCACATGCAGAGCCAGAGGTTCCAAATATGATTGACATCTCTACATATCCCCCACCTTGAGATGCTAAAAACTACTAGACAATTGAATAATGAGAGTTATTTGTATAATTTTGACATCAATAATAAACAAGTGCTAACGAAAAAAAACCATACTTCTGATAATATCACGGAATCGGTTTATAAAAGTAATCTTCGGAAAACCCAAAAAAAAAAAAAATCATTTTGTTTCACAGTTGAGGACTAGTATTATGAGATTGGAGTACTGGAAATGTAATATGACTTTGTGCTACATGGAAGCGATGTTGCCCTCATCTTGATTTAGCAGCACACCACAAGAGTGATATCATACCAGAGAAGGGTATAACCTATAAAGGGATAACCATTATTTCCATAGGAATAATCAATCATGCAAACACCAGTTATTTAGCCTGGATCCTTTGTCCTTAGCTCCATTCTCAATTATGCAGAACACCAGTGATTTTGACTTAATTAGTCTTGATCCTTTGTCCTTAGTTCCATTCTCAATTTTTTCTTTAAATAAATGTAGTAGTCAACTAGAATCCAACAAGGAATTTATTGAGAGGGTCATAGAATTCCAGCCAATTGTTCTAGTGCATGGAAATGAATGAAATCATGTCTGAAAGAGGAGGATACATGCCAGTTGTACAAGGAATGGTGACATGATTAGAGTGTTGGTATCCACAGGTCCCTTACCATCACGAATCCATTTATCTTTTTTCAAAGCATCACGCTTTTGCAATGTTTGTCCGAATTTAATGTAGAAGGATATTTTTAATCTAAAGAAGCTAGATCCAAAATGCATCACTAACCGATCCAAAGAAGAGCTTTATGAAGGGCATCAATTAAGAAGCTTGTAAAATTTTCACAAGAATTTTAGGTTATGAATCTTCCACATTTTTATTAAATTTTTAATAATTTATTATGATGGATCATTTGATCTGATCCGAAATGTCGATAGAAATAAAATATTCATCACTTAAAAAAATTTGCCTCATACATTCATATAGATTTATTTAATTAATATAAATTTTGATATATTATAAATACATTCACCATAATTTTACTTGTTTTCTTTATCAAATTTCTCATTGCAATAAATCTTTCTTGAAATCTTCTACGTCTTCTTCTCAACCACTACAAATATATTCTTTATGTTTAGACATTGATTTATTTTTGTGTAAAGACATGGTTTCAATAATGTATTTTTTGGTAATGTATTGACATGCTAAAATCATAATTTACTTGTTGGAGTAAAGTCATCAAAGGATACTCCCATGCTACCACATGCAACAGTGCCTAATTTGAATTTTTTGTATGCATTTTTGATGCCCTTTTAAAATAAACCAAGGCTACAAACATGAGCTGGAATCGATTGAATTTTATCGATAAATTCTCAAAAATGTTGTTTATAGAATTCATACTTTTGCTGCATTCCATCCTCAATCCCAATTTGTGAACCAACACCATGATCTGTGACTAAGAAGAGATAATGCAAATAAATTGGAAACTATAGATGGTTATTATAATGAAAATTATAAACTAGGGTTATAATGATACTAGAATTGTCAATTTATTTTCAATTTCTTTATTACTTCCTATAAAATCCTACAAAATAATATAAAATAAAAAAATCTAATGTTTCTAATAATATTAGATGAACTTAAATCATAACAATTAGGAACACACAAAAATACTTAAATCATAACAATTAGGAAAACAAAAAAAAAGCTTGAATTAATGTGGACATTTATATCCAACATATCTCTGGTGTTGTTGACATCGATGGACTGCTTGTCCCAGGTTAAAATATATGAAATTTTACTCGGTTTTGATGGATTGAATTTTACATATTTGCAGGAACACATATACCCATTGACCACATCTTTTAAGAAATTTCTTCCTTCATCTAGAAAGGGAAACAAACAAAACCATCTACCCAATCACTCTTTCATGACCACGATGCATCAGTATATGGGAACTAGACGATTATGAAAATTACCTTCCCCCACTAAGTAAACAATTCCAAGGCCAACCAGATTCCCTCATTCACTGACCAATATGTAGTTGTAACAAAGTCCCATGACTTATATATAATTCGAGTAAATAGTGGGTAATAAACAAGGAGATTTGTGTTTAAAAATCAGTCTAAGATTTATCTTGTATGCTACCCTACTTCTGCTCTTGTGGTAATGAAAAAATCTTAAAATTATTCGGCATTAGCCCTCATGAAATTTTTGTTTTGTTGAAAAAAGTTGAAAATAGAGGGAGGCTACGTTTTGTTTTTGTTGTTATGCTAAGTGTTTAAGGGCCAAATCCTTATATTAGAGAGATATACAAAAGTTGAAAGAGAGTATGAATTGCCCATGGCTGGAGACATTTTTCTTTTCTAGCCTATATGCCATCTATCATAAGATGTCCTAGCCAAATGTTATCACAGTTTCTATGAAGCTTACATGAACCTGGTTCCATGGGACCACGCGGTAAGTAAGCAAACTGAACCACCACTGTGCAGAGGTGTATATTGTTATAAAAATTGAAATTTCACGAGAGTTCATAAAACCAGGTATTTGTGTTTGTATTTATGGATTTGTGAATATCTTTAGTTTTGTCCATGCCATGTATTGTAGGATGAATTGATAGTAATTATTATGTTATATTATGAGTTTATTAGTGACACGATATTGTTTCACCACTGTATGTAAATGAAAACTCCAGCTTCTCTTTTTCTAATTCAATTTCTAATACGAAACTATTATCTGTGGTAAAATTAAATATAATATTTTTATTTTGAAAAATTAAGGATTTTATAATCTATAGTATTAGAAAAATTATTTTGGAAAAAACTGCATGGATATTTAAATACCATCAATGTTATGGAACATATCTAAGAATTACATAGCAGAGCTCCTTATCTATGAGGTGCAAGTTGCTTATTTGACCATATTTAATAAATTAATAATTGCACAATGAACCGTTATAATTATTAAATTTTAACAACTAATTTCAATAAACATCAAATGTACATATCCTAAAGTGAGGGTTTCCTTATGATTTTGTTGATTACAGGTCTCCACAAGTGGCGCAATCCAAAACCTTCATTACTATTCAAAATTTGGGAACGGTTACCAATATTTATCGCATCCCTCAACCACCACTTGAAATAATGGCTTTCAATTGTTAATACCTCAGTGTCATCAATGAAATTTCCATGTTTCATTTATAAGGATTGATCTGCTAGAACCAATTTCTCTCTTTGTCCAAGTGGGCAAGACTTATTTGACCCTTGTATAAATCAAACTTGCCCATTTTCCCAATGTAATGGACTCCATAAGAACAAGCAATTATGAAAACCCCAATTGTTTTGAAAAAATTAGCCTTGATCCTTTGTCTTTAACTCCATTCTCAATTTTTTTAAAACAAATGTCGTAGCCAACTGGAATCATCGTATGTTTCTCAAACCCAACAAGGAAGTTATTGCAATGGTCACAAAATTCCAGCTAATTGTTTTATAATGAAATTACTTAGATGAGTTGCAACAATAGAATTATATATCATAGAATTAGGAACAAAATAAATATATCTAATTCAAAAATTGGCAAAAGAGTAGAATATTTGAATATTATGATTGAACCACTTCTAGAGAAAAACCTCCACAACAATGCAATAAGAACACAATTTATAGTATGATGATGAAAGACTAACCACTACATCCTATATATAGTCTACTTATCCATGGTTATTTTATAAGTTGACCATAGAATAACATCAACAAATGTAATAAGATAATATGATGGTATGCATGCCACAAGTTGGCAACAAATATCACTAGATGCATTATAGGTTAAGGTTGTAGCATGCCCCTCCCATTCAGAACAACATTGTCCTCAACATTGAGTCAAACTAGGATGTTTCTGTAAGAACACTTCATCCTCCCATGTTGCATATTCAAAATGTAGATTCTTCCATTTGATCAAATACTCCTTAATTACCTAGTCTGTATTTGCTAAGTACACGTGTGAAGGATTTCTTCAGGACCTAAAATGACTTGACCTTCTTCATCCAATTTAGGTAACTCAATTTGAGTTAAAAATCTATGTCCAATTACCTTCTTCAGGTAAGAAACATGGAATACCATATGTATGCGAGTGCACGAGGGCAATTCTAGCTTGTAATCCACACTATCAATTTTCTACAAGATCTGATAAGGGCCATAATACTTAGGTGATAGTTTGTTATCCTTTTTCCATTTTTTAGAGACATTTACTTATATGGATACAAACACATAAATACTCTATCACCTATGTCAAAATGACCCTCACTATGGGGGTGATCTACTTGTTATTTCAATCTATTTTGTGTTATTGCTAAATTCTCTTGAAAACTAACTAGTACCTCCTATTGATGGTAAACACATTCCTCAAGAGGCCAAACATTAAGATGCACTATCAAATATGAAGTGCTGGATCGTAGGTGATACCCATATAATGCCACAAATGGAGATATTTTGGAAGAAGTGTGAAAAGAAGTGTTATAGCACCATTCAATAAGTGATAGCCAATGAACCCATTTGACCTATTTTTTAGAAATAAAACAATGAATATACCCTTCTATACATTTGTTGGCTACTCTTATTTTCCATCAGATTGAGTATAATAAGATGAGGTATGAGCCAAATAGATGCCCAAACATGCAAATAATTCATTTAAAAAATTACCTATAAATATTAGATCTCAGTCACTTATAATGATATTTAGAGTACCATGTAGTTTTTAAACTTTATTGAGAAAACATAAGTTACTATACTGGTAACAAATCACTGTGATGAATTTTTTTTACTATACTTGGTGAGTCAATCTAAAACTACCATGATAACATTATTACCCTTAGACTATAGTGACTACGCAATGAAATTTATAGAAAACTTCTCCCAACACTAGCTGGGATGGATAAAGGCTACAAAAGACCTGAGGTCTTAATAGTTTCACCTTCTTTTTTATTGACATACCATGCATTCAATCACATATTTATGTACTTCCCCATTGAGTCCTTCCCAAAATAAATCTTGCTAAATTCTATTATATGTTTTCAAAAATTTGGAGTGACTTTCGAGTGGAGATACATGGAGTTGTCAAATGATTTTATGTTTAAGGAGAGAATGTTTACAAAGATATAATATATCTTTATACCATAATGTGTTCTCCTTCCATGTAACTTTTTTAGATTCATCAAAACCCTATTGAATATTTTGAATCAAATCATTGGTACGAATCTCATTCTCTCATCCTGATCTTGCTTCCTCTAACTAATTGACCTGCCACAAGGTCATGGCATGTAACAATGCCTCAACTGATTCATCTCATCAGGAGAGGGCATCTGCCACCACATTTTCTTTTCCTTTCTTATACACTATTTCAAAATAATAGCCTTACATTTTAGTCACCTATTTATATTATTTTTTAGATGACAATCATTGTTCTAAAAAATATTTGAGGAATTAAATAACAATAATTTTAGGCAAAGATGCAACAAGGCATTAACATTATTTTCACTTGACTCCCACAATTTGATTCAACTAGACATGATAACTTCTACATTTTATGTCCTTCATTCTTCATTTTCTTCATAAAATTCATAAAAATGACAAAATAAATTAGGCATTTGATAGAGCTAGACATATTTCACAATTGTAAGATGGATAGAATGATAAATTATGTGAAACCTTGTATTCCAATGGTACAATATTAAATCATAGTTTATTACTTTGGATTGTGATTTTTTTTAATGCCTAAAACCATAATAACATGCATAGGGAATTTATTTTAAACATCATACATTTTCAACATTTTTGAGACTATAATATTCAAAGCATAAAAATTATTCAAAATTATGACATAAACTGACCTCCAATTAAATTTAATATAATTATTATATACACACACATACATATATAAATTATATGTAAAGAAATAATCAAATTTGGGGACTGATAAATTAAAAATATTGTATTAATTTATTTATAAGGTTTAAAAGTCCAAATATGGAATTTACATTTGGTGTTGTCATATGAAAATTAGGTAAAAGATTCTAAGTATTGGGTGTTTAGTATTGATGGACAATCACCACATAATTATAATGTTTGGGTATAGGAGTGTAACTAAAGGTGTTAATAAGGTATACATATTATGACATTTTACTCCCAGTGAATCTATTATATATGTTGGAGTGTTAACCTATGTTAGGTTAAGCTCTTTTAAAGGGCTTACAAGTGTGCATGTGTTTAGTGCACAATTCAGTGCTTAATGATGTGCACATGTGTTGAGTGCATAATCTAATCATTCTCCACCTTGAGTAGCTTACCTATGTCTTGAATTATGGGTTGTCCAACCCCACATTAGTGTGTGCACATTATGTTGACATACCCACTATGGGTTATCTACCCCATTATCTATTTATTTTATATTGAGCATCTATGTAGTGCATTTATAAGGAGCGAAGGCATGTAGGAATGTGAATATTAATAAATATTTTTGGAGTGTGTTTGCATTTACTTTATGAGTGTTTAATGAAATTGATATTATTATTTATCATATTTGATGAGTTTGATGTATACCTAGATCCTATAGGTTGCCCCCATAGGGTATCAGAGCATTAGACAGGAAATAGAATCCCAATCATGTAAGAATTTGTATTATATTGAAGAATGTGTTTGTTGCTATTAAGTGTGGGGTAATTATTTATTCATCAATTTGCAAAGATGAAAGTCATTTTATGTAATTAGTGTCGACAGAGCTTAACTAACACACACTAACTCTCAGCATGTACTGGTCATCACTGATCATCGCTAAGATGGTCTCCACCAGTCCTCAATGTCACTCACCATCAAATACAACCCTTACAAACTATAACTTCCAGCATGATTATGATTATAAACCATGGCATCACTAGATTTTCAACATTTTGGCTGACTACTTTGACAACTCTTCCCCATTCATAGCTTGATAATATGGCATACTTTTTAAAACATGACATGTCAACATGGCATCATCCATGGATGTATGCTTATTCAAACAAATTTGAATTTCAAATATCCCGCTCAAACTAATGCCACTCAAACAAATCCCACCAAAATTGAAGTAGATCAGAAGGTCATTATTTGGTGTTTTTCATTTGGCTAGGGAAAACATGATCCCTTTCTCTCTCTATCATTGCCATGGTCACCTTCTCCATCTGTGCAAAAGTAGCCTATGGGGAAACATTTGACATCATTATTTTCATTTTAAGTAGGTATCTTAGTGTGATTTTAGGCATGGTAGGGGCAAGCAGGAACTTTGGGTTAGGATAACTCAACTTTTCTTCTTCAGAAGCTCTGCCTACTCCCATAAAATGTGAATCATGCTCATAGGAGTGATGATCGTTATGTGTAAATTTATGATCTCTGATGGTATCAGCTCTTGAACCTACAACCAAGGCTCTGATACCACTTGTCAGGAACCTAGAACAATAAATATGCTCTGATACCACGTTTCAGGATCTTGCTCTACCAATAGAGCACATATGATTACTTCTTGTATTAATAACTAAACACGGAATTTAACCATAATCAATAAGTAACTAGAAATATGAAACAACACAGGAATTGAGAGACAATACACAATTGTATTAATAATCACACAGAAGAATATACAATAAAGAAGATGCCACTTCTTCTTCCACCTCAAAGGCTCACCACACCTCAAGACCTTCTTCCCTCTCTCTCTCGGTCCCAACAATCAACTCCAATACATAATTGATGTTCACCTCTCCAACCAGTCAGTAACACGCTGCCAGTACGTCAAGTACACAATCGTACTCTAAGTAGATCTCCTACTCTCTGCTGCTACCTGCAAATAACTAAACCATACTCACCATGTAGATGTCTCTCTACACCCCTGAAGAACCCTTGTCCTTGCCTCACCAAGTCCTTATGATTCTTCAACCAGTACCCCGGTGGATCTTCTCCAAGAAATTGCACAACCTGCAACTCTCTCTGATCATACACTCTCAGTACCCCTATTGGTAACTAAGAGGAACACACCATGGCTCTCTTCTCTCAGAAGGAGCTTATTTCTACTCTCTTACTCTCTAGCACACTTTTAAACTACAACCTATGAGTCTATTATATAGATCTCATGCATACAATAATTAGACTATCCTAATTACAATAATTAGACATGCAACTCAAGACCAAAAATAGCCTTTGCATGCAAACACTCGGTTCAACGAACTAACTATCCATGGAACAAGTAGTTTTGGAACTGCCATAGGTGACCGACGTCGGTCCCTGTCTGCCTGGAGGTGACCGACGTCGACCGACATACTACCGATGTCGGTTGCCTTCTTGTCCACCCTGCCATCGTCGGTTGACTTGTGCACTACACTCTGTCGATGCCAGTCTCCCTGGAACTCAGCAACCTCATCCCTATTTGCACCAGTTGAAGCTTTTAACTCCACATCCTAACAATCTCCCACTTGGAGATAAACAACTACAACTGTACCTGTATTTGTACACTATCTAATTTGTACCCTAGCTTGTATCCCTCTTCAAGATCAATCCTAAAGACTAACCACCATACCCTGTGATGCTCTAACCTTTGTGCCTTTGTCATCCAAGTAACCTTTCGCATCTGCATCTACAAACCTATGTAGAAAATAACTTGACCCTGCATAGCATGTCGACTTGCCACTGATCCCTATAAGAATCCATAGAACTGCCCTTCAGTACCTCTTCCTCGAATTGGCTCCATACTTTCTGAAAACTCCCACTGCTTGGGAAAACTTAGGTCTACACTAGACCTCATGTGATTTTGAACATTGTTCCAAGCTAAGCTTGAACTATCCAACCCTTGGTGTGCTTTCTGATTCTGCATCCTACATCATGAACCCCGCTAACACCGTCTTCACATCAGTTCCCACTGGAGATAAAATCTCCATGTCTCTTATGCCAAAGAATTTCACTGCTCTAAATTCTTCCTGACACACCTCTGAACTAACCTTACCCTTAGCTCAACAAAACCCTATAGCTCTGAACCTATAACTAGTATACCATTCACATACAGTAATTGGATAATGTCGCGACTCATCATCCACCTGGTAAGACAAAACCACAATAGTTACACTGACATTGACTGGAGCCATGCTTAGTCATCCACCTATCAAAACCTATACCACTGTCCTACAGCTTCTTCAAGACCATATGCCTTGGCCTTTCGTCTCACGTATCCATCCACTCTCTTATTTAACTTGGGAATCCATCCCTCAGTGCTTTCTTCCAGCTGGCAACTCTACCAACAAACACCTGTTTGGTTCTTCTCCAAGGACTCACACTTCTCATCTATGCCAAGCTCCCACTGTATCTAGATTCTACCTGCATTACGTCTTCCATCTTCCTGGTTCTTGACCATCAATAAGCAATATAAAAAAGGTGCACAATGAATATGAGGTTCACTTACCCTTTCTGACCTCGATATGAGTGTTTGAGACTTGTTGACAGCTTGCTGTCTGCCCACCATCCGTACCAGTGACCGATCTCGGCCATCTCCCAGTTTGCTCCCGATCGATGTTGGTTCCCTGCACTGACCCTGACTGTCGATGTCGTTTCCCTGGCCGATGCCGGTGTCCTTTCTACCGATGTCAGTTCCTTCATGACCGACATTGGTCTTCCTGCTGCCGATGTCAGTTACTGTATGACCGATGCCGGTACCTATGTTCACCTGTGAGTGATGACTTCTTCCCACGAGCTTCTTTTGGGTCAAAACCCTTGTCCATATCAACACATCCCTACTCAGAATAATTCAGTTTCCTCACCTTATCTCTATCCGTCATCTCCTCCATGAACACCAAGGCTTTCCAGTTCTTTAGCTTGTCAAAAACATCTATCTTCCGCTTCAAAACATGCATTCCCATCCTACATATGTGACCAAGCCTACAAAGCCACATCTCTATAACAAAAGGTGAATCATTAATATAAGTAGATAGATAAAGGATACCTACTTTCTTACCACCATCTAATTCAAGTGTATTTGCTGTGAGAGTTACAGTGCATCTCCCATCACCCAAATTTCTTAAATAAATTAGACTAATCTCCAAGACTGGTACCTGCATGACTTCTTTCACCACTTGTGTGTTATTTGCCTACAATTTTAGCTTCACTTCCCCTTCATCAATCATCTGACAAGGCTCTCCAACCCCTAAATAAATCTCTCCAAAGTCTCCAAAGACATACCCATGAAAAGATGCTCTATTTTGGGCTGCATGGAAAGAGGCAAAAGAATCTATAAACAAAGATTCCACTTTATCCAGAACATCTTGTGCAACATTACCTGCAACATATGCTTCTACGCGCTGATCTTCTACCGACCAACAATCTCTTTTTCCTTGCTCTTTCTTTCCATCAATCAGACCATTCGTGCTATTTAGTTTCTCCATTTGTAGCTTACTATCTTCTGCCATTGCTATACTCCCACTCAATCTAAAACCTCTATGAGTGACCTTGTAATCAAAAACACTACCAGATTTGAACCACCTGTTAGTCAACCCAACCAAAAGCTCTGATACCAATTGATGGTATTAGCTCTTGAACCTACAACCAAGGCTCTGATACCACTTGTCAGGAACCTAGAACAATAAATATGCTCTGATACCACGTGTCAGGATCTTGCTCTACCAATAGAGCACATATGATTACTTCTTGTATTAATAACTAAACACATAATTTAACCAGAATCAATAAGTAACTAGAAATATGAAACAACACAAGAATTGAGAGACAATACACAATTGTATTAATAATCACACAGAAGAATATACAATAAAGAAGATGCCACTTCTTCTTCCACCTCAAAGGCTCACCACACCTCAAGACCTTCTTCCCTCTCTCTCTCGGTCCCAACAATCAACTCCAATATAGAATTGATGTTCACCTCTCCAACTAGTCAGTAACACGCTGCCAGTACGTCAAGTACACAACCATACTCTAAGTAGATCTCCTACTCTCTGCTGCTACCTGCAAATAACTAGACCATACTCACCATGTAGATGTCTCTCTACACCCCTGAAGAACCCTTGTCCTTGCCTCACCAAGTCTTATGATTCTTCAACCAGTACCCCGATGGATCTTCTCCAAGAACTTGCACAACCTGCAACTCTCTCTGATCATACACTCTCAGTACCCCTATTGGTAACTAGGAGGAACACACCATGGCTCTCTTCTCTCAGAAGGAGCTTATTTCTGCTCTCTTACTCTCTAGCACACTTTTACACTACAGCCTATGAGTCTATTATATAGATCTCATGCATACAATAATTAGACTATCCTAATTACAATAATTAGACACACAACTCAAGACCAAAAATAGCCTTTGCATGCAAACACTCAGTTCAACGAACTAACTGTCCATGGAACAAGCAATTTTGGAACTGCCACAGGCGACAGACATCAGTCCCTGTCTGCTTGGAGTTGACCGACATCAGCCGACATACTGCCGATGTCGGTTGCCTTCCTGTCCATCCTGCCGTCGTCGATTGACTTGTGCACTGCACTCTGCCAATGCCGGTCTCCCTGGAACTTAACAACCTCCTCCCTATTTTCACCAGTTGAAGCTTTTACCTCCACATCCTAACAATCTCCATCTTTGTCATGCATTTCCTATAGTGGGGGGCATGTTCTTGCTAGCCTCCAAATCTACCACTGCCACGAAAGAAGAGTATTATGGTTTTGAATAGTCTGAAGAGGAAAAAATTGAGGGTCTACACTAGGATAGTATGAAATTTACTCAAAATAGCTGATATAAAAGAGGAAATTTGAAAACATCATATGCCATCACATCTGCACCCACTCCACCTTTAGCATATTCGCCTTTCCATGCTTGATGCTCAATATCATGCTCACTAATAATTTAGTAATCAGGTGATACTATAATGTTAGGATTAGGCCATATCGGACATTGCACTCTTCTATTATTTGGATTTCCATTTCAAATATTAACCAACCACATTAAAATTTGTAAATGTCTATCTAGAATTTAGTTATTCAAATTTGGAAATGGGGATGGAGCCATTTAGAAAGGAAGTTTAATCTCATACATAAGCATGCCTAGAAATTGATAGACCAGGTATCCTAATTGTAAAGGTTTTAGACCCCATATGACTGATAAAAATTCTAACAAATTGTAAATAATTACAAGTTTTAAATTGATTAAAGAACATAGTGTCAATAGATTCTATTTAATGAATGTTGTAATATGGATTACAATACTAAATTACAACACAAATATCATTTTTTTAAATTTAGGTTGCATAAATATTTAAAAGAGTAATAAAAAATTAATGATTTCAAAAATTTGATAGGTTTTTATGTAATATTTATATGTGTATCCTAGGATAGTCGTCATAATATAACAATGCCAATGTGCACCCCACAAGTGATAGACCTTAACTAGAAAATTTATAATGAACGAAGAAAACTCCTAGGAGTGTGATTTCCTATTATGACATACCCCATATAGGAAATAACATTTATGAGAAGTGATAAATTTTTTAAAATAAAACAAAATGATGGATCTCTAATAACCTTGTTCAATTTTTTTACATTATGACGTGCTAATGATCTATGAAATATATGTTGTGGGTTAGTTAGATTTTTAAGTACTATGTTCTTATTATGCCTCCAAACAATAAACAATATATAAAATATCAAATCACATAATTAGAAACAAATTAAATGACATACAAAAACATAGCAATGCAAATTTTGTGTACTTACTTCTTCAAATGATTGCTTTAACATGAATATATGTTTGCACTCTCCCTTATAGCATATTAAATGAGTGGTAGGGTATGATAAAGTGTCATGAAAATAAAAAGCCTTCATTTTAAAACATAAGTAATTAGTGATAAAATCTTATAAAAAATACCATTACAAGAAAGTGAATCATGAAAATAAATAGACTAGTAATTACACGAAAGAAGTGAAATTGAAAGACCGATAGAGATAAATAAGTGGAATCATATTGAAAGAAGAGGTCAATGTCACATGAAGATTAGACTTTTCTCTTTATTTTATATGATTTTGATGTACACATGATCCTCTATTCTTGTTAATTGGAATAAATAGAAATGATTTAAATACAAGGCTCTTGGAAGGATCATAATCTTGAGATAATATAGTGTCAACAAAGCCCCCTGATAACTTATAAAATATTAGTAAGTGTTTAACAAAAACTATGCATTGAATTAAAATAATATAACAAGGGAAGCAATAGAATGGGAGAGTTTAAAGAATGAGAGGGCAATGATGAGGATGTTGATGCCTATGAAACATATACCGATTTGTGTTACATTGTATTTTGAAATTATTAATTCTTTCTTTGTCTTCTATCTTTTCCACTCTTTTTCTAACTGTTACTTTAAGGGATTCACACTACATAAACATGGATTGATAATCATACTAATTATGAATGTTGCATTTGTCTTATATATTTTTTTGCTCTTTCTTTGACTAATACTATAGGTGATTCAAATTGCATTGTATTATGATAACCTTAATCATTATAAATATTAAAACTATCTTGTATATTTCCCACTCTTTTAATGAGAAAAATCGTGCATTAATAGAGTGCCAATAAAACTCCATGTGAAAATTTGAGAATTAAGAGTTCTAGTAAGTGATAGAAATGAAAAAAATAATTCTATGATTGTGATTTTCTATTCTATATCTCTAATATCCTTATTCAAATTTTTACATTGTGACGTGTTAATGATCTACAAAACACATTCTTTTCCTTTTGCTAGTTTGACAAAACTTATGAAACATAATGAAAAATGAGTGGTTTAGGGTATGCATTGTGGGTTAGTTGGGGGTTTAAGCACCATGTTCTTATCATACCCCCAAGTAGTAATAAATTTATAAAATAAAGAATCACATAATTAGAAATAATTTGAGTGACATACATAAGCCCAACGATGTGCATTGTGTGTTTTTCTTCTTTCTAATGATTGATTTAACATGAATGTATGATTTAGTCATTGTGAAATATATCTTGAATTATCATTAATGTTAAAGAGATTCCCATAGTGATAGATGTATTATAAGTGTCTATTTAGATGCAAGTTAATTATAATGGTTATGTATTTATAGATAATTTACTCTAAATAAAGAGCCTATTGATGTGTTAAATGATGTTATAACAAATAAAAATTCAAAGATATGGGATAAAAAAGATGGGGAATTCTTAATTAAAAGGGAGAAATAATGGACTGTAGAGTGTAAGATATAACCCCAACACAAATATAGAGACACTTATAAATAGATGAAAAGATATAAATTTGAGAAAGATAATAATGGGGAGACATGATGACAATCCAAAAAACTAACAACACCTAATTTGGACCAATAATAATAATAATAAAAAATAAAATCATGTAATTTAAATATTAATAAATCCCAAAGGGCCCAAAAATATTTTCAACTTGTTTTCTCTCTCCTTCATTGTATATAATAAATGAGTGGTAGTGCATGATAAACATTCATGAACAAGTAAATTGGAGGGTTAAGTGCTTAGCCAACAAAAGGAATATACAGAGCATTCATTTTGAAATTTAAATAGTTAATAAGTTAAGATAATAAATAATTCTATTAAATCAAGTGAATCATTAAAAAAAGACTATAAATTTCATGAAGGAGGTAAAATGGAAACATCTATAGAGAAAAATAAGTAGATTCTCCTATGTGAGGAGATCACATGGTCCAAGTTTTAGATCATATGACTTAGCATGACAAAAGTTATTAAGGTGAAAATTTGGTTCCTTAGACATAAGTTCACTAAGTTTTAACACTTAGTAATTTTTAAAAAGTAGATCCAATGGCCCACATTTCATCTCATCAAAGATTGACAATGTAAAATCAATTTGAGATCAACTATGTTAAAAATCTAAGTTCAAAGTAGAGCCGAGTGAGTAGTTTAGTAAAGGCATATCTCACACATGCAAAGGTTTTAGGAAATTATTAATATATAGTTATATTCCTATTTAAAAAGAGAATATATGGTCCAAATTTTAGTTCGAGAGATTAAGTGAAGCAAAATATATGTTGGTACAAACATGGCCTTCTAGGCAAATTGCAATGGTCCCCATAGTGAAATTTGCACGAAATTAAAGTTCACGACCAAATGGAGATCCAAAAAATCATGGGAAATCATAAAATTTAGATCAATAGCATGCATTGAGTCAAAAATGTCAAAGTAATAGTTGGTTAACAAAGTTAAAGTCTAGTATTCTTCGAAGAGATTGACAGAGCATATTTGGTCTAAGATGTTAGGAGGTGGCAAGATGAAGCCAAGTGTTTGATGTTTAACCATGAGCAAAGATAAATATCAAGATACTTCTAAGATATAATTATGAGTAGATGTTTTTACATAAATAGATTAATGGTGCATATTGTGTGAGATGATTTCAAAGTGTCCAATGTTTAACATAGATAAAGATTGAGCTACGCACAAGAGATTGACAGAGTGCATTAAGTCAAAAAGTCAAGTCAAAGATCCAATGGTGAGAGATGAAAGGTAAAGTCCAAGTAACTTATAAAAATATAGATGGATCATGTTTAATCTGATTAGGAAAGACATGAGATGAGGACAAAGTGGTCGATGTTTAACTGTGACTGTTGGCATTTGAATATTCAAATTTGCAAAGGAAAAATTGGTGCTTAGTATTTTGTCCATAACTTTTGATCCAAGATGAATTTATTGAGATTAAAAAGGAAAGTTTTAGAGGACTCAAAGGCACATCTAGTGAACCTAGATAGATGGTTTGATTATTTGTATAATTAAATATATTGAGCTCCAAAGTTGACTACATGTTTAACTATGTTCTAGAAGTGACCCGAAAAGGTTATTCAAGTTCATTTTGATGTTGTTTGGGTGTTTCATTTTGTCTTAGCTATTGGATAATGTTTTAGACTCCTTGTGGATGATATTTGAGGTTTTTTAGAGGTGTGATAAATCTATATTGAGTATGAATAATTCTTAAAAATTTGACTGTGTGTTCGTTTATGATGTTCCTGTGTACAAGGTCTATGTTTGAGTTGATTGAGCATACACAGATGTGAGCAAAGATGACTATGATCATTTGAGAATGTATTAGGGGTCATAAGGATTGGAATTATGTATTTAAAAGTGGTCCTATGTACTTATTTTTCTTGATGAAGTGATAAATGGGTGAATAGGTCTCCATGATACCTATAGGGGCTACAAGGTCCTAATTGAAAGGTGTAGATGCTTAAGGGTGACCCATAAATGTTATGGTAAACCTATGAAGATTACATTGAGATGTGTCTTCATATGGTAAATTCCTTAAGGGTTAAGGCATACCTAATGGATGACGAAGATGTTGATATTCATGAATGCTCTATAAATAGTGAAACCAAATGTGATGGTTTATAGAATTTGATGTGGCTTGTGAATGTTGAGTTGAGAGAGGAGTTGAATAGCGAAGGAAGAGAGTAAGTGTAACCAGTGAATGAGTTGATGAGTAGAGTAGATTAAGGACTATGTGTATGACCTGTAAGTCATAATTCTAATGTATGAACAATGCTTTTATGGGTTTGAAGCATAAACATGAGCAAAGAAGAGTAGGTTAATCTAAAAGGTTGTTTTGGATGTTTTGTGTGTGTGTGAAGGCAAGATGAAGGTTGTGTTATCAGAGGTCCATCATTAAGTGTTGAAGACATCAGTTCAAAGGTAGAAGTGTTCATTTCATAAGAGGTCATAAGTTTTCATTTCATATGAGGTTATAAGGAAGTGTTCATTTCATAGGCTGTGTTATGAGCTAATGAGAATAAGAAAATCCTTATCAGGTTGAGAACCCTTCATTTTGTGCACTTGAGAGACCTTAGAACACATTTTCATGCCTTATCCTTAAAACTACAACTCTAAAATGCCTGAACACACGTAGAAAAACATAAATCACCTCTAAAAATACTTACATAAGCTAAAATACTCTAAAATCTAAATCATGACCTCTCATTAGGCCACACTCTCTCTCTTTACTTGCTTAGACCTTAACCTGCAAACCACATTAGGCCTTAAAGATGACCTTCATGCCTCTTTCCATGTACTCTCCACCACTCTCACATACTAAAAAAACCTCATACATGTTTAAAAATTATCATACATCCTTTATAAGCCTTGAAAATAGATCATGATGCCTCATTAGCCCATGTAGGGTCTAGGAGTGGTCTAGGTGAAGACTTTTTTTGAAGGTCTTACTCTTATAGGCTTACCCTAAAACTCATATGAGTACTCCTATGCCTCACATACATGCTCAAACAACCTAATACAATAACTCATGCCCATGTGCACTCATCTCACCAAGCAATCATACTCGTACCTTCTCTTAAGGTCTCTTCATGTTATGACTCGTGCCATGCCAAGGCTTGTTAAGACACTTTGTACTCATGAACTAGTACTCAAACATGATTATATTAATGATATAAAATAAGAACACTCATCTGATAGAACTCTCACACCATTAAAACAACCTTGACATCAACTAATAGAAAAATTATTAGGTTGCCTTCAAATTATCTCTTTGACCTGACCGTTGACATCAACTAACAGAGGAATCATTAGGTTTCCTTGAAATTATCTCTTATCACAAGGCTTCCTTGTCACATCAATGACATAAATATTAACATCAATGACAAAATTTATCAACATACTCTTATTCATCAAAGTTTTTAATGTTTTGGCATTGTTCATCCCATTGGTTTTATAGCTTTTGATGCCTAATTTGATCTTGTCATCCTCTTTAAATGCAATGAATGCATGTGCACAAGTTATCTTCATCATATTTAATATTTTGGATTTAATAGTGACCTTTTTATCTTCCAAAATTGTAATTTACCCCATAACATGTGTTTGATGTGACCTTATGTCACTTCATTTAGCTACTCTATTTAATGAATCCACCTGTCACATCTCAACTTGATCTACCTCAAATAGGCTATAATATTTTGAAATGCCACATAATTAATGATATTCCATTACCGTTGGTGGTCCTTATTCCATACCTATCTTATTATCAACACATTCTTGGACTTAATTGAGATTGATATAGTTGATTCTATTTGTCCTTGATGATCTATCATTAGAATGTGATCGCACCCTATGATCATAGCCTCTTCTTAGATGTTATGATGTGAGACTACAAACACACTATACAAGTATTATAACCTCACAAAAAAAACCAAAAAAACAAAAACATACAACATTAATTACCTGGTGTCACTCAAAACTTACTCATAATTGTGGCACATTGATAGAGATTAAAGGAGGTAAGGCTAAGTTTACATCCATTTATACATCCTGGTAATATGGTTCCCTATAAATCATTTAGCAAAATGGTAACCTGTTATGAGACTTCTTGAATAATATAGGGCCTTTTACATCCAATTCACATCTTCCTTAGAAATATTTTGAACCTCTTATCATATGATAACACTGCCTATTCTAATTCTTTAGATCACATTTTATGATCATGCCATGCCTTTTGACTTAGCTTGTTAATCTATTTTATCCACTAAGCCCTTTGTCTATTCTCTTCCATCTTAATTAAATCCAAAAATATATATTTTATTGAATCATGGTCAGCAAGTCACATAATCATTGAAATACACAAACTTGATAAAATATACTCCATAGGCATAAATGCATCAATACCATATATTACACAAGATCATAAGATGGGTTGAATCTGAGTCATGATATACCAAGGGGATAAATGGTGGTGTGCCACATGTTTTCCTTGTAGAAGAGATGAAATTTGACATGTGTTTAAATATCACAAGAACCATGATTTGGTACATATAGAATTTGGGATCGAATGAAATTTTTATGTGACAAATGTCACTAAATTGTGCATTCATGAATTGTAGAGACTAGGTGTGTGAAATTGGCCTTTCAAGATGAGCTCAAACCCTAATAATTTTTTAAATTCATGGGGGAAAGAATGAAAAAGTGTTGGACCTCTTGTATAACAAAAAAGGTGAACATGCATAAGGGTACCTTGAAGGTGTCTCCTTGGAGATACCTTTCAAACATGCATAAGGGTACCCTTGAGGTATTACAAGGCCCTTCAAGGTATCACCCAATAATACCTTAAAATAGACCTTGAAAGGCCTTGTAATACCTTCAACGGTACCCTTATGCATATTTGAAAGGTATCTCTTAGAAGATACCTTCAAACTCTTGGGTTCACCATAGAGGTTAAAATCACATACAAGATCTCAAAATATAAGTAACTAATCATTTTCCATAATTTTTATCAAAACCCGCATTGCTCAATATCATTTGGTATACTAATAAAATACATGGTTGAATGTTGACTTAATTAGCTATTTTTCTCTACACAACTATTCTTTTCTTATGCAAGTTTGAAAGGTATCTCTTAGGAGATACCTTCAAAGTAGGATGAAACAAGGATTGAAGTATGTACTATATGATATTAAAAGCTATTATTATTTTGTATTAACATAAACAATGTCATTAAAAAATAGTTAGGTTTTAACATATCTCCATGCTTATGTTATGGTATAAATAGAGATTTATCTCTTGCATATAGGTATAAAGTAGACTGATTTTATAGATAACTTGATTAACAACTTCTCATGTATTTTGAAAATATCCAAGCTAAAAAATCATGCATTAATGGCTTTCTAATGTGGATACTATGTTACTCTCATAAATAATGGTAAGGTCATTGGTGAAGGAAGAATACACAAAAATCTAGGTCCAGACATTAACTCGTTGGATTCCATAAATCTCACTTTTGCATGCCACAATGAGGAAATACCTATTGAATTTTTAAGTATTAATTTGAGTAAAGCTTTTGATCAGCCAAGCACTTCACTCATCCAAGTGGAGTTTGATGAAAGCATAGATACTAAGATTATAACAATGTATGTAGATAAATGTTGTACCTAAAAAAACTTCAATCAGGATTATCATTTGAGATGCTAAAATATACAAGGATAAAGTTGCTTGATTACAACATAATAGATAGGAGACAACATGTCTTGGATGCCCTTTCTATCAATTATTTAATAAAAATAAAAACAAAATTACCATTGATTTTTAGGGTACATAAATTTGTTTGGAAGCTTGACTTAAAATATATGGATTGAAGAGATGTAACTTTTTTGAAAATCAAAATTGTAAAAAAAATGAGAAGTGAAATGCATTTCATGTAGGGGGTTTTTCCAAAATACACAAAAGAAGACAATGGTAACTAAATATTTGTTTTACCAATTGGTGGATGATTTTGCATATTTTTTTGTTATGATTAACATGTCAGGTAAATATAGATATCTCATGAGAAAATGTTTGACATCTTATAGCATCTTTCACTCAAGAATTTATGAGGTACCACATAAATACACAACTATTAGATATGAAATATGAGCCAATATCCCAACCAAAATTCAATAACACGTGCAAAATTAATTTTCATGATGTGACCATTGCCAAGTATGATGAATTCACTAGGTGCAAAACACACATCTTGTTGACTCAACAAATATGCTCTGGGTCCCTCTCTATAGATCATAAGATTGTATTGATCAATAATTCATGATGCACTCAAATTATATACTTTTTGAAAGATAAATATATTACACATATAAATGAATGTCATAGTAATACCCTAAAGAATGCCTCAATGTCAATCATGATAAGGTGGAATGTAAAAAAGCATTTGTGCCAAGGATAGAGACAAAAATCAAAGTAGTTACTGATAAAATAATAGAGTTGTCTCTTGTAAGGATTTTAACACATGGCCATTATGCAGGTGGATATGGGAATTTTTTTACCATATGTTCTTAGAGGATCTAAATTTAATATCACCTCATTGAATAAGTTATTTAAGGATATGGAAACAAAAAGTCTAGATACTTATGGATCTTTACTATATAAACATCTATCTTTAAAATATACATTTTATGATGCACTTTTGTCTAACAACTACTACATTGAATGCAATAAATACATAGAAGAAGCAAAATCAATTTGTGCCTTCATGAAACTTCTTTCTATGCTATACCTTCAACTAGACAACTATTGTCGGGATAATAAGAATAAGCACTTCCTTCCATCCAAAATTATATTTTATTTAAATGTTGAATATTATATGGAACTAATATTACATTTAAAAATTCAAAAATTCATGTTTTTGTGTATAGTTTTGAGTTGCAATATTTATCTCTCCTTGTCTACAAAGGTGTTTTCCTCGATGTCGAGGTTGGATTTATTCTTATAGGACATACCCATGAGGACATTGAAGACACATTTGAAAACCTATCTAAATGTATAAAGAAGAAAGATGTATGGCATGTGGTAGAGAAGATGGATAGTTATAGGACATGTAAAAATACAAAAAACTTCACTCCATATTTTATTGAAGGAGTAGTAGATTTCAAAGACTATGTTAATAGTTACTAGCTAAAGGGAAGAAATGAAATAGTAGGCTTGACAAAAGGTCAATACTTTATTCTACACATGGAAAATGGTCAACTCATTATGCATTGAAAAAACTCTATAAGAGATATAAATTAGTCCCCCTCCCTTTGATTTCATTATGGGGAACAAAATAAAATGGTGAGCCAAATGTTGCAGAAGGTAATATGACATTTTTTTTTCAAACACTTGAAAAATAGAGAAAATTTTCAAGATTCCATTATTTCAAAATTCTTAGATAGAAGTAGAAAAAAGAGTGAAAAAGAAATTAAATATAACTTGATTAAGTATGTACAAAAATTCAATGAATTTGGTTTGACCAATATAGTAAGTGGAAGGATCTAGTATATTACTTCCAAAACATCTATGACACAATGAAAGCAGATATGTTCCTTTCTAAAGTTGAATGTAAAGGAGATTTTTGGCCTATAACTCTCTATTAAATACCCTTGCATAGAGATCTGTATAAAACGGTTCATAATAGGACCCTTGATTTTGGAGTGGCATCTATAGATACATATGTTGGTCTAAAAAGCAAAAGAACAAAAAATTAATTTGATTTAGCTCAAGATGTGTAAAATGGTGATATGCTATTTATTAGACTTGATGATTCTATATAAGTGAACTACACAATATGGATTTATAGAGTTGAAACCAATATTAAGAACTCCAAACAAATGGAGATATAGAATGAAGGGTAAAAATAGCTTAGTTCATCCAGTTCATGCAGGGAAAGATATGTAGAAGAAGCAAAAATTTATTCAAGCCATTTGGAAAAGAAATGGAAGCCAAACCCAACTAACACATCTTTACCCTTGATACTCATTGATAGTATCATCTATACTTGGAAAATAAATAAAAATTGGAGAGGTTATACACTTGTTCTCCCTAATTTTTTTAAAGGCATTGTAATGGACTATTTGAATGCATCATCCCACTAGTCACTTTGAAAACTAGTGATAAAGGATTAGTAACTATTTTTTTCTTTCATCACATTGGCAAATTTGAAATGGTGTTTTCTTAATTTTGGAATGAGAACTATGAATGTTTTTTTTCAAAATTTAGTCCATTTTGGGAATGTATAATATTTTATTAATTTATTTATTTATAGTGGTACTTCGTATTTTGGGTCTTATAAAAGACACTTTGGCATTTGCATTTTATATTTTTTACTATGACAATTCAGTATTTTGATAACTATGTATTTATTTAATGGCATTTGACTATTAGAATGTCCACTTCTCATTTTTATGTTTTAAAATGGTCTTTGGATTTTGTGTATTCCAAATAGAAGATCACATTTGATGAATCATGAAAACCTCTTCGGATTTTCAATTTTTCAAATTAAATTTTGAATTTTACATCCTTCAAAATAGTCTTTAGAAAATGGTCTTCACAACTTGCACATTAGAATTTACACCTTGGATTTTGTGCATTACAAAATACACTTTGGCATCCCTATGTTTAAAAAAAGGTCTTTGCGGTTTATGCCTTGGAATGCCCCATTTCAGCATTTTCATATCAAGATTTATTCTTCGATATTTACGTATCAATAAATAGTCTTCAGATTTTTAGTTTTTCAAATTACACTTTGACCAAGCACACAAGATTGTGCCACATAACATAATATCAACAATTTGGCTATGCATAAGGATGATGAGTCCAAACAAAAGTCCCTAACAATGTAAACACTTAAGATTGTGACACACATCACAATCTTAGTAAATCAATGATGTAGGAGATTATATTAATAACATAAACATCAAGGAGGAGTCCTGCAACCTAGACACTTGTGATTGGGTAACTTAACACAATCTTGGGGACTCTCTCACGAACACCAAAGTCAACATGGGAGAACTAGTTTCCTAGTGATCGACACATGGCATGTACACAAATACAAGATAAACTTTGACAATCGCAGGGACATCATCTAAAGAATAAAAAATAGTTCAGAATCTAATCAACTATTGATATGTGGCATCCCAATCATCCCAGGTGATTTAAATCACATATCACCTGAGCGATCAATTGATGTATAAATTATTTTTTATTAAGAAATAAACTACCTAGGCTTATTATCTATAAATGCATGGTCTATGAACTAGTTTGAATGGTTGTATAAATTTGATTAAATATATTAGAAAGACCACAAGCCTTCTGACTATTTTACACATTTAGATAGATGTGCTTTGTGTGTAATAAGTCTAATTAATTTTTGATAAGTCCATTTAACTATTGATAAATTGCTCAATTTATTTTAGTTGAGGTGAAAGAGGGGTATATTAGAAATTTAATTATTTTTGATAGTTTTAAATAATTTAGACTTATTACTATGTGTGTGTGTGTGTGTGTGTGTGTGTGTGTGTGTGTGTGTGTGTGTGTGTGTGTGTGTGTGTGTGATTTATTTGTAATATGTCCAACTAAATCTTGATACAGTCCAATTTATGAACTTGATAATTTTCAAAAAATTGATTACTAATTGTTTATAATTATTTTAAATAAGTTGGACTTATTACAAATACATTAGATAGATGTGATTTATTTGTAATAAGTTCAACTAATTTTTGAAAAGTTCAATTAATTTTTTATAAAGTCTAATTTATTTTTGATAGTTTAAAAAAAATGATAATTAATTGTTTTTAATTATTTTATATAATTTGGACTTATTACAAATACATTATATAAATGTGATTTATTTGTAATAATTCCAAATAATTATTGAGAATTTAAATTAATTTTTGATGAAGTCTAATTTATTTATGATATTTTCAACTACTAATTATTTCTGATCATTTTAAATAATTTGAAATTATTACAAATACATTAGATAGATGTGATTTATTTGTAATAAGTCCAAATTAGTCTTGATACATTCTAATTTATTTATGATAGTTTTAAAAATTTTGGACTATTAATAAGACCATATTATCTAAAATTGTCCTTAAAACAACAAAGTTATTTTTAATTCAAATGAAAAATTATATCTTGCATACTTTCTACAATATGATTATAAAGTTTTAGAATCACAACAATCTCAAAATGAGATGGATTACAAAATCAGATCCATATATATCCATTATTATTAACTCGTACTATTTAAAATTAATCTATATAAAATAATTTTTAATACAAATATTTTCCAAGATGAATCATTTAACACAATTTAAGGGTATGTTTATTTATATTAAAGACACACTACTTACATTAAGTGTTTTTACCCAAACAAAACATTAACATACCTTAGTGTATTAAAAGTATTAAATGTTTCCATGTTCACCAGATACAATAACATGGTATAGCTTAATACATCTCAAAATGGGTCACATATATTATTAAATTAATTCTTATCATATTTGTGTCTTCTAGGGTCAAATATCTAATAGTTAGCAATGGTCACTTATATAACATATCACAAGATTCATGAGATGTCACCAAGACCCATCATAAATTCCTCTATTACATAAATTGATCATGCCTCATTGGAAGTCGGCCATGCATATGTTATAAAAAAAAAAAAAAAATTGTGTAGATAATATATTACCTTGTGCCATAAATAGTTTTGATATATGAGTTCCAAATGATGCCTATATGTTTTCTGTTTAACCACAAGTGACCACATTGCTTATGAAAAAAATTCAATTTTTTGGGGAAACCATGATAGTGGGATGATATATTTTTTGACAAATGTATTTAAAAATATAAAAATAATGCCTCTGTAAAATCATACATCAGTAGATTGCTTGTAATTTCACTACGTGAATTTACCATTTTCTCATAAATATGTAATAATATACAAATATTTGTATTTAGAGATGTGTTCCTTGGGTCATTTCCATGCTTCGTTAAAAGATTCAAGTTACCAAAATATTTTTACCTCACATGTGGTCATGCAAAAGTCTTGATCAGGTTACCAATGCTACAAGATTTGAGGAATCAAGGATTACCTCAGACAAATTAAAATAACTCAATTTTACTACAAGTATTATCATATAAAATAACTATAATACTATTTTTTTAATCCATCCTAATCATGGTTTTGGTTGATGTAAGATAACATGATGGCCTAAATACTCCTATACCTAGGTTATAAAATTTTAAGCATAATGCTTAAAAACTTAAGATAAATGGTAGTACCATCATTTTGACTTGAAACATAAGCCACGATGAACATTTCCACCATGTGAGATACATCAATATATTTTCATTCAATTATTCCTTTATTTTATAAATAACAAATAAACCATAAACTTTTCTTCTCCACTCATATGTACTCAACATTTTTATTTTATTTCTCAATACTTGGGTAAATTCTATCCATCTCTTCCAATTATATTTTTTTATCCATTTCCTTGTTTTTGTGAGACTTGTCCCACCTCTATACATACACATCCACTCAGTTATCTTAAATATATTGCTTTTATCTTTTTTAGGTTTACACCTACTACTGTATAACTACCTCCACCAAAAAAAATTGTCTTTGTTCACCATTTATCCAATCTACTATTGGATTATCATACCAACTATCTTAAGGTAACTATAATTTTCCTTGATTTTCATTAGTTTACATATTTATGCTTATTTCTTATTTCATATTTTGAACTTAAACAATTTCTCATAAATTCCACTGTTATCATTGTGAAAGTATTTATGTGCTATTATTCAATTGTGACATTGTCTATTGAAACATTTTGATGCTTCTAGTTTGCACTCTTATTTTCCTTCCTTTCGAATGGAATAAATTTATTTTTAAATACCCAATATATTTCATATATAATCAAAAGCTAGTTTTCACACTGTATACCTCATAAATTCTCCTTATTACTACACACAACCAAATAAATTTGATGTTCAAACTCAATATTCCTCTTTCATGCAATATCTATGCTCATTAGTATAAAATAATTAATCTTGATGTATATCACATAGTTTATCTACTCATCCTTTCTATACTTGTTGCATATGTGAAATCCATCCACCATATGCATATCTTTTTCTTTTTCTTGATATTTTTTCTACTCTAACTCTTCCTCTATTACTTTTATTTTCTCTGCAATACATTCTAACACTTCTATAATTAAATGCATTTTTTCCAATTTTTATTTACGCTATTTCTATTTACCTTGAAATCCAAAAGTTTCATTATAACTATGAGCATAAAAAACATTACACATTCTCGTTTCCATTAATTTTATACTTTCTTTGTCATTCTCTTTTCTTGTGCCCTTCGTAATCTCAAATAAATCCACCTTTTATAAATCAACAAATTCTTCTACCGTCAATTCAATCTCTCTAATGACTTTAGAAAGTCCATCTATCTTTCACTCTTTATATCCAATATTGTACTCAAATTACCATCTGTGTATGTGAATCACTAAATCATCTTCATCTCTTACATATTTAGAAGACAATATTATTATTCTTTTTGAAAAAAATTGGATTTATATAAATTACCGGACTATCCACTACATATTTGCTCTTCTCAACCATATTATATTCCACACATGGAAGATATATTTCCTTTTATAGTTGAATCATATTCACTTAACCACGCATTTTCTATCTCCATGTATATTTGCATTAAAAGTCTGATACTTTTTCTTCTTTTATATATATTTTATTTTTAATTATTCTAAAAAGATTACTTTCATGCTTCATCATTCCACCGTCTTTATCCTTTGATTTATGAAATGTATCTTTAGAAAACTCATCCAGCTCATTAGTAGTACAGATAATCGAAATAAAATTAAATTACTTTAACATACTAATGTTATAGAGGTTTTCAGGAAAATTACCTGTATCTTCTACTGGGAGAAATGAATATGAGAAGTATCCTTTCCCAAAATTGATTGCCAGGCAAACTTTCTATCGCCAAATATGCAAAATAACCCCATAAAAGTGAAAGTGGTATTTTTCATAGCATTGACATTAATTCCACACAACTACCCATTAACAACGATTGCAGCAGGTTTGTGAGTCGTTGTTACTTAACACGGATAGGGAGTAAGAGACCCATGTGATTCTTTGGGTCAGAGATGTATCCATTTATATCTGGGAAATTTGTAGGTCTTTGCTTTCTTTTAAATTCAATAGTTCTCTGATATCATTTAATGCCTGCAACAGGAAGGGAGCATATCATTAGAAAAAGGATAATTAAGTTTATCCGCTTCCATTAAAAAAAATGAGTTTTGAAGAGGATTTTTACAGTATCTGAGCTAAACGTGGTGTTTGGCGAGATAGGAAGATCTATGTTTACGAAAACTTCTTGCATGTTATCGTATATTTCTTTCACTGTATCATTCTATGTAATGCTTGAGTTTGCAGTTTCCAACATTTTTTTCTGCAATATCTACATAACAAGAAAGATAATAGTACTCTACTATCATGAAGCACATAAGACTTGTATAAATCTAACAAAAATTGAAGTATATATGTACATACCAAATGGTTCAATGTTGCAAGACTTCTGGTATGCATGAGAGATTGTGGTAACACTCTGTATGATGGAGGAATCCCAAGGAGTCCACATGTAAGACCCTGACTCCAATAACATTCAACAAGCAAATTTGTCATATTGGCTTAAATGCATGTTTTTACTCAAGAAATCATCAAGCGTTATCAATTACAGTTGCAGCGAGAGTACTGTGCATCCTAAAACCATAAAATCATAATGATAGGAAGGTGGGTTCTTTAAATTGTACTACCTTTATTACGCCATCTTTGCAGTAACGTTGTGATTGAAAAAGAATAAGCAAACAAACAAAACCGCTGGTATGTAGTGTGTACCCTGATGACTATCCAATTTTATGGAACCCTATCAGCCCAAGCAACGGGGCTGAAGAGACTCCTTAAAACACCTTCAGGATATTCATTTGTGGGTATGTATGAAATTCCAGTCCAGAAAGACAATATTACAGTAACTCCAAAATTTGCAACTATTCCTCGCATCCATCCTATCAAAGATATTACAGTCCAATGTCCGGTATGGCCAGTCCAGTGCCTGATATGGCCTAATCCCAACATTATAGTATCGCCTAATTACTAAATTATCAACGAGCATGAGGTTGAGCGTCAGGCATGGAAAGGCGGAGATGCTAAAGGTGGAGTGGGCGAAGATGTGATGACATATGATGTTTTCAAATTTCCTCTTTTAGACGACTATTTTAAGCAAATTTCATACTAGCCTAGTGTAGACCGTCGAGTTTTTCCTCTTCAGACCATTCAGAACCGTAATACTCTTCTTCCGTAGCAGTAGCATCTTTGGAGGCTGACAAGAACATGCCCCCCACTGCTGGAAATGCACGACGGAGACGGAGACCGGTAATGTACACACAACGATCATCACTCCTATGAGCATGATTCCGTGTTTCATGGCAGTACGTGGAGCTTGTGAAGAAGAGAAGCTGAGTTAATCCCGACCCGAAGTTCCCGCCTACCCCTGCCATGCTCGAAATCACACCAAGATACCTGCTTGAAATGAAAAGAATGATGCAGAATGTTGCCCCACAGGCTGCCTGTACACAGACGGAGAAGGCGACCATGGCAACGGTAGAGAGAAAAAGGGATCCTGCTTTGCCCAACCAGATGCAGAACACCAAACAATGACCTTTCGATCTGCTTTAGTTTTGGTGGGATTTGTTTGAGTGGGATATTTGAAATTCAAAATTGTTTGAACAAGCATACTGTCACGGATGATGCCACATTGCCAGCTCATGGGGAACGGTTTATGGTCACGATCATGCTGGTGATTGGGGAATGGTTTACAGTCACGGTCACGTTGGTAATTGCGATTTGGAAGGGCTGCAGTCGACAGTGACTTTTTACTGGCGATATCATCGACTAGCACATTCCAGGAGTTGGCGTGTGCTAGTTAAGCTCATCCTGTAACAATCAACGTTCGATGGAACTATTAAACCCCATTAGTGATTTGCCCTTTCAAAGCTAAGCATTCCTTCATTTTCAATGTGCCACTATGCCTCCCGTTGCTTAAAATTCTTGCGTATTGAGTTTGAAGTCACCATAACTAACTCTTGGTCTTGCTTGGACAGTAACTCAACGCAATTATCATCGGATAAGAGCTTCATTTGTTTTTAGTTCAAACTTCGACCTCCACGCTCTTTGCCTATTTAATTTATTGCTTGAATGTTTGTTATGTAGTCCATGTCGTTATTCATATAGATAGCTTCTTAATCCCTCCCACGACAGTCTCCACCAAACGCTCATATAATAGCATCCACCAACGGCTCTCATGACAGTCTCCCTCCAATGATAGTCTCCCTTTAGATGGCTAAATATTTACATGGCATAGTTCACCACTGAGTGCCTCCCACCACTACCGTAATTTACACGACATAGTCCACCACTTAGTGCTGCTCAACACTATCGTAATTTACATGGCAGTCTTAAATCAAGGTTGGTTACAAATTACAATATTTTGAAACATCCAATAGATTTCGATATTTTCATATTTGAAATTCTTGATAACCAAGTTGGATATTAGAATTTCATTAAAGCATTTCGGTGGGGGGAGGTCCTTGGTTTGACTCACCCCCAATACAACCAAAGCAAAATTTTGGTGTCATTTTAAAAATGGTGGTTATTTAATAAAAAACTGGAGTATTTTTTTTAAAAAAGGTCTTTTATAATAGTGAGGGGGTATTTTATTGGTGAAAATTTATTCAGTGGAGTTAAACTTTATAAGTTGGGGATTTTATCAAGAGGTGGCCTTATTACAATGAGAGTTGTAATTTTTTAAAGTAGTAGACAATTATTTTGGTAAAGGGATTTGTTTGTTCAAAAAGCATAAAATTGTAAAATTCTAAGAAGGAAATTATTTTGTGAGGGGGAAGTTTTTTTGACAAGATGTCTAGACAATTCTTATCTTTGTCTTCTTCTACTTCTTTTATAATTGGATAATTGATTATTTGAACTATTAAATATGACCAATAACCATATTTAGAAATCAAAGATGTAACAATTGCTCTAATATAAAGAATTGTGAAGAGTCTTTGATGACACTGATTCAACGCTCACCTCAGAAAAGGAAAAATACTTGTATTCATGAAAGCAAGAAGAAGCTCATGGTTTAATTGCCTTGACTGTGTCATACAATTTAGCATTCTAAATCACTAATTTCAAAACTCCAAAAAAGGTATGGGAGCTTTTTGAAAAGTTATCCTATAAAATCAATTAGTTTAGAATGTTATAGTTAGATGTTGAGTTAACTTCAAGCCCTCCTTTTGATTTTCCCTCGATTGAGGAATTTTTGTCAAAATTTAAATCAATTAGATCTTAATTAAAAGTCATGGTAAATAAAAATTGGACAATGTATATTTATGATTTTGTCAAAGTTAAAAGATCCATTCAATGTATTTTATTTTGTTTTCTATTCTATTATGGATGCCTTTCGATATAAGTTTAAAATTTCATCCCTCAAGGTATTTTGTGAAATATTATCTCATGAACAACAAAAATTAATGTCATTAGATGCCTTACCTATTTCAAGTCATGCTTTGGTGAAAAATTCTCCTAAGAGAAAATGGAAGCCTAAATAGAAACTATGATGTCCTTATAAACAAATAAAATCAAACAAGTCTTCAGATACCACTAATGATTCCTCTAAACCTTCAAATTCTATGAAACTAAAAAGTCATTTAGGAAAATTAAGGTTTATGATCCATGCCCATATTGTATAAAGACAAACCATCTTGAGTATAAATGTTATCACAAAATGGAATTATTGGAAGCAATACTAAAATAATATAATATTGTTGTACCTTCACCTTCATTTTCTTCTAACACAGGGAAAGGGAAAGCTCTCTCTACTAGATCATATTCTTCCATGTCAAATAGATGAATATTATATTTGTCAAGTTACAAGTTAGATCATTGTATGTCCTTGCATATGGCATATTGCACCCTTGTGGACACACAAACCCACACTTAGGGGAGAACTACATATGTCTGAGGCCATCTTCAGAGTTGTGGCTATGTAAGCAATGCTCATTGACAAAGGGGTCATTGACAAATGTAGATAAACCATCACCAAATAAATTCATTCTATTAGCTTCTTTACCGATTCTATTAAAATTTTACACTAATTCACAAAAGATTTAGACCTTATTATGTTTTATTCTATTTATTAGGCTTCTGAGTTTTGTTTTTTTTAGCTCTTGAACTTAATTCTATTTTTTTATGCTTTTGAACTTTTCATTTTTGTTAATTGTTTTCATGTTATATTTAATGGAAAAGGGCATTATGTTAGGTGATATCAATTGTAAAATTCTTTAGATGATGATACCTAACATTGTAGCTTAATTATATTTTTTACAGGTTCTCTTCTTGCTTATGGATCATGATGTGGTGGATAAAGTGGAAAGTTTTTAGAGTTGAGCACATGATTGACAGATTTTGTAAAAGACAAATTCTCTTATGGAGTGATTTAAATGGATTCTCAACAAATCATGTAATGTTTGATTATATATTTTATGGCTTAAATTTTATAAATGTATACCTGAATGTGGGAAAATAAATACTTTAAAAGATTAAAAACTATTACAAGGTAATTAGTCAAAAAAACCCAAAATTTTGATGTGTACAAGCTTGATGATTTTGTATTGGCTTTATAAATATGCTACAAATATCTCTATTAAAAGAAGATAGATTTCAACCTTCATATATCCTACAAATTAAGATAAGGTTTAGTTGGTATTTTTGATGGTGCATTATAGATTCATGCCCATACGTTGAGAATAGACATTCACGGTTCTGAATAATTCATTGTAGATTCATTTTCATGTGTTTGGCATAAACACTGACATTTGGTATGGTTTATGTTTGGGCCTTTTCAATGTGCTTGCAAACTCAACAACTATTTGCTTCGAAGATTTAGTATAAATATGTTGTAATCAATGAGGAGGCTTCAACTTATCTTTTGACTCATTGTTATAAATTGGATGTGAATTGTACAATGTGCACTTATTTTGACTAGCACATTACAACATGTTTTTAGTGTTTTTGTCAAATAACATGCACGATCACCATCTAATTTGTTTTGAGGATGTAGGATTTCCCACCCTTAAAGGAGCCTCAATGCACATTTCACTTGCACTTGATTTGAGTTGCATAAAAAATGGTTTTCATTGACCTCATTTATCACATCCTCCTTTTCATCCTACAATCTACATAATTGATATGATTTGCTTAAAGTTTAGCTAATGAAAGCACAACTAAAATGGACAAGTAATGAAAAATTACTATGTAATAATTCTTTGTTCAAGATAGTAGGCACTTTACCATGGAAAATGTTGCTTGCTCATAGTTTCATGGACACGACCCACTAACTTCTCCCTTCGATAACTTGAACTATTCAATTGACTTGCCTAATCATGGTCATTTCCATCCTCCCCCACATGATGTCTAGGTTCATGAATCATAAATAATTTATCTACCTCAAACAAGAACTGCATCTTGTTTAATTCCAATTCTTGTTGCCCCTTTACCATGCAAAAGAGGCAACTTTGATAGTAGCCCTTGCTTCAAACTTTCAAAAATTCTATTCTTCTATAGACATCTAGCAATAAGATATCTATCCATGCTATAGTAACATGACCACCCACAAGGACTTAGTGCCTAACTCCCTTATTTCATAAAACTTAATTTTGATGGGAAGTTATCCCATAATAACCCTTTAGGAAAATGATTTTGGATGAAGAAGATAATAAATGTTAATAGTGGATTGGGAAGGCCAATAGAGGGAAGATTGAGAGTGTATGCTAAATGTAAGGGATTAGGAAGTGTAGATGTATTTGTCTTCTTCCTCAAACCATGAGTGCTCTAGATTCCGATCCACTATTCCTTCTTCCATTTAATGATTGAGAATATATATTTTGTATTTGCTAGAGATGGTAAAACCTAAATAATTTATCTATATGCTTAGTATTGGTATAAATATAAATTGACTTTGTTTTTGTTAGCCCATAACACTAGAATAATTGTTTGAATTATGACCATTCGCACTCCATATTATTAACAGTTATGTAATATCATTTTTTTTTTCTAAAGATAAGAGTTAAAGAAGCTTGAAAAATGAAAAATTGTTTAAAATTTTCTAATGTTATATAGTAACCCTAAAGTTCCATGGCCAAATGGATGCAAACGATAGCACAAACACACTATTGCACGTTATATGTAAAATATAATATGTAAATTACAATTTTTTAATTTAATTTATTTTGAAATAATATTTTTATATTTTGTATGGTTTTATATTTTCTTATTATTTAATCATTACTCAAACTCATTATGAAATGGAACATCTCTTCTGTATAAAATTCATTATTGTATGAAAGAATACACAATTTCATTTTCATTACTTTCACCAAAAATATTAAATTATTCTTTAATAATTTGTACACAAAAAATAATTAAAAATAAACAACCATAAATTTTAAATAGTCACACTATTTCATTTAATAATAATAATAATAATAATAATAATAATAATAATAATAATAATAATAATAATAATAATAATAATAATAATAAACAACTACTTGTACCTTCGGGGCAATTTCTATTCATAACACACTACAAATTTCTTTTCCAGCACATAGTTATAATGTTTGGGTTTATGAGTGTAACTAAAGGTGTTAATAAGGTATACATTTGTGATATTTTTGTGACTACTACTGACTCTATTATATATGTTGGAGTGTTCATCTAGGTTAGGGTAAGCTTTTTTAAAGATAAAGATAAAAATAAAAATAAAAACAAAAACTAAAATAAAAATAAAAATAAAAATAAAAATAAAAATTTACACTTTTTCATTTTAAGAAAACTTTAATAATAATGATGATGATAATGTTGATGTGTTTGTATCTTCGAGACAATTTCTATTCATATCACAGTACGAATTTCTTCTCCAGCAGTAAAGCCTTTTAACGTTTCGCTTGACTCCCAAATTTTCTACCTGTTCGTTGAACGCAGACAGTCAAGATGGCGATGGATACCGTATAAAAGACGGTGGTGTAAAAGATTGAAGATAATAAATGAAGATTGAAGATAATAATTGTTAATAATGGATTGGGAAGGCCAACAGACGGAAGATTAAATGTTATGGTTCCGGAGACTCCCAAAATTTCTACCTATTCGTGTTGAACACAGACAGTCACGATAGCGATGGTCAATCTCAAAAGATACCATGTAAAAGGCGCTTATGTTAGCGTAAGTCTTTCCTGCCTTCCCTCCTACGTAACGTCGTTTTCACTTGATTCCCACAATTTCATTCAACTGGACAAGATAGATGCTACATTTTCTGTCCATTCGTTCTTCGTTTTCTTCATAAAATTCATGAAAACAACAAAATAAATTACGCACTCGACACAGCTAGGCATATTTCGCAGTTGTAAGACGGATAGAACGACAAATTGTGTGAAACCTTCTATTCCTACGGTACAATATTAAATCACACTTTATTACTTTAGATTGTGACGTTTTTTAATTTTAAACGTCATACGTTTTCAAATTTCATTATATTTCTGATTCCTCTTAACTTTATCGATTTTATTTATTTCAGTGTTCTCAAATTCCTTTTAAAAAAAAATATATATTTTATTAATTTAATTTATTCCTTAATATTATTTTTGTCTATTAAATTTATTTTAATTGTGTGTTACATCTTCAAAATTATGTCTTTTGTATAAGATCTAATATGTGATGTAAAAGTAATTGAAAAAATAAGTTCAATCTAGCCTTGGATAAGAAGGCATTCCGCTGAAGTACACTGCAATTCTTGAAAACAATTAAATGCTTCAAAGTTGTAAAGACAAAAACATTTCATATATATAATTGTTATTACTCAAGTTTGTATAATATTTTATAATATTAATTCCAGGATAGCAAAAGAGAAAAACATTTCATCCATGTTAGTTTCATAATGTTATAAGTATTTCATGTTTTTTAATTATTCTAAATAAATATCTTTGACTCCCTTTTTTAAAGAGATGATTACCTCAATTAAATTTTTGAAAAAAATCTTAAGTTATTGTGATATGATTTCATTTTTCATTTTTTTTTTAAAATATTAATGTTATTAAGAGGTAAATTCTTAAGTTATTGTGGTTGATGATTTCATTTTTTTAATCTATTTTTAGTGTTAGTATTATTAAAACGTAAGAATTTTTTTTCAAGTGATAAATATAATACAAGTATAATTAGGAGACATATTAACCACCATATCAATGTCATTTTTCTAACATATTATAAAATTTTTATTAATATTGTAAGAATTCCTATGACTGAATATCAAAAGGGACTCCATGTAATCCTCTTACATGTTCCTTAGCTAATCCTAAATTTACTAATTTTAGAAATAACTAACACAACTAGTGTGTGTTAAGCAATAAAATCATAACAAATTTGTCATATATAATCATACTTTTAAATATATTTAAGATTAACCAACTAATGTATTTTTATCTTAAATATACTTATTCACTTTTAATTTCAATGTTAAATTTGACATTTATTTCTCTATCTTTCTTTATAATTTTTATCATTTAAAAAATCTGACCGAAACTTAACTGACATTATGATATTAACTTTTATTAAAAATATAATTTCATAAGTGAATACTATTACAAATTAAGAAATTAAAACACATATTTCTAAATTTCAACTAATTCCCCACTATCACATATTATTATACCATTATGATTATACATAATATCAAATTTTATTGTCATTTGCTCTAGACAGTGCCAAGTCCAACCAAGATTGCTTTTTGGTGTATGAAATAAAATTTATTATTTTTGTTTAAGTTTCAATATTAGTATGTGTTTGCAAAGATTCATTTCTACTTCTATCTAAGACTACAAAGTGTATTTTGAGTGGAATTGCAATCAAAATATCCAAATCTATTAAATGATACTTATAAAATTATATTTATTTCTATGCTAAAAGAACTTTTGTTTTAATAGATTAATAATTGTGACGTTATACGTTTTCTTAGGTGACCCTGTGGATGGAGTTTGTGAGCAAAAGAAATATATTTTGAAGATGTTAATTATGTTGTAATAGTTGCAAGTGAGAATATTTTATGTGAATTTAATCATTTATAACTTAAATAAAAATGGAGCTATGCTTAGATTTGTATACTAAATTTAATTTCCATGTGAGTTATGGATTTATGTATAATTGTTTGTAATAAATTACAATCAATTTTTTTTTTTGTAAATACAATTTGAAAATTTGAGCACAGTGAACTATTAAAATATATATGTATTTTATTTAGTATCTATTTTTACTATAATTTTATAGGCAATGTTAAATTAAGAAAAAATTAAACTCATTCAAACTAGATATATTTTATAATAAAATTTTAAAACTTAAATATTTGACGAGTAAAGTTTATTATGGATGAATTTAGAATGAAGGTAACTTTTTAAAATGAATCTCAATCCTTTTAGGTTTTTTTTATAAATGATAGACAAAGACCCTATACATGGTTATCAGTTATAACTATATGTACTATAAAAAATGTGTGTAACAGATAAAATATGAACCAAGATAAGAAATTTAATTAAAAAATTAATAATTTAAATATTATATTAGTTAATTTTATTATTTTTTGATATATTCATATTTTATTTTAAATTTATAATTAATTAGCATAAATATCATAGATAAATATATATAAAAGACATAAGAGATAGTATTCTTGAAATTTCCATTTCACTTATTTCACAAATCTAAAATTATATAAATGCATCAAGAATGACATCTCCTGATATCTTTTACATAAATATATTCAAAAAATTTATATTAGTTAATTACATCCTTAATCCTTAATAATATTCTCCAGATACAATATTAATTTTGTTGAAGTGGGTCCTCATCAATATATTGTTTTCCTTTTCTCAATATTATACACTCATATTATATGTAATACCATTACCTTCATTCTAAGACCAAAATAAATGAAGCACAAGGGTTTCAACAAATCAGATGAATAAGGGTGTTTTTATAAAAAAGAAATCATAGCCATTCCATATTTTTAATGCAATTTTTTTTTTCAAAAAAAATGGTTTAAAAAATAATTGAAAGTACTATCTTTTTAATTTTTTTAATTATTAGAATATATCAGTGTAATTATTATTAGTCAAAAAATTATAATATATATTAATGGTTACAAAAATAAAATGATTGGTCGGAATTCATGTCCTATACTTCATATTAGAAAAAAATATGGTTCATATATGATTAACAAAATAATGGTTTTCTTTTCTAACTTTTGTTAAAGATGATAAACTTAGTGTTAACATTAAATAGTTATGAGAAAAGAAATAGTTTTGAAAATATGTATGTCATTAATATAGGTTTTGATGTAGTAATTATTATTGTTTCTATTGATATTTTAGATAGGGGAGTAATAATACAAAATTTTATACCATCAGTACATAGATAAATGATTTTATTAAATATGTTTTGTTAAGAAATAAATAAGTTTAATAATTTAAATATTTTGAATATATTGATTTGAGAAAAAAGAAAAAAATGATTGGTTGAAAATATATATTTTAATCAAAAATTAAATTAAATTCAAACTTATAGTAATCCCTTTGAAACTAATAAGAGTTTTCCATGTGAAAAAGGCTTGTCTTCAATTAGAATTGTCATGTGAGGTTAAATATCCACTATTATGTGTCCTTGAAAAGATGGTGAAAAGAATAAATATAAGAATAATGTCCAAACATTAATTACTGTTCAAAAAATAAAGTTTTATCATGCAAAAATGTCTAACCTTCAATTAGAATTTTTGTATGAGGTTAAATATCCACTAAACTGTGTCCTTGAAAAGATAGCAAATAGAAGAAATTTAAGAATAGTGTCCAAACATTAATCAGTGTTAGAAAAATAAAGTTTTAGCATGTGAAAATGTTCAGTGTTAAATTAGAATTGTAGTATAAAGTTTTAGGAGTATTTTATATTTAAGTGTCCAATGTATTATGATATCTACTACGTCTTTACAGGAAATGAAAAATTTCTAAAATACATTATTAATTATGAGGTTCAAAGACATATAACTCTATTCATTAGAGAGATGACCCAACATAGAGTTAGTGGCCTCTTTAAGAGTCGACAACATAATTTTTTTTTCAACTTTAGATATATTTTTCAAATTGAATTTTAGGGGCATAAATAGACTCATTTTTATACTTAGTAGTCACAAAATAAATTAGGAAGACCATCTGTACCTTCATCTGCAAATCAGCATTTCATTCAAAATCAATCTTAGTCAATTGAAATACTCTTGGATGATGAAGTATAGACCACCTCACAAAAAGCCAAAATGATCATTAGAAAAAGCATTCAATGTTGAGAAGAGGGACATTGCTAATGAGTTGGTTGTTCGATGCATTTATGAATATGGACTGTGTATACACATAATATTATCAAACTTTTCTCAATTATTGATGCTCTATATATTGTAGGAGCATATCAAGTCTCAATATTTCTGAGTGCATGCCTTAAGGGGTGTACTAAGAAAGGGGTAGGTGGACTATTGGTGCTTCACAAGATTGTTGTTCCATATTTCCACTTATTACCAATCCAACCAACTCCTATAAACATTACCCTAATATATTACTCTTCTTTTGCACACTCCTCTAATCATATCCCACCTTTTGTCCTCTTTTTCTTAACCTAAAACCCCTTTCGATAGTTTAAAGTAATAGGTTGATTGGGTTGACCTTGTACTCTTATTGGTGAAATTCATTTAGGGTCTAGGTTGGCTTTTGGATGACCTAGCCCATGACCTAGTGATTTTTTGTCAATATCAGTACTAGGTTGACATTTTGTGACCTAGTGATTTTTTGTCAATATTAGTACTAGGTTGATTGGGTTGACCCTATCAGCCAAAACTTTTGGAAGGGCTTAAGGTTAAATTTGCCTATATATACAAGATTATTTTTTTATTATTTAGAGAAGAGGAAAAGAATTAATATCTATTGTGCATCTTCTTATCCACCATTCTAATTGAGGAACAAACTTAGAGTTACATACTTTCTTTAGAGATAAGGATCTTATCTTATGGAGAAGTCTTTTGGATGCATAGATAGGTTGTGTATCCTAGAGATGATTTATCCTTGTCATCTTTACATACCATAACAACCTCTTTCAAAGCACCTTGGCCAAGGGAGAGATTGAGTCTCAATGGGTTTGTATTCAAAGGTAAGTATTCTTTACTTTGTTCCTCCTTTGTAAGAGTAGATAAATATGCATTTGTACTTCTCTTCCATGCATTAAAATTTTATATACATTGATGTGAGCATATATATTCTATGTATGTTTAATTTTATTGTTTATTACCCTGACTTTATGCCAAAAGCTTTGGTGATCACTAGATTAGGCTTTAATTTACTTGTTATTAGTTTAGTGAATATGAAAACATAGGACTTAGTTAGGGTTATTTCATGATTTTGCTTGACTGGAGGCTTTAAAACCCCCTCTAGTATTATTATTGTGATAATAAATCCCTTGATTGGGTGTAGAAGATTCACATATTGGTCATGTTCTCAATTATCTAATGTATCCCCAATCATAAGTGTGAGTAGGATCTATCTTCTGTGAATTAGGATTGATTTATAGATATCATGTATTTTTGATTGCATACATTCTAGTGAACCTAATGTGAATCTAACCTTTGTAGTTTTTCTTTTATATTTTTCATTTTCTATCATTTTATTTATTAGTATTATATATTTGTGATACTGGGTTGATAGAGCCAGTATAGTTTCTAACTTATGTGCATAGGTTTAACATATGGTCACATAAAAAATGACTCTATTTTTTTGTGCAAGTCTTCATCAGATATATGATACTGGTTCAAACTGGTTGAAAAAGTATTCTTATATGATTCATAAAAATATACTAGGTCGACGAGGTTAGTATAATATTCTAGACAACTTCCAAAAAATATACTAGGTTGATCAGGTTGGTATAATCATCTTATAGGCTTTAGCAAACATATAACTGCATAACTAGGTTAACCTAGTCGACACATTTGGTAGAATTTGTAAGTAATATTCGAAACACTTCAATAACAATCTCACATTCCTCTACATCTTCCAACCCACCAAGGTTCCTTTCTCTCTTTCTCTTTCATTTTAGTTATTCCTTATAGTTCTATTTTACATAGTTTGTAGTCTTTAAAATAACCACCATACAACAAATAGGTCAACTTACTCAACCTAATTCTATATTCTATCTTCTGTTTAAAAGACTAGGTTGACCCTATCGATTTATTTATTAAATAATCTTGCTTCTGTAGTATAATAGAGACACTATCAACTTTGTTCTATAAGGTTTTCATACACTATCATCTGAACCAACACTGTATTGTGTTTCACATTAGAATTAACAACTATATGATAGCAATTACTTCACACTTTCACTTTCAATTGTTTGCATGCTTAGATTAGATCTCATAGTATAATTAAGTGGTTTTTAAATATAACATTTAGTTTCACTATTTTTCTCTTTCTTAAACACACTACTAAATCACATAATTTTAAAATGTATTTAACCATTTGTCTATCCAAGGCCTACATACTTGGATTTCATCACTAAAGAGGAAGGTGACTTGGTTTTTTAGCCAAGTATAAACATATGGTTAATGGTATATATTGGAAAATCACTCAACATCATTATTGATATAAGATTATAAAGTGAGTGGGTAGGCCCCAATACCAAGCCAATGCCATTACGAACATAGATCCTTTTCAACCTAAATGTCTTGAAACCATCTATAAAGTGATTTTTAGTTCCCTAATCTCAACCAACTTCCCTATCAAAACTAAAATAAAAATCTAATAATATAAAAACATTCAGGATGACCACTTAGTTATCATTTACTTTTTAGTTGATTATTTGCTCTTTGCTCATTGTATGTTGTATTAAAAAAAATTGCGTTGGCCAGTGTTGGTGCAAGGTTTTATGTTGTGTTTCTTAATTGTATCATTCTCATTAACCCATTTAATTATGTGCTTAATTTATTTTATTTATTTAAATTATATTATAAATTTATTTCCCTATTTTAGTACACTATCATTTTATGTGACACAGTGTCTTACAGGCTATTTGTTCTCCTGCCTATAGTACGGAGTCAACTAGGTCAACTCATTATTATTTTTTGCCACTTAGGTTATAGTACTAAGTCAACCCTATCAAATCTGTATCTTTATCAGGTTGTTCTCTATCCCAAGTGATATTACTAGGTTGACCTTGTCACTATGTATTTTTTCTAACTTAGTTTTTAGACCCTAATTCTAGTACTAAATCTACCCAATTGAATCTATACTATTATCCACCCTTTGTATCTCCCTTATTTTGCATTAAATTTGCCTTCCCTAATCCCCTTATTCATTATAAACTTCTTGTTTGAAGACAGCACTGAGTTGAATTCAATGGATATGATGAGTTTTACCAACCCTAATAGTTTCTCCCATAAGCATCTTGTGGCTCCTATCCTGGATAAAAACAATGTTCATATATCCACTCACATAAAAAAATATGGGACCCCTCCTCATTCCTCTTCAATTTTCAATCCTTTCTTCTCACTTGAAGATCAACCTGAATTACAATACACACCAAAAATTATTCTCTTCATCTTTGAATTTCCTCAACATCAAGGAAAGGATCCTTCTACCATTACGAACTCATGATGAGTTGTCAAACTGAATATCCTCATTCACCTTCTCCCACATTCTCACATGGATTTATGGATACTAGATTTTTTTATTCTCAACATCTTCCCTCTATTTTGACCCCTTTTTATACCATGACTTCTTCTTATTTGACTTCCTCTACCTCCATGCTTAGTATCTCCACTTACATGCCAGGTTTTACATCTAGTGGGCCTCTTTCAAGAAATACTCTTCTCAAATCATCCATTAGTGTATCATTTCGTACCCATGGTAACCATGCCTTTAGTGCTTCTTCTTCTCATCCCTTTATTAGTCCATCTTTTACCACATAAGTAAATTATGCCACTAGTGCCTCACTTACCAACAATTCTTCTCAAGCTCCTAATAACATCCATAATGATAGCCAAGCCACTACTACCAATCCTAATGCTTCAAATAATGCCAATAATGCAACTCAAACCCACAAAATCCTATTACAAACTCTTAATCAAATGAATAATTTTCAAGCTAAAAATGTAAATCAAATGGTGCAAATGCAAAATCACATTATCCATCTTTAAACCCACCCTCAATAGATGCCATGGGGCACAAATAATCAAAATGTTTCCCCACCTCCTCTTAGGGATTCCCATGGTAATATTATCCCTCAACATCCTCTTTTGAACAAGATAATCAAGCATCTTCAAAATGAGCCTCTTACATCTAAAATTATTAATATCGATATATTAGGTATCACACCTACCATTTCTTACATTGGGTCAACTAATCCTACTCTTCATCTAAAAACATATGGAAATATATATAAAGATTGGGTCAAATTAAATACCTTTACCACTACCAAGCTATTATCCAAAACTCTCATAGGTGATGCTTTATATTGGTACAACCAACTTCAAACTCATTTTATTAATAGTTTGGAAGATTTAGTAAATGCTCTAGTCTGAGAGTTCTAAACTATTGATCTTCCTGAGAATACCTTGGCCCATTTTACAAATTGTAAGCAAATTGAGACTTAAACTACCCAATATTTTTTTAAATTATGGAAGACCTTGTCTAAAAAATGTGAATATAATATGGTATATGACAACCTTTTCCATCTCTTTACCAATGCTCTTTTTCGTAAGTTATAATATCGGGTTCAAACTTTCTCTCCATGTAGAGGATATTGACCAAGTTAAACATCAAGATTTATTTATGTGTCAATTTGATCCATCCTAACATTCTATAGGTACTCTTATTTACTCAAGAACAAGAATCATCATGCTACCAATGATGGTGTCATGGACTCTTATGATACCATTCACACTATTCAAGTTAATATTAACCAAACTTTGAAACAAGCTTCCCCTTATAATCACATAAAGAATCCAAATTTATCTTCAAATAATAAAATCAATTTTCACAAACCTTTATCCTCAACAAAGTTACTAAAATTTCTACCAAGGCATCTCCCATAAGAACTTGATCCAAATCATCCTATGAAATCTTGGTATGATCCCAATAAATTTTGTTGGTTTCATGCTAGTTGGGGTCAGTCTCATGAGACCTATAGGAAGCTTCATAATTAGGATATGGATTTAATTATTGGTTCTAATGTTGATCATGATTCTATCATTCATCAACATCAACAAGCCTATGACATTGATTTCAAAGCACATGAAACACATACTAAATCTCAAGCTTTGAATCAAGCTAATGATCATTTGGCCATCTACAAATATCCTCTTGCAAATCACCTTTAATGAATTACACCTTCATATTATCTTTCATTCTCAATTTTATTCCATTCACAACCCTCTTAGATTTTTTAATTATCTTGTCCATTTGGTCTCTTCTTGGGCCATAGATTAATGTATGACATGTTTTGCTAGTTTATATGATTGTTTGATGTTATTTATCTTATACATGGTGACTTACATATAATTGTAGATGCACATGATTTTCATGATATGCATGAGTGATATGTAGGACAAAAAAGTTAAATATAATACATAGATATATAGATGCATGACACTGATTACACCTAGGGGATACCTTTCCACATTAGGGGCATACCTATATTGGGGTTATGTTTGCACCCTTATCATACTTTGTCTTTATAAATTGATCCATTGATCATATAATACTATTATACTTGAATTAATCTTGTGTATAATTTATAGGATACTAATTCCTATGGATATTATGTTTTTCTATACTAGATGATAAAATTGATGGATTATGTGGACTAACATTTTTTTTGTGTGTGTGCTTGATGTTATTGATGATTACATTGTGTGATCATTATTATTTGATTTTAAGAGTGTCTTGATTACAATTTATCACATCATCCATTAGTTGTGTTAAGATGATCCACTATTCCATGACATGTCCATATTAGGTCAAAATCGAGTCAAAGTAGAGTCATGTCTTGAGTGCTTATGTGTTCATGATCATGATATTTTGTGCATCTATGTAGTTACATATATGACTATTATTGAGCTTTGTTCCATAATTTTTATCATGCATACTTCTATTTTTTATGATGTCATAATATCTATCATACATTCATTACAATGCTTATTATTGTATGTCTAATTGATAAGTGTACTTGACATGACACTTGTATGCACATTACCATGGATTATTTGTTTCATTAGATTATGTGGGTCAGATTGAGTATATTTTATTATATTTTTCAAATTGAGTATAATAAAAGATAGATTATGGAATTTCTATTTATCAATTTTGATATATTTATTGCATATAATCTAAATTATAGATATAAATATTCAATAAACTAGGTATAAAATGTAATATGTTAGTCAACTATGAAAAGACATATGGTAAGTCCAAGATAACCAAGATAAACCTACCCCTTCTACCAATAATTTTGACAGTCTTATTGACCTAAATCTTGAAGAGAATGTGGTTAATACGACTAATATGTGAAGGGTGGTTACTTTTGTTGATCCTCAATCCATCGAAACACCTCCATTGTCTCAAAAATTTCATGTTATCCAAGATTATTATCCAACCCACTTAAATGAGTTGGGGAAAGATGACCTTATATCTTTTGATGAACCAATTCCAACTCCTCCCTTCGATAAAATTTCTCATACTATTTCTACTATCCCTCCAACTTATTTACCTATCACCAATAATACTCAAACTTCTATCAACACTTATTCTAATAATTATCAAACTAAATTTACATCAACTGCTCCATCTTCTCAACATAATCAAAAAACCTATCCTTTAATCAAACCTTCTACCTCTTACCAACATAAATTCAGATGTACTTTAACTCCTCCTTTCGAGGACCTCCTTCAACACTATGCACCACTTTCCAACAATCTTCTTATGGGTTATGATGAGTGGGATCCTATCACAAAAATCACTAATCTCCCATCCCAAATCCCATTTCTAAAACTTATAAAGACCTCTCTACATCATCATAACTATCTTATATAGCTTTTGTTCAAAATGATGATCCCTCATCCTTTCCTAGCAAGATGTGAAGCAACCTTATTTGGATCTGAATATATTATTTTACAATAGTGCGAAGAGATGTCCATATATGTTGATGAAACAATAGAAAATTATTTTTCCCTCAAATTCCCCATTGATTTCATGATCCTTTATGAAATTATGCTTTATGTAGATGATCCTCCTCTTTTTATTAGTGTTTAAATTGGTGATATCCAAGTCAAGTGTGCCTTGATTGATGAGGGTTCCAACACTTGTGTTACCTCTCTTAATTTTATCAAAACCCTTGGATATTATAAATATAATATTAAATCCACATGCAACACATGATAAGGCTATGATTGAAGGTAAATGCCTCTTTTAAGTTGTGTGTGGCTCCCTTTTATCATCCCACCTATCATCTTTCATGTGAAGGTGATGATATTTAACTTTCATCTATGTTATAACATTTTAATTGGTAGGTCATGGACTAATTGTATGAGAGTAGTTGCTTCTTCTGCTTGCCAATGCATAAAATTTCCTCACAATGGATCTATCTATATGATTTAAAGTGATACCAATTCTTGAAATTTTGAACAATTCCAAGACTGGGTTGTATTTAATAGTCCTACCCTTGAACCCTTGCTAAGCATTCCATTTTGTGAATCTCAAAAATTTAAATTTCCTATCAATTCCTCTCAAGGTTACAATGGTCATCTCAAACTCATTTGGAATACCCCCCCTAACCTCTTAGATTTTGATGATGATGAGCCTGACGAGATCAATCTCAAGATTAAAACTTATGATCTTTGACCTCATCTCATCTCTTAGCTTCCCTCTTCTCTGCAACCTTGTTCTCATCAACCACCTTGTGAAAACATCCCCATTATTTTAAATAATACTAAGCATACCATTCATCACACCACATCGAATGACAAGGTCATCCCTACCTTCACCATTGATATTCATACACTTGATTATGATGATGGTTATACCTTAGATGATATATTCTTAGGAGGGCTTGTTCATGCCTGAGATGTTGAGATTATTCATAATAATTCTTATTTGATTTAGTATTTTAGTATATCTTCCCATGTTCCATCTAATGTCATTCCCAATTTTAGCATTTTCCTCTTTATCGTAGGCTGGAGATGGTGTGGACACCTCTAGTTTCTGAATAACCTCATAGGAGTATTCTTATGGATCATTTTATGACTGGTCTCTATCACTTTATTAGGTACCATGACCCCTATAGCCTACTTATCCCTAAAATACATGCGACTCTCCTTTATCATTATGTGGACCCCACCCCTCCCTTAATAGAGCCCAATTTAGATCCCATTTCAATACCCACTTTAGCTGAGTCTATTCCTGGTTCTGATCCTATTGCTACTGTAGTTGAGCCTTGTCTAATACATTCACTATCCCCACCTTCTTTTGGTGATGGTTTTCTCCCTTTACTACAGCTAGCTCCTTCACCCACCAAATTATCTGATCAACCTTATTGTGATATTCATAAAGTTGCTAGTCACTAAACTAGAGATTTTTCCTTATACCAAGTTATTTATACTTTTGTTACACCTTCTCCTATGAGTACACATCCTAAGACTATCCAAAATCATATCTATTACTTCTATGACATAGATAATAATTCATCCATGCATTGTCATAAGTTATGATAATATATTGACACTTTGTGTCTTATCACTCCTCAGCCCTCATATAAGGCTATACCTCCCCTGAAGCTACTACATGAGTATATTCTTAAGTACAGAGAGGTATATATATTTTTGGCACCAATGTGTCACACATCATACTGATCATTACCTCATCCTTTAACAACATCTCAAATATTACCTCCTAATCATTCCTACACCTTCTACCATTCCTCCCATAGGTCATTATTGTAAGAAAGATACCCGTTCATCCCCCATGGTTCTATCCCCTATGGTTCCATCTCTTCTATGGTCCCTTCTTCACCTCCTATCCCTCCACCTATGAATCCTTCACCTGTGGACCTTCCCTCACCTATGGATCCTTCTCCACCCATGAGTCCCTCATCTATGGATCCTTCCCCACTGGTGGCCCCTTCATCTCTCATAGAGTCTATTCCTATGAATTCTCTTGAGTATCCCCTACATGATATCCATCATCAGCATGATCCTTCAAACATTTTTACATTTTCTATTGAGAAAATTTGATTTGAAGTATTTTCCCAACTCACTGAAGATCAATGAGACATTAGCTGCAGTTCACATTAAACTTCATAGAGATTTATCAGATGTTATAGATACTATGTATGGATAAATATATCAGTACTTATGATCACATGCATGGTATTCTTACATTTTCATTTGGATTGGATGTGTGATCCAACTTTATCTTTTTTATTTTGTTATATCATTTGACATTATGTCAAATTCTTCTATATCTTACATGGTGACTTTGGTTTCACACTTTATATTACTTATGATGTAATTATGTTCTCTTATGTATTTTTTCTTTATCATTTCCTTCTTTTCCTTCGTGAGTTCATTTATTGTGATTCCCTTATTCTTTTTCATGATTATTTGCTACCTTATCTTTATAAACATAGATAATTATTATTATGACTTGGTTATACAAACCTTACTCCCTTTAATCATTCCTCATTTACCATGTAATCAGTTAGCAAGAAATTAATCTCATTATAATCTCCTTTAACCAGGTCCACTTTGGATCCCCTTTTATTCACCTTTATTCTCTTTTGAAAACTAAGTATGTACATGGTTGAGACTTGAGATAACATGTTGGTTTATAGTTAAGCCTAAGTGTTCTAATTAGTATTATCTTTAGTTACTTAACTTCCTTTAGCCAAATCTTAAATATCATTCATGTGTATAATCTATCTCTCATGATTGGCCATTCCAGGTCCATATGGAAGAGGAATCTTTAAAAAAAATCCATAAAAAACATTCAAAAGCCAAATCATTTAATAAAAGGTAATGATCCAAAAGGCAACATTCAAAATTCTCAAAAGTCAAATCACACTAAAATACATGATTCTATGTAAATTTATTTTTTCTAATTGATTGTCAAACTCTATAGTTTGCCTCACATTAGAGTCGAGGTCCATTGGGGTGTGGTAGGCTAGTAAATTAAAAAAGGAGAACAAAAACTCTTTTAGTGATACATACTTTCTCATGATAGTACCCAATCTTCATAGTAGACCAATGGATTTGTAAGGGGTTCTAAGGAATGGGGATCACATTAGGATAGGGTAGATATATTTTGTTTTTATTATACAAAACTACCTACATGAGTTGATCTTAGTAGCACACTTACCTGCCTACACAACTTTATGTCTATAATAAATAGGTATCCTCTGTATATTGATGGTCAATAGTCATTTTGTGTCTTCTCATGTCCTTGGTATGCCTCATGTCTCATAACATATTCTCATAATATGCCTACATTATGATTTTTACATTCCCTTATTCACTCCCTATAATCATAATATTTCCCCTTGAGAAATATTGTTTTGTTCACTGATCACTCAGTGAGGAATTCCATTTGTGAGTTGCATTGTAAGACCATGGATAAAACCTGGCCTTCCTCATAAATTATGATATTTTCAAATCACCATAAAAAACATCCCATTTTTAATGGAAATCCTCCTACATGTTCCTTAGCTAATCATAAATTTACTTATTCTAGACATAACTAACACAACTAATGTGTGTTAAGTAATAAAATCATAACAAATTTGTCATATATAATCATACTTTTAAATATATTTAAGATTAACCAACTAATTTATTTTTATCTTAATAATGTTATTATCTTACTTTTTTAATTTATTCCATTTTCTTGATAATTTATCTTATGATTTTTTCACAAGAATTATTTATTCAACATTACTTCATAAATAATAATATAATTTATATAGTAAAATGCTAAAAATAATATGTATTTATTATAATAATTTTGTTCTAAATTAATGTTAAAAGGGATTCAAAAACATGCAGTCTTCTTTAATTTTCAAAAATATTATATTTAAAAATGCATACATGCTTTAGATTTAAAAAGTTAGATTTTACTTGATTTTGATAATTGCCTAATGGCTTATGATTGATGTAACTTTCATGTTAAAATTTTATGAAATTTTTTATTATATAAAATAGAATATTGTCATTCATTTTCAAAATATTAAAATAAATTTTGAAATATAATGTTCATTTTTAAATAATTGTGCATTATACAAATTTTAAAATTGAGAAATTAGTTTGTATAATGTATAAGGAATTTTGAAATTAGAAAATTATTGAGAAATATGTATTCCATCAAATTTGTTTAGAGAAGTGAGATTTAAAAAATTAAAATATTATTAATGAAATTGAATCTGACACTAAAAATAATAAAGCTTGTAAAAAATAAAAAAGAAAAAGAAAAACTAAAGTTTTAATGGAAACAAATATAAAAAAGGTTATATATTTTTTTAAATGTATATTAGATCACAGTAATTTTAAGCAGGCTACCTTTATTATATTGAGAGGCATTCTATAATGGTATCTTGTGGTGGGTTGTAATGTAATCACTCTATTAAATTTTAATTGCAATGTTAAATTTGACATCTATTTCTCCATCATTTTTATAATTTTTACCATTTAAAAAATTTGAGTGAAACTTAACTGATATTATGATATTAACTTCTATGAAAAATATAATTTCATAAGTGAATACTATTACAAATTAAGGAATTAAAACACATATTTCTAAATTTCAACTAATTCCCCACTATCACACATTATTATACCATTATGATTATAAATAATATCAAATTTCATTGCCATTTGCTCTAGACAGTGCCAAGTCCAACCAAGATTGTTTTTCGGTCTATGCAATAGAATTAATTATTTTTGTTTAAGTTTCAATATTAGTATATGTTTGCAAAGATTCATTTCTACTTCCATCTAAGACTACAAAGTGTATTTTGAGTGGCATTTCAATCAAAATATCCAAATATATTAAATGGTACTTATAAAATTATGTTTATTTCTATGTTAAAAAACTATTATTCTAATACATTAATAATTGTGATGTTACGTGTTTTCTTAGGTGACCCTATAGATGGAGTTTATGAGAAAAAGTAATATATTTTGAAGATGTTTGTGTTGTAATAGTTGCAAGCGAGAATATTTTATGTTAATTTAATCGTTTATAACTTAAATAAAAATGGAGTTATGCTTAGGTTTGTAAACTAAATTTAATTCCCATATGATTTATGGATTTATGTATAATTGTTTGTAACAAATTACAATCAAAATATTTGGTAAATATAATTTGAAAATTTGAGCACAGTGAACAATTAAAATATATATGCATTTCCTTTAGTATCTATTTTTTACTATAATTTTTATAGGCAATGTTAAATAAATAAAATTTAAATCCATTCGAACTAGATATATTTTATAATAAAATTCTAAAACTTAAATATTTGATGAGTAAAGTTTATTATGGATGAATTTATAATGAAGGTAACTTTCTAAAGTGAGTTTCAGTCTTCATAGATTTTGTTATAAATGATAGACAAAGACCCTATACATGGTTGTCAATTACAACTACATGTACTAGAAAAAATGTGTGTAACAGTTAAAATATGAACCAAGATAAGAAATTTAATTAAAAAATTAATAACTTAAATATTATATTAGTTAATTTTATTATTTTTTAATATATTCATATTTTATTTTAAATTAATAATTAATTAGCATAAATATCATAGATAAATATATATATTAAGACATCAAGAGATAGCATTCTTGAAGTGTCCATTTCACTTATTTCACAAATCTTAAATCATATAGATGCATCAAGAATGATATCCCCTAATATATTTTACATAAATCTATATAAAAAAATTATATTAGTTAATTGCTTCCTTAATCCTTAATAATAATCTCTAAATACAATATTAATTTTGTTGTAGTGGGTCCTCATCAATATATTTTATTCACCTCTAATTTAAATACAGTGAGCCCCCTATAACCACCCAACCTACTATGTAAATACAAGGGTAACCAGTCCCCTAGGGCTTGGGGACATTGAAGTGAAAAAATAATAAGTTACCAAAAATTTCATCATACGACTTCCCATAATATAATTTTTCCTCTCAGATGATCCTTTCAAACTTAAAAAATGGTAAAATATCTAAATCTATTTTTTTAGAAGGAAAGGTAACATAAAAAATATGTGACCCCAAAATTAATGGTCCCAACCATCGTCCCCTTCCCCTATCCACATTCAAACACTCTAGAATGAAAAAATGAAGTGAAAGGGTTTCAATAAATCACTTGAATGATGTTATTTTACCATGTGAAAATGTCTAGCCTTTAATCAGAATAGTCTTATGAGATTAAATTTCCCCTAAACTGTGTCCTTGAAAATATAGTGAAAATAAATTATGTGAGAATATTGAAAATGTTAAAATGTCTGGCATTAATTGGTGTCAGAAGTTTCAACATGTGAAAATGTTCGAACTTCAATTCAAAATTACATTATGACATTAAATATCAACCAATCATAAAAATTGGAATTATAGCAGTCCTTTTTGGAATTATAGTACTAACTAAGACTTGTGCATTGTATAGGTCTAGGGGTTTCACAATATCATCTACATTGTGTTGGTTGTGGGTGAACAATATGTCACCGACACCTTCAAATGCTTCACTCAATACCTTTTTTATACTGATGTCACATTCAATCTAGTTTTAGTCGATTACAAATGAACTCCTATCACATTTAAATCATCACTCCAACCAATTATGACACAAAATTTACTGGTATGTTAATGAAATTCATGTTTAAGATTGAAACACAAACATTTATTGGTATGTTAATAAAATTCTTATTGAAGATCGAAAGATAAAAATACTTATTGGTATGTTAATGAAATTCTTATTTTAGATGGAACCACAAATATTTACTAGGATTTAAATGCAAACCCTTATGGCTTCCATTGACATATCGGTAAGTGTTAAGTATTATGTACACACTCTTCTTTCAACATGGCACATCATTATATATTAATGATACATATTAATTTAGAATAACATATCAACCAATGCATGGGATTTCATCCACATAGTAGAAATTGTTGAGTGATTTATCAACAACAACAATGATAAGTAAAATTTCAACTTAGAAAATGTGAATGAATAACACATCAACATTAATTGACATAAACATATGAATAACACAACAACAAGAATTCATAAGAGGGTTTTGTTTGATAAAATTGAGTCAACATTTATTGTAATAGAAAATAAAGTATAATTTATTCATTCAAAATAACTTTTACTCCTATGTAAATGTAAATCCTAAAAAAATTCCATCCACATTCTTGTAAATGTTTAGTAACACATTAAACATTTGTAGGTTGTTTAGTATAGGTAAATGGAAACCATAAAATTGATACAAAAACAACACAATTTGGTTTGATACAAAACCAATAACATTCTATGGTATGTGAATGGAAACCTTAATTTTGATACAAATACAATAACAATTAATGGTATGTACATGAAAAGATTCATAACTTACATCCACACAATAATGACTGTTGCATCTTGAATCCATATAATACATATAAATATAATGTGACACAAAAATGAAGCACATAATGACATGAATTTAAAAAACCTATAAGGCTTCCATTAAAATACCAACAAATTTGGATTTTTATATCAATGAAAACATGCAAATGATGTGGGTTCAAAAATGGATAACATTTTAACCCTTCAATAAACATCTTCCATTATGGGCATTGAAGATACAATAACAATAACAAACACATGAAAAGAAAAAGAACACACTTGCGGGTTCATTTACAAGAAACACACCTCTATGTAATGTTTCATCACTCTATTAACATATTAGTAAACATTTAGTTAGATATAGAGGAACACTAAAAAAATATGAACATAGAAGGCATAATAACAATAGTTTTCATCTCTCTATTCTACTCATTGAAATTTCTTTGCAAAATGATGCATGGTCAAGCAATTTCAGGTAGGTTCCATGGTCATTTGATGGTAGGAGGTCCATGAAAAAGGTAGGGAGAGACATTTTTTGGTGTAAAATTTCATAATTCTAATCACATAGGTTAGTAAACATTTACTCAGATATGAAGACATGTAAAAAAATATGAACGAAGAAAACATGTCAAAAAACCTAGGAACATATAAGGTAGGAACACAAATAAGAACATACAAGGCACTATAAATATAACAAATATGTGAAAATATAAATAACCAAGAACATTAATTGGTGGTGTGAGGTAAATATTAACTTGTCACAGTAATGGAGAAAATCTTGATAAACCATGTGAGAAATGGCAGTGTCTTCCATAGTAATGAGCCACACATTTTTCATTTAGAGCTCAACCTGACATGAATGTGTCATATATATAAATAATAGAGTAGAGTGAATGGAAAACATGTGAATAATATGTCAGTCCATTAACATCCAAGTAAATCTTTACTCATATGTGAATTCACATAAAGAAAAATTCAAAAATAAGGACCCAAAAAAATTGAGGAACATAGAAGGCTCTTAGCAAAAATCATGAATAGAGAAGGCATAATAACAATAAAAACCAAGCAAAAGCAAACAAAACATTGATGTGGGTTCAATTATAGATAACACACATGTGCATATGCTTTCATCCCTTCATTCTGCTGATTAAATTTTTTCTACATAACATGGCATGGTTGAGAACTATTGAACATGGTTTATCCATTTTAGGAGAGGACGTGTGTGAAAAGGTAGGGAGAGATAGCAGTTATTAGTGCACAAAATGGTATTAAATTACAACATTAATGGAGAAAAACCCATCTAGCCATTCAAAAAATGGCATTGGCTTCCACATTAAAGAGCCACACATCTTCTAGTATGGCACATCATTCCATATTAATGACAAATGCATCTTCCAACATGGCACATCATTTCATATTAATGACCCATAAATATTTTGATCCATGGCTTATGTGTCAACGTTAAAAGCTAACAATAAATTAATAGGGTTCATTTTAAAATTATTTTTGGCATTCCCCCCCCCTAACTATTAGTCTTTTTGGTCCCAACGATCAGTCAGATCTCTAATATGTGAAAAAAATAACATTTTTAAAAAAATATCTAGGGGATTCAAAGTTTAGCCCAACATATTGGAGTTTATTCAACTCTAATTTGAACAAGGTGAGCCCCCCTATAACCACCCAACCTACTATGTAAATACAAGGGTAACTAGTCCCTTGGGGCTTGGGGACATTAAAGTGACAAAATAACATGCTACCGAAAATTTCATCATACAACTTCCCATAGTATAATTTTTCCTCTCGGATGATCCTTTCAAACTTAAAAAATGTTAAACTATCTAAATCCAAGTTTTTAGAAAGTAAGGTAAAGTAAAAAATATGTGACCCCAAAATTAAATGTCCCAACCATGGTCCCTTTCCCCTATCCACATTCTAACACTAGAAAATTAAAAAAATGAAGCATAAAGGTTTCAATAAATCAGATGAATAAGGTTTTTTTACCATGTGAAAATGTCTAGCCTTTAATTAGAATAGTCCTATGAGATTAAATCTCCCCTAATTTATGTCTTTGAAAAGATAGTGAAAAGAAATTATGTGAGAATACCTTAAATGTTCAACATTAATTGGTGTCAAAAGTTTCAACATGTGAAAATGTTCAACCTTCAATTCAAAATTGCATTATGACATTAAATCTCAACCAGTCATAAACATTAGAATTAAGAAAATGCTTTGCACACTAAAATTGGAATTATAGCAGTCCTTTTTGGAATTATAGCACCAACTACGACTTGCACATTGTAGAAGTTTAGGGGTTCCACAATAACATCTACATTGTGTTAGTTGTGGGTCAACAATATGTTGTTGATGCCTTCAAATGCTCCAATCAATAGTTTTTTCCTTTACCGATGTCACATTTAGTCCAGTTTTAGTCGACTACAAATGAAATCCTATCACATTTAACTCATGGGTCCAACCAATTATGACACAACATTTCCTAGTACGTTAATGAAATTTTTATTTAAGATTGAAATGCAAACATTTACTGTTATGTTAGTAAAATTCTTATTGAAGATCGAAAGACAAAAATACTTATTGGTATGCTAATGAAATTTTTATTTTAGATGGAACCACAAATATTTATTGTGATGTGAATGCAAACCCTTATGGATTCCATATACATATTGGTACATGTTAAGTATTACATACACACTCTTCTTTCAACATGGCATATCATTTTATATTAATGACCCATATTAATTTAGAATAACATATCAACCAATTTATGGGTTTTCATCCACATAGCAGAAAATGTTGAGTGATTTATCAACAACATCAATGACAAATAAAATTTCAACTTAGAAAATGTGAATCAATAACACATCAACATTAATTGACATAAACATATGAATAACACAACAACAAGAATTCATAAGAGGGTTTTATTCGATACAATTGAGTCAACATTTATTGTAATAGAAAAGAAAGTATAATTTTTTAATTAAAAAATAACTTGTACTCCTATGTAAATGTAAATCCTACATAACTTCCATCCATGTTCTCGTAAATGTTCAGTAACAAATTAAATGTTTGTAGGAAATTTAATGCAGGTAAATGGAAACATTAAAATTGATACAAAGACAATATAATTTGGTTTGATACAAAAAATAATAACTTTCTATGATACGTGAATTAAAACTTTAATTTTGATACAAAGACAATAAAAATTATTGGTATGTGCATGAAAACCTTCATAGCTTATATCCACACAAAAATGAATGTTGTGTCTTGAATCCATGTAATACATATAAATATAATGTGACACATAAATGAAGCACACAATGACATGAATTCAAAATCTTATAAGGCTTCCATTAAAATACTAGAAAATTTGGAGCCATATGTGAATGAATACCTGAAGATGATGCGGGTTCAAAAATGGATAACATTTTATCCCTTCAATAAATGTCTTTCAATATGGGCATTGAAGACACAATAATAATAACAAGCACATGAAAAGAAAAATAACATAGTTGTGGGTTTATTTACAGGAAACACACCTCTATGTAATGTTTCATCCCTCTATTAACATATAAATAAACATTTAGTTAGATATAGAGTCATAATAAAAACATATCAATATAGAAGGTATAATAACAATAGTTTTCATCTCTCCATTCTGCTGATTGATATTCTTTTATGAAACTATGCATGATCAAGAACTTTTGGGTAGGTTCCATGGTCGTTTGATGGGAGGAGGTCCACAAAAAAGGTAGGGAGAGACTTTTTTTGGTCTAACATTACATCATTATATTAACATAGGTTAGTAAACATTTACTCAGATCTGAAGACACGTAAAAAAACATGAACAAAGAAAACATGTCAAAAAACCTAGGAACGTATAAGGCAGGAACAAAAAGCAAGAACATACAAGGCACTATAACTATAACAACTATGTGAAAATATAAATAACTAGGAACATTATTTGGTGGTGTGAGGGTGACATTAACTTGTCACAATAATGGAGAAAATACTGACAAACCATGTGAGAAATGGCAATGGCTTCCATAATAATGAGCCACACATTTTTCATCTCGAGCCCAACCCAAAATATATGTGTCGTATATATAAATAATAGAGAAGAGTGAGTGAAAAACATGTGAATATGTATGTCATTCCATTAACATCCCAATAAATGTTTACTCATATGTGAATTCACATAAATAAAATATCAAAAAATAAGGACCCAAAAAAACTGAGGAACCTAATCGGCTCATAGCAAAAAGCATGAATAGAGAAGGCATAATAACAATAACAAACAAGAAAAAATAAACAAAACATTGATGTGGGTTCAGTTATAGATAACACACCTGTGCATATGCTTTCATCCCTCTATTTTGTTGATTGAAATTATTCTTCTTAACATGGAATGGTTGAGAACTATCGAACATGGTTCATCCATTTTAGGAGAGGATGTATGCGAAAAGGTAGGGAGAGATAAGAGTTGGTAGCACATAAAGTGGTATTAACTTGAAACATCAATGGATAAAAACCCATCTATCCATTCAAAAATTGGTGTTGGATTACACATTAATGAGACATGCATCTTCCAACATGGCACATTGTTTCATATTAAAGATATATGCATCTTCCAATATGGCACATCATTTCATATTAATGACCCATAAATATTTTGATCTATGGTTTATGTGTCAACATTACAAGCCAATAATAAAATAATAGGTTTTTTTTGAAAATTATTTTTGGTATTTTTTCCCCAACTATTCGTCTTTTTGGTCTCCATGATCAGTCAAACCTCTAATATGTGAAAAAATAACAATTTTTTAAAAATATCCAGGGGAATCAAAGTTTATCCTAATGTCTTGGAGATTATTAATCTCTACTTTGAACAAGGTGATCCCCCTATAACTACCCAACCTACTATGTAAATACAAGGGTAACTGATCCCTGCGTCTTAGGGATATTGAAATGAAAAAATAACATGTTACCAAAAATTTCATCATACGACTTCCCATACTAAAATTTTTCCTCTTGAGTGATCCTTTAAAACTTAGAAAATGTTAAACTATCTAAATCCAATTTTTTAGAATGCAAAGGTAAATATATGTGACCCCAAAATTAAAGGTCTCAACCAAGGTGCCCTTCCCCTATCCACATTCTAATAGTGCATTATGAAAAAAATGAAGCCAAGGGGTTTCAATAAATAATATGAATAAGGTTGTTTTACCATGTGAAAATGTCCAGCATTTAATTATAATAGTCCTATGAGATTAAATCTCCTCTAATCTATGTCCTTGAAAAGATAGAGAAAATAAATTATGTGAGAATAATAAAAATGTAAAACTGTTCGGCATTAATCGGTGTTATAAGTTTTAACATGTGAAAATGTTTGGCCTTCAATTCAAAATTTCATTATGATGTTAAATGTCAACCTGTCACAAACATTGGAATTAAGAAAGTGCCTTGCACAATGACATTGGAATTATAGTAGTCCTTCTTGGAATTATAGCATTAACTAAGACTTGTACATTGTATAGGTTTAGGGGTTCCACAATATCATCTACATCATGTTAGTTGTGGTTCAACAATATATCACCAATGCCTTCAAATGCTCCACTCAATACTTTTTTATTTTTTGACATCACATTCAGTCTAGTTTTAGCTGACTACAGATGAACTCCTATCATATTTAACTTATCAATATGATTAATTATGACATAATATTTACTGGTATGTTAATGAAATTCTTATTTAAGATTAAAACACAAACATTTATTGATATGTTAATAAAATTATTATTGAAGATCGAAAGACAAAAATAATTACTAGTATGTTAATGAAATTCTTATTTTAGATGGAAGCACACATATTTACTAGGATGTGAATGAAAACACTTATGGCTTCCATTCATATACTGGTAAGTGTTAAGTATTGTGTACACACTCTTCATTGAACATGACACATCATTTTATATTAATGACCCATATTAATTTAGAATAACATATCAATCAATTTATGGGTTTTCATCCACATAGTAGAAAATGTTGAGTGATTTATCAACAACAATAATGATAAAAAAAATTTCAACTTAGAAAATGTGAATGAATAACACATCAACATTAATTGAAATAAACATATGAATAACACAATAACAAGAATTCATACAAGGGTTTTGTTTGATACAATTGAGTCAACATTTATTGCAATAGAAAAGAAAGTATTATTTTTTTATTAAAAAATAACTTGTATTCCTATGTAAATGTAAATCCTACATAACTTCCATCCATGTTCTCGTAAATGTTTAGTAACACATTAAATGTTTGTAGGAAATTTAATGCAGGTAAATGGAAACCTTAAAATTGATACAAAGACAATAAATTTGGTTTGATACAAAAAACAATAACTTTCTATGATATGTGAATTAAAACTTTAATTTTGATACAAAGACAATAAAAATTATTGGTATGTGCATGAAAACCTTCATAGCTTATATCCACACAACAATGAATGTTGTGTCTTGAATCCATGTAATACATATAAATATAATGTGACACATAAATGAAGCACACAATGACATGAATTCAAAAACTTATAATGCTTCCATTAAAATACCAACAAATTTGGAGCCATATGTGAATGAAAACATGTAGATTATGTGGGTTCAAAAATGGATAACATTTTAACCCTTCAATAAACATCTTCCAATATGGGCATTGAAGACACAGTAACAATAACAAGCACATGAAACAAAAGATGAAGTGATCATTGGTCACTTCATATAGTTTTTAATTATTAACATGCATATGAGTGTATTTTCATATGTAGTCTTTACCTATGCATGATCTTGAAAAAAAAAGACAAACAAAAGACATCACCCCTGATCATTTGGAAATTGTGGTTGATGTAATTCATACAAATGACAAAGAACACAATCCTTTGTAATGATTGCCGATGCTTTAAAGGATGAAAAACTATTTAGATTTTCAAGCTTTAACTATACTATTGGTGATTGTCTTTTTGACACATTTCAAGTCTTGTTGCACTTCCGTTACTCATCAAGTATGAATTAGACTAGAATCTTTGTCAATCTTATAAACTTTTTGACCAACAATGATATAGAAGCAAAAAATTCATATGCTTATCAAATACATCTAACTGTGGTATATGACATCCATCAGATACATTATAAAAGCACATACTTTCATAGAATGAAAGTTTTTGTAAAAGAAGCTAGAGATCAAGGTAATTATGGTCTTTGGGGAGACATATTTTGTATCCAGTAACTATGTAAGTGGTTGGATATAGCAGTTTGTATTTGGTCTCTAAAAAACAAAAAAAAATAAATTATATTTTAACAAATAAAATCATATTTTTCCATACTCAATCTTGTTTCATGATTTAAACCCAACTTGTCTCCATTTTGAACCATTGCTTTACAAAAAAATATGTTTCAATGACTTAATATTTATTACAAAGCTATCACACATTTTTAATAATATTTTTTCATGTTGTGATGTGATTATCAATGAAATAGAAACACATGTCATACATAGAATTGTTGTTTTTGACTTGAACTATGGAGAAAGCTTATTCAATGAAATTAGTTTGTTAAGTGAAGATGAATTCAATGGTCATGCTCTTTGTTGATATATGGCTCAGTATTTTTGTAATGCAATTGTGGGAGTTGAAAGTAATGCATTGACTTCTTTGGAGGTTTGTAAGCAATACCAAAGAAAAAAAATTCCAAAAACATCTTTGATTGGAAAATCTATATTTCAAATATTATAATGCCATATGAAAAAAGTGGGATTAAAGGTAATGAGTTTTGTTATTTATGGCTTTTGAATATTCTATAAAGTTAAATTTATATATGGTCAACATAAACCAAAAATATTTAAAAAAGATATTACAATTATGCTTGGCCATAAAAAACATATAACATTATCTACTTTGAGATATATACAAGTCATATTCACTATGAGCCATTAAAAAATATTTATAAAACTTATGCTATGTTTTAAATGCATCACACACTTGAAAAAAATCACAATAAATTGATACTTGTATTTCAGATATCACTGAATCTAAGAAAAGCCAATGACTATTATTGCACCTTTTAAAATAAAACATTAATATGCAAAAAACAAAAAAATATACCAAAAGTATGTATTGAAAAACTTGCAAATAATTCACATAAACAAATGCCAAAATTCATTGTGCTTTGTAAAAGAAATGATACGTAGCCAAAGAACTAGATATCATAGATGCAACTAACATGTACACCCGATGTCAAAAGTATAAACACATATCTAATATCAATAAAAAAATTACCAATTCATGCTTGTAATATTTGTTAATGATTGCATTTCAAATAAGATATTGTTCTAATTGATAATGCCACTATGAAAATATTGTATTATTTTTAATAGATATAATTTCAAAATCATATTTATCAGGCTAAAAAATATGTAAACAATGCAAAACATATCTCGACAATGAAAAATCCCAAAATTTGTTACTCATTTTAGTATTATAAGGAATAAAAAACTAAGTGGTGTGAAAAATTTGACATTTTCAAAGGAGAGATTGGTTGCCTTGAGAATTCCCTTTGTACAAATATGAGAACTTGGGTATAAGATATAAAAATATGGCATGACTGTAACAATTATAAATGTTCTAATTGACTTTGATCAAATCTAAAAATCACTGCCTAGACAATTGAATGATACCAAAATAATTGTAAACAAAATAAAGTGCAAATTAAAATATAAATATGCATATTTAACATGAAACATAAGGGTAAGTGCACAAAGTTGGGGGATAAAAAGGAGCTTCATGTGGATATGATTTTCTTGAGATTTCAAAAAACTAAACTTGTATAGATAATTTGAAATAAATAAACTCAAAATTTGAAGATGATTTAAGAATATGAATTGTAGCACTTCAAGTCTAGATTCCAAACACTAATTTTTTTAAAAATGATTAATTATAACTAGGTCAAACATCCAAATTTTGAATAGAAACACCAATGTTTTTCATGAAAATAGAGTGGATAGATGGATATGTGGCCCACGAGTTTTTGAGCATCATTTAAAATTGTTTGAAACCCTTTGGTGAATATTTATATAAGATTTATTTTGTGACCTATATTTTTTTTATATTTTATCAATATTTTTTATTATTATTAATTTTGTAAGTAAATAGATCCTAAAAACTGATAAAAAAAGGACAGTTGACCATATGGCCCCCCAAACTACCTAAAAAAAATAGAGAATGGATTTTTTTGAATGTGTGTAGAATTAGGACTAGTTTATGGCCATATAATTTATTTTTCACTTGGATGAATGAAAAATAAATTATATTAACATGTATAAGCATGTATATTTACGGCATGTGGTAGCCTAAAAAAGCTATATTTAAAAATAAACATAGTTTGTAACCTTAAAATAGTAAATTTTTTATAAAAATAATATATTTGGAAAGAGGAGAGTGTGATATTCATCGTGTTAATAATTTTACTAATTATATCATTGAAATTCATAGTGTATTTAGTGATAGAAGTTGAAATTTATTATTTTCTATCTAAGCTCTCAAACTCGGCTATAGATTGACAGGTCCAAACCTTTGGCTCAAGAATCCATGCCATTTTCAAGCCAAAAGGCTTAAAATTTAAATTTAAGTTTATCATACGTATGCATTATATAATGCATATGGGGTATTCTATAATGTCTATTCTCTATGTACTACATACACACTGTACTATACTATGTATGCATTATACTATAACACATACATGCTATACTATAATGTGTATGTGATATGTCTATATGGACAAAAAAAATACTTTTTAGCTTATTTTTTAACTTGTTCAAGAAATCCATACTGATAGACATTCTTCGCATGCTTTTGTAGTACTTGAAAGTTGAAAACAAGAGTTATCAAGTGATTTTTTGGACCCCACCATTAAAAGGCTATCAATTGTCAAATGGATGATGGATCACATTTGAGAAAGAGGAAGAAGTTGAAGAAAAAAACACTTGAGCAAATACAAGAGGTGAGAAATAAAAATAATGTATGAATGCAAGCACTTTGTTTAAAATAAGCTACAAAAACTATCTCTAACGAGCCAAATATTATAGACAATGATGTAATTGACAATAATGAATCGAATACTAATAAAATTAAAAACAATGAATTCAATAATGACAAAATTGACAATACTAAACAAGTTCCACTAGTAATAACACCTCCAAGAGTTGTGCTAGAAAAGGTAAGCACTTTATTGAAGTCGATGAAAATATTTTAAAACCAATGCCTAACAAATTGTATGACTACCATTCAAGAAGACTGGCTCATGAAATTTGGGATAGTTTCTTTCATAATTTGATTCATGATACTAAAAGATTTTAATTATTTATTTCATTGATGAAATTGATTAAGATGACAGCTAGTATGTACATATTAGGGCTAAGAGCATATAATATGGATGATGAAAACACATAAATTATTGACAACTTACATGATACATATCATACTACAGGCCATAAATCACACAACAAAGATTATAATGTTGCTCAGTGTATAATCATAAGTTGTGAAATAAGTAGTCAAATAGAGAAAAAGTGATTGATTTCAAAAATAATTTGAATACTTGATATTAACAAAAAAACATTAATAAAATCAATATCAAGATGTAAAATAGTTAATGAACCCAATACCAATGAGCTCTGGGAATTCTATGGTCAACTTCCATGAAAGGACAAGGCTATAATCGATGCTCTAAAAGAGTTACTTGCATAATTTTTTAAGGACAATACTATAGTTTCACCCAATGTAAGAGATTTAGTCAAAATAACGGTTCATTCTCGTAACTATGAACCGCATCTAAAATATTTCTTGGATATGAATCAAACACAATTGTACTCTATGTTTTTGGAAAAACATCCATAAATTTCTATTAGTCAAAGATATTTTGAGATGGCCAAACTTTTTTATGTAAAAATAAATCACACACGCACCATTTGTTTTTATAGGTAACATGTTGAGTTTGGAATATACTATGATGTTTTTCTCCATATTCAGTGTACTTTTCATACTAATAATATTTTTTTGGAGTTTGGCTTATAAGTTCTACCAAAATTAGCCAACGAATTTCCATCCATTTTTTGTTAAATACCCGATGGATAATTATTTTTTAACAAAGCATGTTTTGAGGGAAATTGTAGCATTTATGGTGGATTGAAAAAACTAAAAAAATGTATCCACATGAATATGAAATAAATGCAATTAGATAGAAATTAGTTGGTTTGAGAAAATATAAATATGTGACTTATCAAGTAAAAGATGGAAAATAATCTAAAAGGTGTGAGCTTGTTACAATATAGATACCTATTTTGGAATTTATAGTCAGAAATTCAAGGAGAAAATTATTTATGACTATGCAAGGCACACACTCAGAGCTAGATGGTTGGATGAAAAATTTAAGATAATCAAGGACACATTCCCAGTTGGTTTGATTGTTTCAGTAGTCAAAATTTATAAAAATTACACTTTCAAACCATAAATAATAGTTTAATAATAATATTACAACTCATCATAATTTTCCATATTCATGCATATAACATTCATGCATGCACCTAATAGTACTGAGCAAGATCAAAAAATATTAAGGGAGTACCATTTATATATCAGTGATGACAATTCACATTATACAGAGTACATGCATGGTTGTTTTGAGAAGTTCTATGGATAATTGACTTAGGAGAACATTCATTTCAATTAATAATACATTTGGTTAGCTAATTACAAATCATAATTTAAGAATGCACAAATGTTTTATTGGTTAAGTAGGATGCACATTACCATTGGCGTAGAACATATTTGGAGTTTCACTGAGGTTGGCCATAGAAAAGTGGAGCATGATGGTATGGAAGCATGTGTAAAAAGAGTTTATTAAGGGAGGCATTGAAATTTTATAAGGCTTCTCGTTTGAGTGATGTACAAAGTGTGGTTGAATTATGTAATGAGAACACGTGTCATGATGTTCAACCCAATTCTACTATTCATAGACATTTTTCGTTAATTTAGAGGAAGAAACTTGGAAAAGTATGAGGATTATATGAATGTAATGGGTTCAAGTGATCTCCACTCATTTTGTAGCTCAAATGCAAGCTCTTAGACTACTCATATGAGATAGCTGGCATGTTTCTATTCTACATTCATGGACTCTATTTGGAATGAGTGTGAGTCACAATAGTAGGTAGATGACTAGATTTTATACCTTTAATCCCAATCAACACATATCAAGTTATATGAGCATTAAAATTTATAGATATGACATTATCACATGACTTTGACCATGTATCTGATCTAGTACAACCAGGTAAAATATTATTCATTATTTAATCTTGTTATCTATCTTCATATATTGTCAATAACAATTGATTTTATGTGATACAAGTCATGTTTTTGTAGTTATTGCAGACAAGGACAATGAAGAAGGGATATATTACTACTTATGTTCATGTGTAGAAAAAAAGAAAAAATTAACTTCCACAGTGATAAATGGAGAAAACATTGAGTATCCTACTAGGTCTATGGTAGTCACTGAAATTTGGATTTGATGATATCCAATAATTTTTTTATATATATGGTTGTTTGAAGATTTTTAAACACACATGAAGATAATACACTATTCAAATTTAGTTCTTCAAATGAATATTCAATTGATAAAATATAATGGGAGGCCATTAAATAGGAATCTATGAAAAGTTAGTGAGTTAAAATGGGTGGTGGGCTTGTCTATCGGGCATGAGGGGAGGCCAAGAATGTGGTCCTAGACGTCATTTTCCCATTTGAACATGTTGGAAGTGCTAGTTTATAGTGAATAACTATAAAAATGGAGTTATTGAATAATAACTTTGACTTCATAGGTCAAATTATTAGCCCTATATTTCAAAACTTGACTTGGCATGTCTCCTAACCTTGTTGATATCTATCCTATGTCTTTTGATACCTTAAAATGGTCTCCATAGTTATAAATTAGTATAGTTGATATCATATTTTAAGGTTTTTGGAGATGTTAAGGTTTATGAGTAACATAGTAGCATTACCATTTGAAGTTTATCCTTGTGTCAGGTCTTTTTTCCAATTCACAAGCACCTTTAAGTCATCATGTGAGGTCAATCCAAGAGGTATAGCTATGAATATGAGTTATTAAGTCGTATTCTATGTTCTTATAACATCATTAAAATGTTTTATATCCTTATGTCACTTTCAAGCTTTGGTCATGCATATGAGATCTATTAGAGTCAATCTGAGAGGTTAAGTGGTGAAGCGTACGTGAAAAGGTGATTTCAAAACACATGAAAGAACAAAAATTGATGATAATATAGACCCATATATAGTGATCCCAATGAGGAAATAGTCTCAAAGGAACTAGAACATCTAAGCTCATCAAAGCAATACCCAATAGGTAGCTTAATGCCTAGTTACATTCCTAAGAAAAGACTTATAGGCTTGCCTATAGATTTAAGGAAATGAAGTAGAGTTGGAAACTAGAAGGGAGTATTAAGAGTCTCCTAGGTTGTGTGAGACCTTTTTAGAGGATATGATAAGATCCAAATTGAGAAGAGAGGCCAACCATAGTCTTTGAAACCTTGTAGATGAACTATGATAGTCTTAAAAGTGGAGATTTTGGAGAATAAGGTTAGTGCTAAAGGTTATATGGTTGATGGAGAAGGAATAGGGAGTGATAAGAGAGGTATTAAACATTAGTTTCAATTAAGGAATCATCTAAAGTTATTTATAAATTTATGTTGTGGGCTTGGATCTACTAACCCTATGGTAGCTTGTAATAATCCATGAAAAGGGAATGCTAACCTCATCAAATAATTGTATTTGGTCTTAAGATAAATTAGAGGAAGGGATTAGATATGTCATTAAAGTTTTAAAATTCTTTTTATTATAATTTTTGGGGTTAAGAGTTAAGAGACTCAAGGAAAAAGTGTCTCAGTCCTAGCATTTTGTAGATGACTGGCATAATTAGGAGGAAAATGTTGAGTTTGATGGTGAAGACTAATTATCAAGCCACTAACTTACATACAAGGCATAAAGTTGATATGGAAGAACTATTAGTGAAGTAAAGAATCTTTTAAATTTTATGGAACTCAGTTAAGGTAATTAAATGCACTCTCAGCTTGGGCTCAGTCCTATAGAGTTAGACAAGAGAGAAAACATTATATCTTTACATTTTCTTGGTCAAAAGGATTGAAACGTGCAAGGGAGTTATGTTTTAATGTATAATAAGTATTGGAAAATATTTTAGGGTTCAAGGAGTTGTGAGGAGGAATAAAATTGAGTTGCAGGGTTTGTACCCCTATCTTGAACCCTATTCTTGCATGAAAGTATCCCATAGGGTCAGTTTAGATACAAAGGAAAGCTTAGGAAGGGATGAAACTAGTTGGAATAAGTGAGTTTACATGAGTGAATATTAATGGGATATTGGGAATGAATAAGGAAGGTCTAGAAGTAATAAATTATGTTCAAGAGCCATGCAAAGAGGTCTAATGTGACCTTAAGAGGAGTTAGAGTTTGGGAGAGAGAGAATGTCCTAATGAATATTTATTTGAAACTTGGTAATTAGTGCCTATTAATGAACCTATGAAATATTTTAGAGTTTTTGTGAGTGGGTATAATCACACAATACAATTTTTATCTTCAAGAGTGCCTATAGGCCTAAAGAAGCATAAGGGGACCTAATTAACAAAGACCATAAAAGATAAAGTACAATTCCATTGGGAGTTTTCATATTAAATTTTGTGAGAAGTAGGAGGAGTATAAAAGGTATCCAAAATAGGTTTTAATTTTCTTAGAAGTGTCATAGTTTGTTCCAGACAAGGAGGTATATAAGTTTGGAGGGATACAAGGATTAAGCATATGAATCAAGCCAAGAGAGAGAAAATCCAAGGAAATGAGGGTCCATAACCCTAATAGTGGTTGATTCAAGTTATATTAGATATGATAAACATGGATATAAGTTTTGAAAATAGTAGGATAGCCTTAGGTCCAAAATACCCCATGAAAGCATGAATTAGGCCTTTTAGGTCTAATAGCCCTTGAAGGGCCAAAGAGAGAATTAAGTCAAGATAAGTGAATGAAAAGTTATGATAATTTTATATGTATGGTAGAAGGTATAATAAGATGTTTTAAGGTAGAGGTAGAGTCATTTAATGCATGATTGAAGTTGAAACTCATTAAGCCTAGTGAAGCTTAGAGGAGGCCTTAGGAGTGTAAGATAAGTTGAGGGAGAAGAATAAGTTGAGTCCTACAATTTTGTAATTACAATTCATTGTAAAATCACCTAAAATTATCAAATGTGGATCAATGGTCAAATAGTACACTTTATTTTTGATAATGAAAGTAAAAAAAACCTCATTTGTCATAAATAAATCAAGAATACAATATGATATCTTTACCTCCATAGTGAAAATTAATTGACTAATTAAGGTACTTTCTTTAAAACATTGATTTTAATGCATATTGTGATTTACATAAACTCCTTGGACATTCTTAAAATAAATTCACATTACTCTAAAGCATATGATCCAAGACTTGATTGGAGACAAACAAATGTAAATAGAAGGTTATAATAGTAGTTGGATTTAATAAGTTTCTCAACCAAATCAACATCTAAAAATATTTTTTAAACCATACTACTCAATCCAAAGACTAAGATGATGTTTATGTCATATTTAAAAAATCACCTCCAAAGTTTTATAATGTGTATGCAGTTGATGGATTCATTGATGTAGTTAATGACATGAGTGAGTAACCTCTTCCAATTACTTATTTTGACCAAGAAAACCAAAGGATGATTATAAACATGGTCAATTATTCATTATATATTCTATAGATACATGAAATTTAAGCTAACAAATGTGATTATAATTCATAATGGTTGAAGTATTAAAGTGTCCACAATGAATTTTGTTAAATATATTTGATATATACACATAAATATCTAATGGGTACAACCATA